>ML178841.1:71001-286383 GCA_004369125.1 Pterulicium gracile
GTCATTAGGAGCGGCGTCAGGCTAAGGACAAGACCTGTTCGCCAACGGACTTATTACCCAGTCTCGCTAGTTGTGGGCACGGGCATAACAGGGAGGTCTACCAAAGAATTTTGTCCTACATCCCCCCAATACGTGGCCCAACCTATGACAGTGCATGCACGTCTCCTGCGTGTGGTTTCTCTTGTGCATGCGGTGGTCCGTAGCTCCGCAGCCCCAACACTTCCCAGCAATGTACTTGCGCCAGCCTTCCATTGTCTTTGTTGGCTGCGTTGGCTGCGTTGCCTGGATGCGCATTACATCAAAATCCATAGTGTACAGGTCACAGGGAGTGGGTGCGACTGGAGCTGGGCAAGGAAAGGGGATAAAGGTGCGGGGTACTGGCGCACACACTTTTGGGGTCTGAGTAGCGGCACCGGTGCCATAGTGCGCGGCCCACGCATTCTCCTGTGCAACCTCCTGCGCGCATTCCTGCATTTGCTGTTCCGCTTTTACGGCGCATGCAATCATCTCCGCAAGTGTGCGCTTGTCTGAATCTGGGGCGTTGTGCACTTTGTTTTTCAGCCATGGTCCGAGTCAACAATAGAATGCATCTCAGTGGTTGACGTTGAAGTGATCCATGCGGAAAGCAAGGTCAGCAAAGCAAGCGGCGTAGTCTGCAACGGAAGTTCCCTTCCTGTGATACAGGGAGTCAAGTTCGTGCTTTGCCGCTGTTATTGAGTCCCCGGGCTTATAGTCCACCTTGAACGCTTCCAGAAACGTACCCCAATGCATGCCAAACGGCGGAGAGGGCGGTGTTGGGTGTCCTTGTCCGCGGGGGGCGTTCCTCCACTCTACTAATGCCTCTCAATACGGTGTCACCCACACTGCCGCGTTCTCCTGGAAATCCAAGAGAGCTGCATAAATCCACTTCTCATCGTTGCGCTTGTAAGTATCGCCCACAAGGGTGTTCAATACGGGTCCTTGTGCGGCTTCGTTCAACTCAAACGCCACTTGAAAGGCTTGTGCAGGTGCACCTTGCTTGCCTTTGAACGGTTCAGGGGCGCGGATCGCCAACCTATACACCTTGTCCGGCTGCGTCGAATTTTGGGGGGCCAAGGCTGGAACCAGCTGTTGCAACACCGCAAGTAGATTGGGGACTGTGAGAGGAGTTGCAATCACCGGTGCGGGGGTGCGCACGTGCCCAGGCGCGGTGTCCTTGACAGGCGCACTTGTGGGTGTGGCTGTGGGCACAGAAGTGGGGATAACAGCTGAGGTAGTTGGGGATAGCGGTGATTGGGACAAGTCTTGTGTTGGCAGGGTGCACTTCTGGTATTGTCCGGTTGTGCCTGTTGGGACAGGAATTCACATTGCAGGTTTTGTAGTTGTTGCCGGTTGGAAGCAGTGAAGCGTCACAGTTTTCATGTGGGGGATTCAAAAAAATGTGGCAGCGTTGGGAGCAGTCATCCATGATGGGTGTTATTGGGCGCAGGTCTGGATCGTCAAGTAGATCCAGGGTGTAAGGCGGGTTGTGGGATTGGTTAGGGCACAGCTGCAAGGCACAATCAATGCAAGTTTGGACCCCAAGCTTGCAACTTCCTTGTTGCATTTGCTTTGTACGCATTGGCCACCAGTCCAATGCTCAACACCATGCAGAACGGCGAATGGGCTTCCAACCAAGAGAAGTGAATCGAGGCCGCTCTTTCTTACCTTACGGGTCCAGGCGCCACCTGGGCTCGCCCTTTTTGCGAGCAGCTTGTGAACCACCGTGATAACCGGAACAAGCCGGCACCCTTTGGCTTCTCCTGGCAGACATTTATGGAGGAGTTCCAATGTGCGTTTGAACCCAAGGACACAGTGGAGGCCGCGCTGCAGGAAATGGAACGCTTGGTTCAGCACAGGTCCGATGTTGCCCCTTACGCGGCAAAGTTCTGAGAGTTGTCCTTGCAGACAGGTCTCTCCGACGCCAACCACCTCCGCCGCTTCAAAAGCAACCTTAGCTTGTCTGTAAAGGAAATGCTCCTTGCTGTCCCGATTGCCAACCAGAACACTCTGTTGGGGATGATGGTGTCAGCGATCCGGTGCGGTGAGAGGCTGAAGACGGTGGAGAAGGAGAGAGAGGATGAGAGAGCAAGGAGTCAGGGAGGATTTGGGTTTGGACGGACGAACCAGACTGCCGCAGGTGCCCGTGGGTTCTTCAACACTTTCAAGCCCCCTGCCCCTCGCGCTCCACTGCCTGCAGCTGTTGATCCAATGGCCATGGATATTGACGCCCTCTATGTCAACGCCTCTTGTCCAAGCCAGTTTGACGAGTTCTTGCGCGCCATGCAGGGTCTGTGTTACGGGTGTGGTTCTCCCAACCACATCAAGCCCAACGGCAACCATGATAACGACATCTGCAAAAGCTGCGGGAAGAAGGGTCATCACCGTGCCGTATGCTATAGGGAGTGGTTGGCCTGTTGCCGTGCCGCTCCCGGAGTTGCTCCTCGTCGTGCGCCTCAAGCAGCTCCCACTGCCCCTCGTCAAGTTGCTGTAGCTTCTGCCGTCTCTATTGCCGTTCCAGCCGCCAAACGCCTAGCTGCTCTTCGCGACAAGCTAGCCCTCCTGGAAGCGCAGGTCACCGCCAACCCCGATGCACCTTTTTAGCCCGGGTACCCGTTGCTGCAACGGTTGTACCCCCAATACAGTGTTTCTCTTCTTGTTCTGCATATGACTCTGTCTCGTCATGTAAAATTGGTACTATTGCAATATCACACCCCTCCTCACATTTCCGTGTGCCGATTACGCTCCAAGGCTTGAACAGAAGCACTGTTACAGCGGCTATGATTGATTCGGGCGTGACGGGTCTCTTCATCTTGTAGAGGTTTGTCAAGTCCCATCGTATTATCACCCACCCTCTTCGCAACCCCCTCCCTCTCTTCAATGTTGATGATTCCCCCAACGGCGCTGGCACAATCACCCACTACGCTCGCCTCACTATGACTCTGGATGAGCAGACGCAGGTTGTCAACTTCCTCATCACCAATATAGGTGCCGACAATGTCATTCTGGGCTTGCCATGGCTTCCCAAGGCCAACCCAACCATTCGCTGGAAGGATGGGACACTGGACCTGGAGGATCTGCAGGAGAAAAAAAAGTTTAACGTGGTGATTGAGGAGGAGGAGGACGTGGAGAAACCCAAGGGGTCAGGCTGGACGCCAACTGGAGATTCGGTGTTAGAGGGAAAACCCAATGAGACCGTCGATGGAGAGTCTGAGCCGGAGGAGGAGGAGGAGGAAGAGAGTGAGGAGAAGGCGGAAGGACCACAGTTGCCAACCAGCCCGCCTCTCTATAGGTTTAAGGGGAACCAAAAGACAAGGTGTGGTTGGATCAAAGCTGGGTACATGGAGGGGCTTGGTGACAAGCTGTGGGTTTGCGCAGGGTATACATTCTCCCAGCGGATTGCAGAGCGTGCAAGTAAGGGGAAGGCGCCTCGTACATTTGAGCAGATGATCCTGGAGGAGTATTGTCGCCACTCAAAGGTCTTCTCATAAGCGGAATCGGAACGTCTCCCGGAGCACAAGCCATGGGACCACGCCATCAAGTTCTTGCCTGACGCCCCTGCAACACTGCACACTAAGGTGTATCCCATGTCCCCAACGGAGCAAGCAGAGATGGATGTGTTCCTCACAGAGAACAAATGTAAAGGCTACATTCAGCCTTCCAAGTCACCTCTTGCATTGCCAGTCTTCTTTGTGAACAAAAAGGATGGATCCCTTTGATTTGTCCAAGACTATCAACGCATCAACCAGTTCACGATCAAGAACACTTACCCGCTCCCGCTTGTCACGGATATCATCAACCGGTTGAAGGATGCGAAGTACTTCACAAAGTTTGACGTACGTTGGGGTTACAACAATGTACAGATTCAGCAAGGTGACAAGTGGAAGGCAGCTTTTGCAACAAACCGTGGGCTTTGGGAGCCGACAGTAATGTTCTTTGGGCTTACAAACTCACCGGCGACGTCTTGCATAAATGTGCTTGGGTACCAGCAGGAGAAATAATATACAAGCAACCAAATATGGATATAGTGATCGGATCAGAAGTGATGTGGACGTGTTGCGCGCACGTCTCAGGAAATGAGAAGGATGCAAACCGGGTAGGGGAGGGATACGGGAGATTGAGACATAGAAAACCATGTATCGAGAACGGCAAACAATGGAGGGATTCAAGAGACGAGATGAACAACAGGGAATAGAGACAAACAAAAACCAAAACAAGACTGTACAAGACTTAGCTCAAGTGTGGTGAACCCGGGCACTTCATCACATACACTATGTATTGTAACAACCACCAGTGCATGCCCCTGGATCAGTTTCATTGGATTCTGTACGCGCCAGACCCAAGTAACTGCACCGGGTGCAGCAAACCGGTACTCTGTATTAAGCACATCAGCTTTGAATGATATTAGTTTCCCCCCCTCTTGAGTACGGCGGTGTTAACAACGCTCACATTGTGCGGTGGTCCATGCTAGGACCCCGCACTCTGATTTTCATCCATTCAAAATTCTGGTCACTGTTGACAACAAGAGTACCGGAGTACAACTATCCACCCAAGCAATGTTGGACTCCAGTGCAAACATCTCACTGACCAACTTGCACTTCATCCAGGCCGGTACCATCAATGTGCGCCACTCCTCAGCCATCCGCTGCCACTACATCTACTCTACAAGGCTACGTACACTATGTATTGCAACACTTGTGACACTATATGTAGTCCATGATATCCGCCGTGGTCAGTGCAGCGTCTGTGGTCAGTTTGGAAGGCTCTTGTTACGATACATAGCGTACTTAGCCTTGTAGAGTAGATGTAGCGGCAGTGGATGGCTGAAGAGTGGCGCGCGTTGATGGTGGCGGCCCGCGCGTTGAGCACGTGCGCAGGTTACGTATTGCCAACCATCACCTGATATTGCTCTTTAAATTTATCCACTTCGTTACTAGGTACGCATACTCACGGCCTCATTGTGCTCATTATTCAACTTTGTTACTAGACTACTTGGCGTGCTGCTTTGCAGATCATCCCCGGGGTCTTACATGCGTGGTGCAGTTGGAGGAAGATGTGTTGGCTTTGGTGGATATGGTGCGGGATGCAGAGAAGCGTGCGGATAGGCTGGAGGCATTGGTTTCAGGAGGGTTGGGAGGTGGGACAGCACGGAATCGGCCTTGTCCGGCAGTGCCCGAGAAGTATAGTGGGGACTCGCAGGCCAAGGCAGAGGAGTTTGCAACGGCAATCAGCATTGCAGCAAAGTTTGAGGTTTTTGCCTCCGACGAGCTCAAGATCTTCTGGTGCCAGTCACACCTCATTGGCGACGCCGCTGCCTGGTCAGCAACAATCACCCACAACAACTCGCAGGACCCCACGCGCCTCCACTTCCCCGCCTGGATTGCCGCCTTCCGTGCTCAGTTCTGTTCGCGAGATCAAGCGGAGGACGCGCGCGACGCCATTGCCAGCATTTGGATGGGATTGAAGACCATCTCGCAATATGTGATGGAGTTCCGTGCCCACCGCAACAACCTTCTCTGCGACAAACACGAAAGTGGCTTTGTCTTCAAGGCATTCAAGGACGGACTCACGGTGAAGATTGCGGAACGGCTCTCACACATGCAGCCCCGGTACACAACAATCAACAAAGCACTGAAGTACCTCTTGGACAACGAGAAGGACTGGGCTTCACTGGCGTCACGCCGGCAGCTCCTTGCGCGTTCGGAAGCGGCAAAGCAGCGTTCAGCGTTGACAGCTCCGGCAGCACCTAAGCCCTCCCCTTTCCTTCAACCCCCTCAGTACCCACTTTCAACCCCTTTGTTCATCCCCCCTGTCACTCAGCCCCTTTGACCAGTCCTTGCAGTCCCACCTCCTCGCCCCGTTGATCCGAACGCAATGGATGTTGACATGGCCCGGGTCCGGTGTGGTGATTGCAGGTTGCCTGGCCACAGGAGGTGCGGATACACAAAGGCTAGCAGGCATGGGTTCGCAACGCAGCAACTCTGCCCTCCGTCTTGTCCCCATCCCAGTCCCCACTTCCCCGGTCCCCAACATCATCACTGTTTTCGTCCCCAACACCGGATTTTGTACACGCCAATCCTGAGTAACTGCACCGGGTGCGGCTAACCGGTACTCTGTGTTAGAAACGGCTTCTCTGAATGTTATTGTTGACTCCCCTCCCTGAGTTCGCAGGCGTCCACAACGTCTGTGGTGTGCGGTGGTTCATGCCAGAACCCCACATTCTGACTTTCATTCGTTTGAGATCCCGCTTACTGTCAACAACAAGAGTACCGCAGTACAATTTTCAACTTGCACAATGCTGGATTCTGGGGCAAACATTTCCCTGGCCAACAAGCGCTTTGTGGATGAGCACGGCATTCCCACTATCCTTCGGAAGAGACATCTTTGCCTCCGCACCATTGACAACTCCGACGTCACCTCTGGGCTCATAACTCACAAGGTGCTATTGCAAGTGGTCGTAGACAACCACGAGGAGAATAAACTCTTCCAAGTTGCCAATATTGGCAATGACAACCTGATTCTCAGCATTGACTGGCTTTGGCAGCACAACCCTACAATTGGCTGGCACAAGTTCACCATTTCATGCCTGCCACGCCAATTGCCGCCAGGTGCAGCCCAAGCCACTGGCGCCTACCCCGCTGGTGACTGGCCGTCCGAAATACCCGCCAAAGAAAGGGAGATTGGAGTTTGAGGTCCGAGAGCACCACTGGGCGGTGAGAGTGGCGGTGGAGGCTGGTTTACCTCCACCGCCTTTGCAAGAGGAAGTGATCCGTTTGGCCTTGTTCTCCCGCCCGCGTGGCAAGCGCTCAGCATTGCCGGCGTTGTCTATAGGCCGGCACACAAACTGCTCTCCGGGCTCGCCAAAGCGGTAACCCCGGGAGGCGTTGGCTGGGCTGAAGTCAAAGAAGACAGCCTACCCACGCTTCCTGCGCAAGCAGCAAGCGGCAGTGGTCCGGCAGGCGCAGGTGATGTTGGTGGCAAGAATTGAGGAGGAGAAGGCACGGTTGGCTCGGACCCCCAACACCAGTGATGGTTGTGTTGTTGGTGTTCCATACAGGGAGGGAGGGTGGTACCTAGAGCAGTGCTGGGGTGGGCGCTCTGTTCCCGGGCATGCTGGCCAGAGGGCAATGGCGTTTGAGAAGGAAGGAGAGGGGTCAGCGCGGGCGGCGGCAGGAATGACAGTCTTGCAGAGTCTGGCTGAAGAGGAGAGGAAGTGGGATGGGCCGGAGAAGGTGAAAGGGAATGAGGAGATAGTGCCAGAGGAGTTCCATGATTTATTGGACGTGTTCAGCAAGTCCCAGTTGGAACGGTTGCCGCGGCATACCAAGTACAACTTGCTGATTGACCTGGAACCTGGCGCTCCTCTGTCTAAAGTCGGCAAGCTGTACCAGTTGTTGCTGGAGAAGCTCACGGCATTGAAGGAGTTTATTGACGAGAACCTGTCAAAGGGGTACATTTGGCCATCAAACGTGCCATGCGGCGCTCCGGTCTTTTTTGTCAAGAAGAAAAACGGCAACCTTTGCCTTGTTGTTAACTTTTGGGCGCTGAATGCCATCACCCGGTCCGACTCCTACCCCATCCTTCTTTCAAACAAACTACTTGATTGGCTCAAAGCGGCAAAGGTGTTCACCACGCTGGATATGCGCTGGGCTACTACAATGTCCGCATCCATGGAGGCGATGAGTGGAAAACTTCATTCTGCACGCGCTATGGGCAGTTTGAGTTCCTTGTCATGCAGTTTGGGCTCAAGAACGCGCCAGCAGCCTTCCAGCGTATGGTCAACAAGCTGTTCCATGATTTGGTCAATATCTCAGTGGTCCTGTACTTGAACAACATCATCATCCTCTCCAAGGACAAGCCAAAGCACAACAAGCAGGCTAGGGAGGTTTTGCAACACCTTTGGGAGGCCGATCTTTTCCTGAACCCGGCAAAGTGCAAGTTCCGGACAAAGGAGGTCAACTACCTTGGGCTGAAAATTTCCCCTGGTCACATTGGCATGGGTCCAGTGAAGGTGCGCAGCATCACGGACTGGCCAGCACCTTGCAATATCAGTCAGGTCTTCCAGTTCTTGGGGTTTGCCAACTTTTATTGCCAGTTCATCAAGGATTACGTGTCTATTACCAAACTGTTGGAGAGGTTGAAGGGGAAGGATGTGCCGTGGTTGTGGGATGCGGAGGAGAAAAGGGCTTTCCAGATGCTAAAGGCATCATTCACGGAGGCCCCGCTGCTGGTCATGCCAGACATGGTGGCTCCGTCCAGAGTTGAGACGGATGCATCTAGTTTTGCCATGGGGGCGGTGTTGTCACAGGAGTGCAGTGATGGGGAGTGGAGGCCGGTGGCATACTTCTCAAAGGCAATGTCTGTGGCGGAGAGGAACTACGACATCTACAATAAGGAGCTACTGGTGGTGTTTAGGGTGTTTGAGGAGTGGCGGCCGTATCTGGAGGGCAACCTGCACAAAATTCAGATGATCTCTGACCATCGGAACTTGGAGTGGTCTTTGACCATCGGAACTTGGAGTGGTCCATGTCCACGCGGGACTTGAATTGTTGGCAAGCAAGGTAAAGTCTCTACCTCAACAGGTTTGACTTTGTTATTGAACATTGTGCCGGTCAGCTCAGTGACAGTCCTGATGGTCTTCCCCGCCGCCCCGACCTCAAGCCTCCAGGTGATGCAAAAGACAATGCCGGCCGGATGATCCTGGGCCCAAAACGCCTGGCTGTTTGACCGGCAACCTTGGGCCCTTCAGAGGTGAAGGCTTGCGTTACCAACCTGGTGCTGTCGGACTTGGAGATCCTTGAGCATCTTTGTGTGCAGTTGCGTAAGGACCCAAAGCTTTTGCCAGTTTGGGAGAAGCACAAGGGTTGAGCACTGCTGCAGCGGCGTTTGAAGGAGTGGGTGGTCAATAGGGATCAGGTGAGGTTCAGGGGTCTAGTAGTGGTTTCGGATGACAAGGAGTGCAAGCACATGATCCTGGAGCTCTACCACAATTCCATTCCCGCTGGCCATCCTGGTTGCGCACGGACACTGGAGCTGGTGTTGCGCAACTATCATTGGCCACGGATCTCAGAGTATGTGCGGCGTTACGTGGAGGGATGCAACCTTCACCAACGTTCAAAGACACGGTGGTCGCGCCCTCATGGACCTCTCCAGCCCTTGGAGATCCCAGCTGGCCCATGGCAACATGTCACGACTGACTATTTGGGTCCGCTGCCGGTTTTGCAAGGGCATGATGCCGTGCAGGTGGTGGTGGATAAAATGACAAAAAGGGCTCACTTTCTGGAGGCGCAGACAACAGACAATGCCCCAGACATGTGCGAGACATTCATCCGTTGGGTGTAGCCGCTGCATGGGACTCCGAGGAAACTCATCTCCAACCAAGGTCCGCAGTTTGCGGCAAGGTACACGCAGCACCTGTTTACCCGCCTGGGTATCAAGTCGGCGCTCTCTACAGCTCATCACCCGCAGACCGATGGACAGACAGAGCGGATGAACCAGGAGCTCGAGGCATACCTTTGGATTTTTGTCAACTTCTACCAGGACGACTGGGTGGATTGGCTGCCATTTGCCGAGTTTGCTTATAACAACAGGTTGCATTCAGCAATTGGCATGTCTCCCTTCTATGCCGAGTATGGCTACCACCTGTCTTTCTCTATTGACCCAGTCAGTGCCAACACCATTCCCGCTGCTGATGATCGCCTGCGGCACCTAGCCGAGGTTCAGGAGGAGTTGAAGTCAATGCTGGAGATGGCAGCAGTGAGGATGAAGGTCTACCATGATGCCTGGGTGGATGAGGCGCCGGATTGGGTTGCTGGAGATATGGTGGTTGTGGAGCGTGCTGACCTGCGCTCAGTTTGCCCAAACAAGAAACTGGACTTCAAACGTTTTGGGCCATTCAAGGTGACGCAGAAGATTTCGGACACGGCCTACCGCGTTGAGCTGCCAGCTACGTGGAAGATTCACAATGTCTTCCATGTTTCATGCCTGGTACCAGCTTCAGCAGACACCATCATTGGCAGGAAGCAGGTGCTGCCACCGGCAATCAAGATGGAGGGTGGGGCAGAGTATGAGGTGGAGAGGATATTGGCATTACGCAAGAGGAAGACCGGCATGCAGTATCTGGTGCGTTGGGCTGGGTATGGGGAGACAGAGGATCAGTGGGAGCCGGAGGAGAATTTGGAGGGCGCGCAGGAGGCAATTGCAGAATTTTTGGCGGCAGAGGTGGCAGGCAGGACCAAGAAGAAGGTCCGTCGGCGTGGCCGGAGTTGAGAGGGGCAGTTTTCTTTTTCTGGGTTGGACTTTTCTTTTTGCACGGACCGAGTGTTACAATACATAGCGTACTTAGCCTTGTAGAGTAGATGTAGCGGCAGTGAATGGCTGAAGAGTGGCGCGCGTTGATGGTGGCGGCCCGCGCGTCGAGCACATGCGCGGGTTACGTGTCGCCAACCATCACGTGATGTTGCTCTTTAGTTTTATCCACTCCGTTACTAGGTACGCATACTCACAGCCTCACCATGCTCATTATTCATCTTTGTTACTAGACTACTTGGCGTGCTGCCTTGCAGATCATCCCTGGGGTCTTACAGCCCTTGCTGTGCTGATATTTTGCCTACAGGTGTCTCTGGACAACTGAGGGAAGGTCCATTAACACCTTGCAGTCCGTGCAACAGGAACCAGGGCAGAAACATATTTCTGCAAGAAAAGTTCATCACATGTCATTCTGGGTATTGCTTGAACAAGTGCCCAAGGAAGCTTGCTGAGATGTGAGAACAGATGGAAAACTCTGTGACACATATTGCACGGCGCCAGGGGGTAAGCATACACTGGCAAGTGGTGGTATGTGGAATGGTATACAGACTGTGGGAGTAAAGGTGCCGGCATGTAGGGTGGTTGGCCTAGTGGCTGGCGCAATGGAGTGAAGGGGCTATCAAGGCTGCCTTCTCCCCCAGTAGACAAGATTTTTCAAGGACTGTTACTTATATTTCAAGGAGTAGACAGGGGTGAAAGCTGAAAATAATTTTGGGGGCTTGTCATGATTGCAACATTTACTTCCACTGCCATACAATTCCAGCTATAATCCACGGTTCTGCACCAATGTCTGCATGTAGCAAAAACTCCGGAAAAGTCTAAGACAAATCTTAACTTGTATGCAATAGTACATGTCATTAATGTTGAATGTATATCTATCCACTTATAGTGTGATTTAGTCAACACATCACTGTCTTTACATGTGATTCTTCTTGGCAAGAGCCTAGTTACTCTGTACTCTGTGCTCTAGCTACATTTGTACCTTCATTAATAAACACACAATCTGCATCATAATATTGAGTACACAACACCTAGAAAAAGAGAGAGAAAGACTGTGCATGGCACACTCAAGCAACAAAGAAGAGGTGAACCTCTGCCATTCATGCCAATGGATGGCCATGACCCTCTTCCCCACAAAAGCTTGTTGGAGCTTGAACCTTAAGGTACCCCCCATTCCTGATGCCGTAATGAAGTAGACTAGATGTATGTAGGCAATATAGAGGATTTTGAAATTTGGTGTTTAGATTTAGAGAAGTAAATTGCCACTGTACTTTGGTATACATAAGTACCACCCTAATTGGCGCTCAAACACATCCGACCTCCTATGGTATCTATGCAATGGACTGGGACCACAAGAAGTCAGGAGGTGCACTGGCTCAGAACTTTTCCTAACCGGTGCTGAGGAGAGATTTGTTGTGCCAGGGTCCGGAAGTACGCCTGTTCGAAGTCGTCTGCGTGTTGTTTGCGAAGGTTCGGGATCTTGGCCAGTGCAGCCTGGCTTGGAGATGAACCAAATCTGTCTCTCAGCTTTGCGTGAGCCGATAATATCTTTTAAATGAAAATTAAGTTTACCTCCGGTATGGTGTAACGGCTAACATTGCCGCCTTTCACGCGGCAGCTCGGGGTTCGATTCCCCGTACCGGAACTGATCGGCCAAGTGGAATGGTTGTTTTTGCTGGAGCTCACTATCATCAACATCACCAGTGGCGACCGCCGGCGCGGTGACGACTAAGTACAAGCTTGTTCTCTTACCACCACCACCACCCAGCGACGATGGAAGAAGTATCAACAGGCTCAGACTCCGATTATTCTTCGTACGTCCCTCGCTACACCCATCTTCCCACTCTCTTTCTCTTCATACAAGATTCCAACCCTCGACCATACCAACCACATCTCCCACGCCAACCACATCAAACACCCCCGTACTAATCATCTCTCACACGTCAGCTCCTGGATCTCCTGGTTCCTCTCCTCAAAAGGGAACGAATACTTCTGCGAAGTCGACGAAGACTTTATCCTCGATCGGTTCAATCTGACGGGGTTGAATAACGAGGTGGCGAACTATGCGCAGGCGTTGGATTTGATTACGGATAATTTGGGTGAGTGTCGTTTCTGTGTGTTTGGTTAGCAGTTTTAGAAGATTAGGAGGGCGTGGGGAGGGAATGGAGACTTTCGTCGCATGGAGAAGGGGGTGGGATGCCAGAGAAGGGGTAGATATGGATATGGAAAGACATGGTGGGATCTGGTGCTTGAGTGTCGGTTGGGGTGGACTTGGGCTGTCGATTGGTGTTTGATTTGACGTTTGGCTTGGGGCTTGCGAGGCCTTTGGGCTTGATGCTTGCAAGGTTGCTCATTTCAGTGACTCGGGGCTGGTTTGGGACGAGATCCCGCATGGTTTTGGAGTGAAGTGACTTTGGAGGAAGGTCATCGCGAGGTGATTGAATCACTGCGACAACACACCCATCTTCCTCTACCCACCCGTCTTCCCAGCTTCTCCTCGAAGACAGTGGGCTGGTCTGGCAATTCGGCGTAGTGGATGGAAGGCACTTGGTACTCTAGAAGAACAGCGCTGGAGATCGCCTCCGAGCAGGTCGCTTTGTTGCCGTCTTTCATTCCTCTGCTTCATTTGTCACTTGTTCGGACATCATGCTAACTGACTGTCGTTTGTTCCTTCCCATCTTCATCTTCTTCACCATCGCATCGTACCCTGGAATCATTCTACATCTTTCGACGGCACCTTCATCCGGCCCTACCCTGAAACCATGCACATCTCCCACCACGACGATCTCGGCTGCAATCCCGCCTTCCATACGGAATTGCAAACTCCACCTCACCCTTGATCATCGACCTGGAATATCTACGGCACCACAGACGACGATATTCAAGACGAACTACGCGGATCCCTCGATGTGCAAGCTAGACTCTTGTATGGGCTCATTCACGCGCGGTGGATCGTTACGCAGAGGGGACTACAGAAGATGGTACGTTTACTTCCTTTCCTCTCCCCTTTGCTTCTTGTTTCTCATCCGTCCCCATCCTCCTTCCATTTCCCACCCTCCTCCTATTCTACAACCTCCTTCCATTCTCCACCCTTCTCCCTCCCTGTCCCCGTCCCTGTCCCCGTCCCCGTCCCCACCCCACCTTCACCTAATTCAACAACATAACACCCCACTAACCCTACATCATCCCCAGCTCGACAAATACAAACGCGCCGACTTTGGCCGTTGTCCTCGCGTCCTCTGCACATCTCAACCTCTCCTCCCCCTCGGCCTCACAGACCTCCCATACGAGAAATCGGTGAAGCTTTTCTGTGCGAGGTGTGAGGATATTTACTCGCCGAAGAGTACGAGGTACGTTTCGTCTTCCTCTCAAGTTCATATCCTGTCCCCTTCTTCTTCTCCTCTCTCTCCCACTTCTCTCCTCCCACTCCTCTCTCCCACTCCTCTCTCCCACTTCTCTCCTCCCACTCCTCTCTCCCACTTCTCTCTCCTCTCTCTCCCTCTCCTCTCTCTCCCTCCCTCCTTTTCCCCTCTCCTCCTCTCTTCCAACACACCGTCACTAACTCACCCACACAGACACGGCTCCATAGACGGCGCCTACTTCGGAACCACCTTCGCCCACCTAATGGGCATCGTCTGGGGCTCCCTCGGATGCGTACCTAAAGGCGGAGGAGGCGACGTAATGGGGAACGTCGTCCGTGTTGTTGAGATGGCCCGTGTTGGTCGGGAACGCGAGCGGGAGAGAGAGAGGGTCGGGGCGGAGAGGGAGAGGGAACGAGTTGGTGCGGCTGAACAGGCAGGGGGTGCGGGGGGAGAGGCGAGTGCACCGAGGGCGGGGAGGCGGAGGCGCGCTGAGGCGAGTGGGGATTCTCAGGCCGATCAAACCGGCGCGACTGGTGCGAACGGGGCTGGGAATGGGGGAGGGGCGGCGGCGAGTAGAGAGGTGCAGGTGCAGGTGCCGACGAGTGCGGCTGCTACGGATGCGTTGTTGAATGCGGGGTTGGAGGGGTTTTCGACGGCTGGGGCCGCGTTGGGGGCGGAGAGGTATGTTTGTTCATGTTTTTCAACCATCGTCTTCCCCTCCGGTGCTTCGTTCCTGCATAACCCCTTTTCCTCACCCACCCGTCCGTATTCCTCCTGTGCTCCCATGATCCCCTTCTTTGATCTCCGCCCTCGTCCACCCTGCTGTCCTCACCATCCTCCTTCTCTATCCCTTGTGCTCCACTTAGTGCTCAAACACTCACACAAACTCCATCACACAGATACCGACCCAAAATATACGGTTTCCAGCTACACGAGACCGCACGGCTGCAGCGCTGGCAAGAGGCGATGCGGGATCGCCAGATTGGGAGGTTAGAGAAGTTCGAGGTTGGGAGTCGGGGGTGATCATGCGTCCGTGCTCGTTGTTGTTTGCGGGTTTTGTGCCGATTCGGGGCTTTTTGGGGTACTGGGTTCGAGGCAGGCTGGTCTCATCGTGAAAGAAAAGATGGCCAAGGCAGGCCGACTTGGAGCAGGGGATCGTACCCCGCAGTGTTCTTCATGTGTAGGCTAGTGTACTCGTATCCCAGAGCCTCGTCGAACGAGGTGTATATATGCTTTCCTTTCTCTTCTCCTTTGATGCGTGTCCAATCGCCGTTGATTGCGTTCACCGGGAATTGGACGCAGGCCCGAGAAAAGCACTCGCTTTCGCCGAAAATGGTCATCTCACCTAATCAAATCTCCTCGCACTGCCTTCCTTCCACTTCCATGGCCAGCCACGAATGGCGCAATAGGCCTGGCCTTCAACGTTGACTTCATACGTGGCCTTTACTTCGTGGCCTTCGATGGTGTCATTTCTGTCGTTGCTATGTACGGCTGTGCCCAGTGGGCGTGTAACGTTTAACAATGACTCGAGGAGGGCTCGTGGCCACATCTACCTGGGCCCATAACACTCTGCTGCGGTGCTGGACCTCTTCATTCCTGTCTCGCCCCGGAATTTCAACGCTAGTTCTATCTATCGCATACTCCACTCGAATCTCGCACTCGTCTCTGCTCGCCACACACGACTCCAACGACCATGCGCCTCCCAATCCACCTCCAACCGATGTTTCTCTACTCTCTCCGGCTAGCCATCAAGCTAAGAGATATGTACCCTGCTTCTGTCTTCGATACTAGGGGTGGATGTCTTCCGGAGATGTGCTCGTTGACCAAGAGAAGCGACTCGGATGTCGAGATGATCGACTCGGAGCTCGACCTTCAGCTTCAGCTTGCAATTGGTCATGTAGAACCAGACCTCCGGCTTGCTATCGGCCATGTGGAAGCGAACTCAGGCTCGAATGGGTCTTGTGGAGCACTCTTCGAGATCGATAGCTGGATGAAGGATAGGGTTGATGATTGGAGAGGGCCTGAGCCTGAGAGATGTGCTACTGCTAAGACATAGAACTCAAATGCTAAGGTACGCGATTGTTCGATGGGTCTTGTCGGTCATGTTCGTATTGACTTCCAACCAGAAGACCATGTATACCAGCGGCAGCTTTATCTCAGGTCTTGAGGTTGCCCACAGCGGAAGGCCTGGCGCTCTCAGAAGCCACGAGCTCAATCAGAAGCTGCCATCGTCGCTTTCGGCTTGAGGGACGCGTCAGGAGCGTTCCTAACGACGAACCCTCTGCGCGTGCTCTCCCTTAGCTTCGCCCACAACGAGCCAGATATAAATCCAACGGTCAACGTCGACACCCTAGATCACTTGGTGCCGTTTCGGCGAGGCAAGGGCGCTGTCGGTGCTGATACGTGCCGAGTCCTACTTGAGCCCATCTCGATTTTACGCATGCTATTGATCATATGCAGCACCCGGAACGCCTGGAATCGAAGCACGAATGCTTTGCAATAGAATGTACACTTACGCGATACCGACACTTCTGACGCTTATATGTGTTTGCTCGAATCAAGTACGTCTTAGAAGAAATAAGTCATGAATTACAGCAGATGAGCTTCAAAGCCTTTGAACGTACGCGCAATCGCTCGGCGAACTTCGAATTCCGCTTCATTTCAAGACTCAGGCCGGTTTGGAGCGTCGCACTGCTTGAACGCCCGTAGTCTACGCGTACGTACAAGGATCCTCGCATCATTACCCACTCTTTCAGCCTTCATCCAACAAAGCATGAAGTTCTCTGTCGCACCTCTTCTCGTCTCGTCTGCCTTGGCACTCAGTGCCTCTGCGTAGTACACGATCAGATTCGTCAATCGCTGCACCTACAGTGAGTAGTATTAACCTACTAATGCGGAGTCAAAGTCGAAGTCGAGCTGAAACAACTTCTCCCTCTCAGCCGTGTGGCCAGCTATTGGTAAAGCTCCAAATGGGCAGCCCGACAACTCGGTGAGGTTTGGAGCCAGGCTAAAGTATGTAAATCGCTCACGGGAAGTTCTAGGCTCGCCACATGCTCCACCGGATAGTATACACCCATTCATTGGCGGGAGCCCTCGTCATCCCGAGCTTGTCTCGCGATTGCTACGATGTTGTTGCAGGCTAGACTCAGCTCCCGAGCTGTAGCGGGATATTACGGGGGCTTTTCAGGAGCGTCGAGGTTTGATTGGACGGGTAGTCCGGGGTCCAAAGATCTATGATAGATAGTGCAGCAAAATGACACCCTGGTTGATGCGATGATGCTACGCCGTCCCAAAGCCGCCGCTGTAAATGATAACCTTTCTAACATTTTCTGATATTTGTACTAGCTCGCACGACGCTTCGGGTTCTGCAATACTCTAACATCGCGTGGTTAGAAGCCTTCCCGAACACTATTAGTCAGTATACCTAGGCTGGTTATACGTAGAAGAGCGCCTGCTTCGTAGAGACCCGTCGTCACCTGTCGTTACTCTCATGTTTCGCCGGTTCATAAGGTTCGCGGTAACCGATTTTGTTGTTAGTATCTTGCCGCTCAGAGTATGCCTCAGGGCTATGATCCTGCGAGCCCGCTCGCGATCATCCGTCACGATCGTGAGAGATGTTTAGTTTAGATGTGACTCGTAGGGGTGAACTAAGTATCCATTGCTTTTCATGCTATAGCGTATATCCAGCGGCGTGGAGAGCAGAGCCACAGCTGCGGGATGTTCATGTACCGACCCACTCAGATCCGCTACAGTTAAACCGTGAATGGCGCACTTCTGGATCATGGCTGCTAGTTCAAACCCCACTTTTATTATATGGCCCGGGATTCATCCTGCGGATTCAGATTGGTTTTGTGTGGTCTTCCGAAGCATCAGGTATATACCGTGGGTACGACATGTTATACTCAGTTCTTGAAATGCTGAGTTCTGTCATTTTGGGGAGTGTTATAGGATGCTTTGAATGTGCTCAGCGGGTACAATCAACTGTTGTCGGCCCATATATGTGCGGGGTACCAACGACTCTGAATCATGTTGCAATCGAAGGCAAAGCTTGCTCTGTTAATCGCATGCATATATCCTATAATGAGTGATATTACTCGGTAGAGAACCATCTCATGCTCGGGTTTACTGCCCTCCACTTCCTACTAGCTCTCAAGCCGGTCTGGCGTACTAGTAAGTGTTGTTGCCACAGTAGATGCACAACGTTGAACTTTCTGACACGTGCTTTGATGGGCCCAACTTGAACTCTGTCAACTCGCAATGTATCTCGAGCTCCTTGCAAACGTTTAGATTGCATTCTCAGCGACACATCGGGACCTCTCTTCTTACCAGACATGAGCAAATAATATCTGCACTCCGATGCATCGCCAGACCAGCCAGTGCCACCCAAGCGGGAGATACCATTGGTGGACCTGCAACATCCCGACCTTCACCCGAAGGCCAGATCGTGAATCGGATCAAGCCGCCGGTTGGCGCTCGCCATGCGCGGGCAAGAGGCTCCTCCACCGTGGTAAACCGGACGCTGCTTCCATCCACACTCTCGAGTAACATTTTCAATACGATCGTCGGAACAGGTCCAGCCAATCACATTTTTGCCTAAGCTGTACTATCGCCCGGTGGTACACAACGGTGACAGGGCCTGGCTCAGCGGAATTAATGAGATTCGATCTGGGCGATCGGTACCTCTCTCTATGGCACCCCCATCAACACCCGAATGCCAACAAAATGCTATTCTCTTCGCTGGTGATGTTTTGATTGGGTTGCAGGTTCTGGTCCAGACCTTCACCTGCGCCATCTCTGCTCCAAGTCGGTGTCGTTCAATGCCATCTGCCGGTTGAACTTGCGCTCGGTTTCACTTTACACGCACGCCTCGCAGAGGCGGTGTGCTACTTTTCCATTGATGATCTTACGTGAACGTTGCAGAATTGTACCGATGACAACAATCTGTCTGCGGTATAAGATACCCAGTTATCGAGCTGGGATTCCACTTCACGCCCCCCCTTCTCTTTCTCTTCTCTTCTAATTTGTTATTCGTCATGGTTTACCGCTCTTCCAAACTCTCTCCCTCCAGCACCGACTCCGAGCCGGAGTACGAGCAGTTCTCCGAACATGAACAGAGCTCCAGCGAGACGGAGCTCGAGACACCTCCCCGCTCGCATTCCCCCGATAACGTCAAGATCGCCCCAGCCGACCTAGAGACACGCCTTCCACCTTCTCTCGCGCCTCACACATCAGAAGAACTCGACAGCCGCCGGCAGGAGTACCCAGACATTTTTCCTCCTCTACCAAAGCTAGTGGCCAACACTACCGTGTCCGCTCTCGACAAGGGCACGTCGGATAATTGGGTTGCACGAGATGAGCGCATGGTTCGGTTGACTGGAAAGGTACGTCTGCGGCGCAAGTCGTGTTCATGGACGGCGGAGCTGATCATCCCGCCGCGCTCTGGTAGCATCCGTTCAATGCGGAAGTATCGGTAAACAGTCTCTTCGACGGTGGCTTCCTTACCCCCGCCGAACTGTTCTACACTCGCTCTCATGGAGCCGTCCCGAAAATTGAAGGCGAGGTGCTCAAGAACTGGAAGTTGAACTTCACTGGGTACGTGTTTTCTCGCCGCCGCCGCCATTTCGATCAACGCTGATGACACTTGTTGGTTAATCACAGCATGGTGGAGAAGGACATCTCTTTTACCCTTGAGCAGCTGAAGACGCAGTTTGAAACTGTGTCGCTTCCTATCACCCTGGTGAGCATGTTTCACGTCACTGCTACTGTCAGCCCATTGACGCTGTTCATTCTCATAGGTTTGCGCTGGCAGTACGTGCTAGTGACTTCAAGGGACGTTCCATGAACCTGACGTTTTGTACTCTCATTCATCCAGATCGTCGTCGCGAGCAGAACGTCAAAGAAAAAGGTCTCGGCTTCAATTGGGGACCAGCGGGTGTTTCCACCGCTCTTTTCACCGGCGTGTACCTCGCCGATATCCTCAAGGTCGCGAAACCGAAGAAGGTCAACGGCGTTCGACCTCTCCATGTCATCTTCGAGGGTTACGACTTCGACCTTCCGCAAGGCCCCTACGGAACCTCGCAGCGCCTGTCTTGGGCGTCGGATCGCAAGCACGGCATCCTCATTGCCTGGGCCATGAACGGGATTCCTTTGGAGCCCGATCACGGTTTCCCGTTGAGGGTGGTTTGCCCTGGGATGGTCGGCGGACGCAGCGTGGTGGGTATTCTTAGCTTCCTGTTCATCCATCACAGTGTTAACGCCGCCGCCCTTCTACCAGAAATGGTTGCACAAGATTGAGGTTGCTGATCATGAGTCTACCCATCATTTACATGTACGTATCTCATCTCCACACTACATTGACAACCGCTCACTGACACCGCCTTTTTCCAGATTTATGTGCGTTCCAGACCCGTCTCCACTAGCTCACGTTTACTCATCGCTGAATGTAGGACAACAAAGTGCTTCCCACCCAAGGTTCGTGCTATCTTGATCCCATACGTCACCGGAGAACCGAAGCTGACAGATGTTGTTTCACCACAGTTGGTCCAGAGCAAGCGCGCGCGGAGACGCACTGGTGGTACAACCCCAAGTACACCATCCAGGAACTCAACGTGAACAGTGCAATCTGCAAGCCTGGACACGACGAGACCGTCCCGATCAGCACCACTCCCAGCTATACATTCCGTGGCTATGCGTACGCTGGTGGTGGCCGTCGCATCCACCGAGTTGAGGTCTCGCTTGACGAAGGGGCGACCTGGACTCTCGCGGAGATCGAATAGTAAGTTCCATAGCAGACATCTACCTTCCTCGCAACGATGGAGCTAACGACGTATTCAGCCCTGAGGACAAGTTCAGGGAGCTCGCCTTCAATGACGCCACGTTCGGTACGATCGACATGACTGAGCGTGACGAGTGTTTCTGCTGGTGCTTCTGGAACTTCGAGATCCCCATGGACCGGCTCAAGGACAGCGCTTGCATCGCCGTCCGTGCTATGGACGAATCCCTTGGTAACACCCGCCATCTGCTTCGTATCCCAAACCGGTCCACTAACAACCTACCTTAGCCTTCCAGCAGCGAGACATGTACTGGAACGCGACCGGTATGATGAAGTATGTCTTTTCTCCATCTTTCGTTCCGTGATCTTGGCACTGACCACATTCTTCTCGTCAGCAATTGGTGGTTCCGTGTTGCTGTGCACGTCGAGGGCGACAATATCCGCTTCGAGCACCCAACCATCCCCGGCAACACCCCCGGCGGTTGGATGCAGAGGATGAAGGACGAGGGCAAGGACTTTTTGAATCCCAAGTTCGGAGCTCAGCCCGACGTGGGAGCCGTCGTCCCCATCGCCGCGCCCAAGGTGACCAACGGCATCAGCATGGTCAAGGAGGGCGTTGACAGAATCATCACGCTGGCCGAGCTCAAGGCCCACAACAAAGCTGAGCAGCCGTGGTTCGTCGTCGAGGGAGAAGGTAGAGTGATCTTTTCCATCTCCTTGACACATCGCTAATCAGCAAACAGTTTACGACGGTACCGGTTTCCTGGCGGAGCACCCTGGAGGTGGCGATTCGATCATCATCGTCGCAGGCGAGGATGCCACCGAGGACTTGTGCGTCTTTCTTTCTCTTCATAGCGTCGACGCAACTTCTGATCGTTTTCTCGATGTAGCATGGCCATCCACTCTCCCGACGGCCAGATCAAGCTCAGGCAGTTCCACATCGGTACTCTCGAAGGCGCCAAGACAGCCAGCGGTGCCGCTACGCTCCAGCAAGCTCTCGCCCCTCCCGAGTCGGCGGAGAACGCCGACGGTTCTTTCCTCATGAAGAACAAGTGGAAGTCGATGAAGTTGACCGCTATCAGCAAGGTCAACCATAACTCCAGCATCTACCGATTCGCTCTCGATCGCGAAGACCAGGAGCTTGGTCTTGTGAGTACCGACGTTTTCTCTCGAGTGGCCGTCAAGCTGACTGGCTATCGCCCTTCATTCAGCCTTGTGGACAGCACGTCTTCATCCGTATGCGCCGAAAGCCGCGTCTTGCTACTCTCGTTGAGGGTAGCGACAGCATCTACTGCACGCCTTACGAAGGCGGTGATCTCGTCCAGAGGGCCTACACCCCCGTCACCGTACCCGGCACCACCGGCCACATCGACTTCCTCGTCAAGTTCTACCTCCCCAGCGAGCGCGAACCCACCGGTGGCAAGATGACCTGCGCCATCCACGACCTCAAGGTCGGCGACTCCATGGAGATGAAGGGCCCGCTTGGCGAGTTCATCTGGGCTGGTAAAGGGTACGCGATGTGGAAGAACGTGAGGGTGAAGGTTAAGAATGTTGGTATGATCGCTGCTGGGTCGGGTATTACGCCGATTTTGCAGACGTTGAGGGGGATCTTTATGGATAACGAGGATAAGTCGACGCGTGTGTGGGTCCTCGATGCGAATCGTACTGAGGAGGATATCTGTAAGTCTCAAATTCGCATCGCAATTTGAGTTCTGTTACTCACTGTTCGTCATCGTAATAGTGTGCCGCAAGGAGCTTGAGAAGTTCCTGTTCAACTCGAAGGGACGTATGCGTCTCCACTACACCCTCAGCCCCGCCGTCGTCCGCCACTCCCGTCTCCACCGTGCCGTTCGCCGTGTATCATCCCGCTTCCTCGCCAACGACTCTGGCGATAACTGGCAGTACTCGAGAGGGCACATCGACGCGCCGATGATGAGGAAGCATCTCCCGCCCCCTGGTCCAGACAGCTTGATCCTCATCTGCGGACCAGACGGCCTCATTCACAATACCGCGAAGCCTGGCTTGGTGAGCATCATGCTCTTAATCGCGTTGTTGTTTCGAGGTGCTAACTTGACTTCTTTGTTGCTTCTAGACACAACTCGGCTGGGACGTCGAGAAGCAGCTCGTCGTGTTCTGATCCACTCCATCCATCTTAGACCTATTTTATTCACCATCGTCTTGGTATGGACTTTTTTTATTATCGGAACTCGCTCGCACTGCATATGTAATGGATCTCTCCCATGCCTGCTTCCTCTGTATCTACTTATCACCTTTTGTCTCCCGCATTGTTACTGTCTTCTGTTGCATTATTACTACTACACCCATCCACTCGTTATTACTTTGGCAGCTCGTTACCGTAATGTCCCGCATATACATCACGAAATACATTATTTATCTCGTGCTAAAGCGTTCAACCGGTGAAACGACGACGATGGTCACCGTTATTTTGACATGGTCCATTTTGAGCTCGTCGGCAGGGGCGCATTATGTTCCGAGTCCCGACGTGACAGGTTGGTGACAAGTCCCGCGTGGGTGTCACGCTCGGCGCTTGGCAAAGTCAACCTCCATCCCAGGCCGCGTCGTCCCAGCAAACCTTCTTTGACGAATACAACGACGTCCAGCTATCTTCTTCACCTGTGCTTCTTTGAGACTCCGTAATACCCATGTCGGCGCAGCAAGAATTCAGCAGTCTCGCTGGGTATCCGACACCCCCATCGACGAACAACATATCCGGGATGTTAGCAGGCTTTCCAGCTGGTCTCCTTCCCGCCGATCCCACCCAAGATAATCATCATTTGCACCAATCAGGCCTCGTCGTTGATCCTAATTCGCCTGAGACATTCAAGCAGAACATCTTGCTTGTGAGGGATAACGTAACGAGGCTGCAGAACCTCGCTAACAGCGCGTTGATTGGAATGTGTGTTCGTTCTTAAGCTTGATGGTTGAAACTCTCGAGTCTGACTGGGGGCTCTCATAGCCAGAACGCGTATAATCCTGGGAGTAATCCCATGCACACAACAGGTAGGTAAACTTCAAGTTGCACCGGGCTGCCCTGTCCGTCGCTGACGCCCTCCGCAGCGGAGCTGGCCAATTTGAAACAATCACTCGAGCTGCTCTGTGATCTCATGAGGCAGACAGGTGTCGGCGCGCTTCCGCTTCTGTCTGGGGATCAGAACAAAGTTCCCATGTCAGACTCGATGCTCAACGAGAATGAGCTGCTGGAGTCGACGACGCGCTCGGTGGAGGAGGTGTTTGAAAGGGTGAAGAAACAGCAGGAGACCGCTTTGAACATTGGGAATTTACTTGGGTCTGCACGCACGTAGCTCAGAGACGAGTGTGAGGTTTTTCAGAAGTCGCCTTGTACGTTACGGAGTGGGTTAATGGAGGTTTTATGCATCGAGGATGTGCCTGACAAGCCCTCGATAACACGTCATTCTTTTACGTGGTTCATGAGGGCGTCTCCCATGTGTAAATTTTGTGCCTCGAGTGAATAGAGGCAGAGCTTTGTCGCCATCGGATTTGTTGGGAGAAGGGATTGGTTTGCGGGCATCGGGAAAGGTAGACATTCATCGTGATGTCAGAACAGAACCGCCCAGAATCATTCTTTCTGCTCTAGGATCGTCGTTCTCCAGCAGTTTTGACGCTGTATACTGGTGAGAGGAGTCGATGAGTTCAAGACCTCGTAATTTCCCCAGTCATTCTTGCTGGAGGTTCGGGGGCAACACGGCTCTCAGCGTCAACAACTTGGGTGGAGTGGCTGGGCATCTCGGATTGGAAACTCAAGGTTTTGATCCGCAAAGTCTCGGCGCGGAATGAATGAATGACGCAGCGGAACAACGTGCAACCGGTGGAAATGAATTGATTTCTGGCTCCACAAGCCGCCACAACCTCTTACTGCAACGATCGCTTACCAGATCTCAAATCTACTTGCCTCGTCGTGAAAAATAAACGGGCGCAGAAAATGTTGGGCTTGAAAACTGCGCGCTGGATCACGTTTCAATTCCTCCCCTCCTCCTCCTCCTCCCACCATGTCCCACACCACTATCCCTACAGACGTCGAGAAGCATAGCAATGAGAAGCGCTTCAACGAGAAGAAGGATGCAGAGTTGGACAGAATCATCACCAACGCCAGTCTCACTGGCGACGGTGTCTCGTCAGCGTATGAGCTGAAGTGCCATCTAGGTATGCATCCTTCCTCGCTATCCTTGAGAACGTCTAGCTTACAGGAAATGTGCTCATAGTGAACAAATGCTTGCAGGAAGAGTACGTTCGTGCATCTCCGCAGTACTGCAACACTTTCTCACCCACCATCGTCTTTTTCTCAGGATCGGCTTCGGTCGCTTCCAATGGCAGCTCTTCTTCCTTTCCGGTTTGGGTTGGATGGCCGACAGTACGTCGCTCTCATGTTCTGAAAGTCTTCCCAAGTTCCTCACACGTCGTTCTAGATCTCTGGTTGCAGGGTGTTGCCATCGTCCTCGGACAGGTGCAAACCGAGTTCAACCCCAACAGGATTGAGTTCGCTACTCTCTCGTTGTACGTCGGGTTGATTGTTGGTGCCCTGACTTGGGGTATTCTCGCGGATATCATCGGCCGCAAGCTGTCGTTCAATGTAAGATTCTCTCACCACCGCAGCTGCGCCCTCGCTGACCCCGGTATTCTCAGATCACTTTGTGCATCGCTGGTATCTTCGGTCTCGCATCTGGAGGCGCTCCCAACTTTGTTGGTTTCTGTGCTTTGCTGGCTTGCATCGGCTTCGGCATCGGTGGCAAGTGAGTATCGCGTCTACCGCTCTGCAGCTTAAAGCAAGTTCTGATCTTTACTCACCTAGCCTACCCGTCGACGGCGCTCTGTACCTTGAGCACATTCCCCAGACCTCCCAGGTAGGTTCTCTCCTATCGCGATCGATCGCTCTAGATACTCAATGTCCCCCAGTGGACACTTACGCTTTTGTCGGCGTTCTGGGCCATCGGTGGGTGTCTCCTCGCTGCCAAACGCGTCGCATCGTTCTGACAGCATGCTTCAGGTCAACTCGTCGCTTCCCTGCTCGCTTGGGTATTCATCGGAAACTTCTCTTGCGCTTCCGGAACCGTAGCAGGACAATGTGCCAAGGGCGATAACATGGGCTGGAGATATCTCTTGTGAGTGACTTTCAAGATCTCTCGAGTACGCAATGTTCTTACGCTCTGTTTCTCGCTAGCCTTACGCTGTATGTTCAATTCAAACCCTACTATCTGGTGTCCCATAACCGACCGACTTCTTCTATTCTAGCGGCGCCATGACTTTCCTGATCTTCATCTTCCGATTCTTGATCTTCAACCTCGAGGAGTCATCCAAGTTCCTCATTGCCAAAGGTCGCGACGAGGAGGCTATCGCGGTAGGCTATTCTCTGCTTTCACAGTTTGATCGTGTACTCATCTCGTTGCTCAGGTGCTGACGCGTATTGCCAAGAAGAACGGTACCCCCATGAGCCTTACCTTGGAGCAGTTCCAGGCTATCGACGGCGGTCCAGCTGTCTCTCGTCCTCCCCCCACTATCATGCAGACCCTGAAGGGATGTTTCTCGAAGGTGTCATTGTGCGTGTTGCCAGTGTTCAGTTCGGATAGCATTGCTAACGTGGTGTCATTGTAGCTCTCACATTAGCCCCCTCTTTGCCAACAAGCGTCTGGCTATCAACACCTCTCTTACTCTGGCTGCGTGGGCGTAAGTGCACTTTCTAGTTTCTTATCTGCCCCTTGCTCACGATCCATGCCCTTAGCCTCATCGGTCTCGCGTACCCCCTGTACAACGGTTTCCTCCCCCTCTACCTCGCCGAACGTGTCGCAGACCAGGAAAACAGCATCAACGTCACCTTCCGCAACTACAGTATCATCTCCGTCCTCGGTGTACCCGGTTCGCTGGCAGCCTGTGTTATCGTCGACTGGACGCGTGGAACGGGCAAGTTCACGTTCGGAGGAAGGAAGTTCTCGATGGCGCTGTTTACGGCGTTGACGGGAGTGTTCTTGTTCTTGTTCACGACGGCGAGTAACGAGGCGGCGGTGTTGGGGTATAACTGTGCTTCTGGGTTCACGCAAAATGCTGTGCGTTTTTCACCTGACCGTGCTTCCTCGTCGTCGTCTAACTGACCCTTGCCCTTCCTACTTGTAGATGTACGGTATCCTTTACGCCTACACCCCCGAAGTCTTCCCCGGTCCTCACCGCGGAACCGCCGACGCTCTCGCCTCCGCCCTCAACCGTATCTTCGGAGTGCTCGCCCCCGTCATCAAAATGGCGTCGACGACGGCGAGCGGAGAGTCTACCTCTAACATCAACGCACCGATTTATGTGTCGGCGAGTCTGTTCCTTGTGACCGCTGCGTTGATGATGGGTCTGCCCATCGAGGTGCGTTATTCGCTTGCTCTCTGGTGACCATGTACTGATGGTTGTGCGTTTCAGACGGCTGGCAGAGCTGCTCTGTAGTGAGGAGACTGCGACTATGACGACTACACGCACCATCTACATGCGCCGCCTTTTCTCGAGTTCTTCCTCCCCTTCGTCCGACTTCCGACTTCTCCTCCCTCCACAACTCAATGCCAACGACATCCACCCACACTACTACCTAGCGAGTTGCCTCGCACTCAAAATCCCACTTCTATGTATCTATTCGCATTTCGCATTTCGCATTCGTTCTGTTATCTCGCAGGCATTTAATCTGCATTACATTAAACATTATTGCACGCATTCTTCCTTTTCCCTTTTTCTTCCTCGCGTCGATTCGATGCATTCGCGACGTTGCCTCGATTCATGCGACTCATTTACGACTGCACGAGTCAGTCGTAGTACGTCAGTGTCATGTAGATGTGGCCCGTCCTTGGATTGTAGATAGTCCAGGGATGGGGTTTGTACGAGCAAACAATGAAGTCGTGCTCAAAGTACTTTTCACAGTGTGGAGTTGACCCATTTGTGTGCGATTCTGCTTGGGTATGATTGTGATTGGTGAAATGGATCATCAAGTGTGGTTGGTGGAATGCACAGGCGGGGGCCTGCTTCACACCGCATCGCGTGCTTACCTATCGCATCGCCTTGAATTGTCGTGCGGCGGTATCTGGACCTTATTCCAATGGGCTCGAATGTCGAGGATGACCCTCAGGTTGTGAGGCGGCCGATTAAGATTGTGACAACACGAGCATGTGAGGTTGAGTTTCATCAAAGTTTCATGCTCTCACGCCTACTCCCATGATCCCTTGCAATACTCGACGTATGGTTGTAACCTATCGCCGGCGTGTACTCCAGTGCGAAAGTGTCAGAAGTAATGAGATGATCAGAGGTCAGTTCATCGATTCATGTACTTATATCCGAATAGTAATACGGTACGTGGTCGCTGTGAGTTGCTGTTGGAATACTCTCAAGATGACACGCCGATGTTTCTCTGGCAGCTCGTGTGAAGACTACACTGTCTAAATGAGCACTTAGCACTGGATGACGCTCAACGGGGTCCTCACGCTGAGCGTGAGTTTCGCCAATGAGACTGTGTTCATTCCGTGCGAACGTGTGCTATCTGAGCATGCGCTCTGGCCATTTCGCCTCGTTCACGTACCCACGCTGAATCCTGGCCAAGTCGTCAGCTAATATCATGAACCGTCGTCAGCCAGCTGTGCGAGCTTGAGTGCGTTCGTTAGGGCAGCTGGTGGGGGTCAGTATGCTCTCCGACCGAGCTACAGACTGAGTTCAAGTGGTTTCACGTCATCTCTCCTGAAGCTTGAAAGTCCGACTTACAACACTGCGTCAAGTTTCACGCTGTCCCAAACCTGATATTCTCAACCAATGGTGCTCTGTCTGTGAGCAAACGACTCTCAGGCTCTGAGGCAACACGCATAGCATGGTGTCTGCGTCGTTTCGGACTACGGCAATAATTCGTACGATATATAACTAATATGGTCAGGCGTACGCAGACCTCTCGAACCCTTCAATCTAGTTCCTATACCATCCATCTTCCACTAGACTCTGAGTCTTACCACAATGCTTCTCAGTTTCATCTTGCTGCCTCTCGCATCCGCCCTAGCAGCATTCGCCGCCAATCTGGAGCCCCGCCAAACGAACACGAATGCGCGGATCGCCACCATCGTCAGCGCTGCCTCTCAAGGCGTTTGGCGAACATACCTAGAGTTCATGAGTGCATCGTTTACCTGCATTACTGCCAACTCGTTCATTGCTCATTGAATCTTCCCTTTGATCGCCAGTGGAGCGGCTGGCTCAAGGAGACCTTCAGCGCGCGGAAACCAACGTCGATGGCCTGATCAACGCTTACGGCTCCGGCGCAGACGCACTTATCAACGTCGCTGTCAGCTCGGGGTCTGCGACCACCATTCCCACCGACGTCGAGATCCACACTTGGTTTGTCGTTGCTGTTCAGTGAGTCCCGAGTCCACAATTCTCTTCTTCTGTCTGTCTGTCTCATTTATCTGCCTGCGATCCATCAGACAAACTTGCACCGGACTGTCTGGTTTGAGTACGAGCAATATGCCAGGCGTCACTGCCAAGTTCAGCGATATCGATAGGAATATGTCTCGCATGATAAATGGCTTGGACCCGAAGCTCCCCGGGACTCAAGAGTTGTTGAAGTTGTTGTACGTGTCGTCTTACTTTCCTCTCCTGGTATCGTCCCAGTTGACTCGTTTGAATCTGCCTTAGCATGCTGGACGGTAGGCAGTTCTGCGATAGGATCGGCTTTACGGCAACGCTGGCAGCCATGGGGTTTTGAGGCATTTTGTCACCGTTCCATTTCGCTCCATGGCGTCTCGACGGCCATTTTGTATTCAGTAAAGGCTTATGCCAGCCATCTTTCGTGTTACATGTACTCCTGCTACTATGGCACCTTTCGCAAGGGTGAAGAGCTTATCAAGTGAGGTCAGTACACTAATGCCGCAGAGGAAAAGAGATGAGAAACCTCTGCCGCTACTAGTACTAGACGTTACATGCCGACGATACCACCCAGTAGCAACCCAGTAGAAGAGAAGCGAGAAAGGATCTGGATCTCTTGACCTCAACAGGCAGTGTTATTCTACGTACCGACACGCGCTCGTTGGCGGAGTCATCCCGCAAGGGCCACAACTTCGAACTCCAAAAGCAGCGTTTGCGCTCGCTGTTTTCATCTCGCTGTTTCACTCCACCGTCTTGCTCATCACTCTGAACGGACTGTCAAAGGGTCACGTCGAGATTCAGCCAAGACGTTGGTGGAAAGGAAGACATTTCAACTCGATCTAGATACAAAGAGAGACCCGTGGAAGATTGATGGCTGCACAACCTGTACGCCGCTCTGTGATTACGATGTATGGCCGTGCTAACGGGACTGGTGAAAGTCAGATGAAGATAGAAATTGCAGAAGGACGCTGCTCACAATCCAAAGTAAAGCCCATTTTCCCTGCCGTTATTTAGACCATTCGCCAAACCATCCCACCTAATCACCGTCCCATTCTTTCCAAATGCGTCCCGTCCCGGAGGCTCCTGACTAGGCCTTCACTGACACCGTAGCACTCCGCCAACTCGATCCCTGTAAAAGCCGTCGCGCGAGCTTGGGACAGAAGGGCCTGGAGATCTCTCTGGAAGGCATGCGCTTCGGGAATGTGACAGTCGCAGAAACGAAGAATCTGGAGGGATGGCAGTATGGAATCAGCGTCCGCGTCTGTGGGAGTAGGATGGATTGAGGTTTTCTGGGGCGGGAATGCAAGGGAGCGCAGGATCTGGTAGTCGGAATGATTGTCCAGTTTCTGAACGTTGCGGCGTTGAGTGACGAAGGTCAACCAAGCGGGATCGTGGAACGTCGGTAGTGCACGTAGCGGTTCTGCGGAGGCCTTCGGACTGCAAAGACGGAGAAAGGTGATTGCTTTGGGTGCAAGAAATAGATGGATGACTTGTTCAAAAGATCCTCTGGTGAAAAGGCTGAAGCGGGTATTGTGTTGAGAAGACACGCTTGCTTCGATGTGGCCGGTTCCCACCTGAGCCGACGAGCGCCCTCCGTTAATGTTGATGACGGCCAGAACTGGAAGATGTGTCATTTCCCTGCTATCTTCGGGTACGACTGACGAGGTGAGGCCATGATTTGTGGCGGTTATCGGCTGAGGGCAGGCGGCACGAGGCATCCTGCACAAAAAGGCTGCTGCGTCTGGACAGCGCCCAAGGTTATCCTGAACTCGGAACCATGCCGGGTTTTGGGCATCGGAAGGGCTCCGCCACACATTCGCCGGTAGGAACCCTTTTGGCAGTACCATCACAAGTTCTAGCCGCTGAAGTTTTGGAGAGGACGACGGCATGCTCCCGATGATGTCTCTGGAAGGCGCGGTGTACATGTAGCAAAGGGAAAGACTTTGAAGGTCTCGGATCCCAAGGTCGCTGCTGCCAGTCAGCGACCTGATTTCTTCTAGTCCACCTCACAACATTTCAGGGAAAGATGCGGAAGAACCGGCTTCGACGCTGCAAGAACGTGGGAAGGAAGGGGTGTTGGAATCGACGGTGACATGCTGAGTTTGAGTGATCGGAGGACTGGGGCATGTATCTTTGGAAAAAGGACCCAGGGGAAAACGACATGATGAGTGTGTAGATGGAACTCTCCGAGACGTTCAGCCGCTAGAATTGTTGCGTGGTACTGTGGTATCGCGTTCCAACTCTTGTGCTGGGAGGACAAGTGGAGTCTGATAGACAACGGGCGGTCCTTTGACCTGGCAATCAGCTCCTCGATGCCCTGCCCAGGATTCAGTGATATGCTCGACCAAAACTCTGGGATATCTAGAGCAGCTGTCCGCCATTGCCTGCACACCGAGGTTATCTTTAAACGATCTAACCAACCTGTCGAGAGGAAGTCCCGGCCGGAATCACGGACGAGCAACGCAAAGATGATCACTAGGATCTCTGGTGGAAGACTGAGTGCTGGGGTTGGACCTGGAAGCGGCGAGGTGACCATGGTATTGTAAAGAGGCGGTGACGCCAACACGACTGGAAGAAGTGAGTTTAGCACGACTCGAGCGGCATGGTGTGGAGATGGAAAAAGTGATGAATGATGTGAGCACTCTGTTCTGTGCTCTCGCCGTGAACACTTTTGGTGTTCCTCCTGCGCACGAGGGGATACTTGTGTGGTGTATGAACGGAATCAGAGCTATCGTCCCTGTTGAGAGTCGGACTGTGTCGCCCTGGGATTCTACAGCAGGATGTATTCATGGCTCCCTTCAAGACGTAAGCACGCTTCTTCGTCAACTTAGAAGTATGGGAAACCATTGCTGTCGCCATGGTCAAGTCTTCTGGGACAATCCCTCAAGTTAAAGGTCTTCCGAGCCTCTATAAGTATATAAGTAATATGTAGCAGAGCAGAGCTACCCAACTGCGCGACGAATGAAATACTACTCCGCGACGTCAGACCGATCCCACACGATCTCCGTCCCCTCCTTCCCAAACACGTTACGCAGACTCTCCACCAGCCACTCGTCAACATTACGACACCCTGCCAACTCGATCCGTGCCAGATTCGTCGCTCCACTGTGCCTCCTGGCGTCCAAGATAACCTTGAGATGACTCTGGAACGTCTCTGCTTCAGGGATGACGCAGTCGCAAAGTCGAATAACTCGAAGAGCAGGCAGGATACGCGACGCGGCGTCTGCGTCTGCGTCGCTCACGTCGGGAAGCATCGGGGACGTGATCGCGAGACTCGTCAACGGGTACACAAGAGAGTGCAAGATCTCATAACCGCGAGTAACGTCCACTTCTTCGGCGTTCCGGAGTGTCGCGACGAAAGCAAGCCAAGCTGGATAGAGAGGTCTCTGTATACTTGGTATTCCGATAGAAACAGACGGGAGGGAGAGAAGGAGATGTGTTATGGTTTCTGGGGCGCGGAAGAGATTCTGAACGATCTCGTCGAAAGTGCCTCTGGAGGAGTAGATGCCGTGGATGCGGACCACGTCATCGTTGACCGGAATTGGCCCCTTGTACCTATGCCTCAGCTGAACTAAAGTGCTATCTCCGTCGATGGTGATACTGGCGATGACTGAAGGGCGCGTCGCTGACGGTGTAATGTCCTGCGTCTCGTCTGATGTTCGCGGGGGTACATTGGGTGTGGACGGAGTACCGGAGGCGATAAGTGGAGGGGTTGTGAACCTCGGCTGCGTACGTATCAAAGAAGGGATCCTGGACAGGAAAGCCGCTGTGTCGGCACAGACCTCCAGCGTGTCCTTGACAAACAACGACGGCACGATATCCTGGATGCATGGCCACACACGACTTGGGTCAAAGCCATGAGGTAACACCATGGTAAGCGTCAAGCTCCGGAGGCTAGGCGAGGACAAAAGGATGCTCTCAATGATATCCTTGGGGAGCCTAGGGAGCAAAGACGCCAGGGAGAGTGTGCGTAAGTTCCTGATCCCAAGGTCGTTGCTACCAGTCAGCGACCTGATCCCTTCCCAATCCACTTCACACGAATTCAGCGACAGGTGCTGAAGAACCGGCTTCGAAGCCGAAAGAACGTGGGTTGGAAGACGGGCTTTCTTCGATAGCAAGTTGATTGCTAGCGTTCGCAGAACCGGAGCATGCACCTTCGGCAAGAGGTCCCAGTACGGGGCGAAAAGGTCCCGATGGTCCTGTAGGTAGAACTCTCCGAGGCGTTCAGGTGAGAGAAGCGTTGTATGATGATGATGGGATATTGCGTCCCAGCTCTCGAGTTGGGAGGATAAGTGGAGTCGGATAGACAACGGATGGTCTCTCGACCTGGCGATCAACTCCTCGACGCCCTGCGCAGGAAGCAGTGATATGCTCGACCAAAGCTCTGGAAGCTCTAGAGCAATTGACCGCCAAAATCTGCACACCGAGGTAATCTTGACGCGATTCGTCCAACCTGTCGTGGCCGATGTGTACTCCCGGTCGGACTGAACGACCATCGCAAGGATAACTGCCAAAATTTCTGGTGGTAGGGTGCGTATTGGGACCGTGTCGTGCATGATGGTATCTGTGGGCAACGATCCAAGCATTTTGCAGGATAAGAATCGGATAAGTTCGTGGTCGACGACGGTTGGGTCAAAAGCAAGTTGCAGCGTTGATCATCACGGTTACATCACCCTCTCGGCGCCGCCGAGACGACTGTGCTACCTACCTTGGCACAACCCACAATCATCAAAGCAGCCAAAGTTCTACCTACTTAACTTAAAGCAATCTACCATCTCCCATAACCTCATCTACGTCCTTCTACAATCGAGCCCACTTAACCTTCCGCGATGGAGACTAACAACACGACGACCGAGCATACCTTCACTGCAGCTGCACACCCGGACGCACCGACGCAGTTATCATCCCAAGCAGAGGTCTGGTTCTTGAAGGACATCAGCTTCAACGGACGAAGAGTCAAGATTATAACACAGAACTTCAACGGGTGCGTCTCTTTTGCTCCTCTCCTCAATATGCACTAACTTGACCTAACAACCACACCAGCCCCTGCTCGTTAATCGCCGTATGTATGAATCCTCACTCGCTTCCCACTCTCCAGCCATCTAACGAACTCACTCAGGCAATATCTTAATACTACGAGGCGACATCGAGATTCAGCCTCCCAGCCGAGACTCCGTCTCGTACGAGTTCCTCGCACAGTTAGTGGGGGAGTACCTCCTCACCAGCCCCACCGCCGCCCAGTCAGGCGTAGATCTGTCCACAGCGTTGTCTGCGCTACCCAAGACTCAGAGTACGTTCTCTCCCTCCTGTCACCTCCTCATACCAATACTAACCACGTATATTCGACCCACAGAAGGCATGGACCTCTCCCCCCTCTTCACCTCCCCCACCTCTTTCCTACCCTCCCCAGGAGGCGAACTCGCCCTCTTCCAAGCGGCCGGTATCCCGCTGTACCATGGCTGGCTCGTCGACCCTGATACGCCTGAGGCGGAGGTGATGGGCAGAGCGGGTGACTATGATACGGCAGTGAACATGATCGTGGAGGCGGATCATGCGAGCGAGGGGAGGTTGCTTGTTGGGAACGACACGAGTCGTGGGGATTTCGGGTCTGCGGCGGGTGGGCGTGCAGGCCCGAGTGGGAGTGGAACGAGTAGAGAAGAGGAAGAGAGTGCGAAGAAAATCGGGGATGGTACGTCAATCCTTCTCTTCCTCTTGCAACGCAATGTTAACTGGTATGGTGTTGTAGCTATGACCATCCAACGCTTCCTCGACGCAACATGTACCCAACTCACCTACCACGGCCTGTTCCAGCTCCATGCACTCATCGCACCCGGCTCGCTCGTGGCGCTGTTCAGGTCGTCGCATCTTTCGGTTGTGTGGAGGCCGGAGAGTACTCGTGTTCAGGCGCCAGTGACACCAACAGAGAAACACCGCGCAGACCACGCAGCGCCATCACAAGGAAGCGAGGTCCCACCACCAGGATCGAACAACCCATTCGTGCATCATAATAACCCTTTCGAGCAAGATACCGCTACTACCACCGCCGCCACCTCTTCAGCACCGCCAGCTCAATCCCAGCAAACGTACTTACCCCCACCTGGTTCGCCACCTCCGTCGTCGCCTGAAGCAGGACTCTCCTCTCTGTCCATAACTGGACCTGGACCGTCGTCTCTATTCACAAGCGCGGCAGGCCCTTCGAACTCAGCTGGAGCAGAGTCGCACAACCCATTCGTCGAACCCCACTCATCCACTTCGCAAGCTCAATCATCCACGTCCGCTCCATCTTTCCTCGTCCCCGTCCCCGCCTCCTCATCCACCCAAGCACCCACCTCGTCATCTACTCACGCCCACACCTCCTCTTCTATCCTCCCATCCTCGCAGACCGCTCCCGACGTCCACACCCCCCTCTACGCCCTCGTCACCGACCACGTCTTCCTCCACGAACCCACCGTCGTCTGGGAAGTCCTTCAAGACGTCGATGGTGGCGCTGCGACCTTTGTTGATGGCGAGTTGGGGAAGAGCGTGCCGATGGGTGGGGATTGGGCGGGTGGGCAACCTCAGAAAGGGGGTTACCAAGAGGGAGGGCAAGGGCAGACGGAGGAGGAGCGGACGGCGATGATGATTAGGATGCAGGGGAACGAGTGGGTAGGGGTTGATGAGCGGGAGTGAGTTCGCTTCCTCGATTTCCCTGCCAGAGGAGACACTGATCAGTTACTTCTCTCGCTTTGCAGCGAGGCGCTGGCGAGACAACTCCAAGCCGAAGAAGATCAACACGCGTCGGAGGCGATGGCGAGGAGACAGTCTGAGAGACAGGGAAGGCAGCAGGCGAGGTACGTTGCGTTGTGGCCTTCTCGTTTATATTCGCCTGCCTTCATTGTCGCCCTGGTATACTGACGAGTTTCCCTACAGGCCTCACGACCAAACCAACGGGTACCAGCAAGACCCTGCTCAAATAGAGCTGAACGCTCGTCGAGCTGCAGCGGACGGAACGATGGGAAAGAAGAAGGGAAAGAAGGATTGTGTGATCATGTAGTTCGCGCAAACTGGCTGAGCGAATGGGACTCTAAATGACTTGGATAAGTACTGACAGCAACTTCCCGTTTTTAATGTTTGTATCACATATGTCAGATCGGTCGTAACTAGGATAGAACGCACTGGCGCTTGTACCCTTGACGCAGTTGAGCAGGAGGACCTTGGGCTTCGCCTCGGTCAAACCTCCCAGAGTGCGCACAGCCACTCACTCAGACTTTCTGAAAACGCACTACATGCTCTCCTACGTCTGTACGCGTCGCGCCGCCCTACGGTCTCTCCAATCCTCTGCTACCTGGCTCAGAGCAGCAGGAATCTCCAGCACTGCGAAGACAGACGCTACAGCCGTTCCCATTCCCTCCGCCTCCAACGCAGAGCCTATACTCCCCAGCACCGACCTCCCCGCCTCATCCTTCTCCTCGTTCGCCGCTTCCCCCAACCCAGGACTCGAGTCGCTCACCAGCGCAAGTTCCAGCTCAAGCCAGAATACGACGACCGACCCAAATGCGCACACTCACTACAAAATCACCCTCACGCGTTCCGCCATCTCCCTCGGCAGCGCCAAACAAGGCACGCTCAAAGCCCTCGGGTTCCACCGGCGTTTTCAAGTCGTGTACCACGCGCACTCGCCGCTGATTGCTGGCAAGATATTGGCGGTGAAGGAGCTGGTGCATGTGGAGAATGTGACGAAGGGACAAGTTAGGACGAGGGAGGAGATGAGGGTGGAGAGGAAGGCGAGTAGGGGATATGAGAAGACGGGGGAGAGGATGAGAGCGCAGTGGTGAGCACTTGGGAGAAGCTAGAGGTAAGTTTGGCAGCTAAATTACGGGTCATGACGAAACTAATACTATGTTCTCAGGAATACAATACTTGCGATGCCGACGTTTCTGGCGATAATTGCACCCTGGCCTCGAAGCAAATATTATATCTGTTTAATGCCCTTTCGTCGCGTGTGTTTCTGCTGGACTGCCGAAATCATCTCGACGTGGCGCATTCTCGTCGTGCAATGGCCAGCGCTTTGCGTTAAGGTTCAGTGACTGGCCACACCCTTGCAGGCTAGACATCGAGCACTGCTCGTCCAAGAGTGTTCACCTCTCTTTCTCGTCTAGTCCAGATGCTGATTGGCTAGCAGAGGCTCAACATTCTACAAAGGTACGCGACAAACTTGCCAAAGTTGCTTCACACCATGTTCAGCCAGAACAGTCATGACAAGAGCTCCTCATTTCTCTCAACTACAGTGGTAGTACACGTCTCCGGCCACATAATCATACAGCACAGCTACTCATACAAGTCCAGTCCATTCAGACGCAACGCCCTTCCGCCCTCCTTCCACCTAACACGGATTCACACTAACAAACACATCCCCCCACCAACCCGACACATCCCCAACACCTCTACCTACCGACACTCCGGACACCTCGTCCTCTCTCTCGGTACATCCATCATAATGGGAGGCGCATACGTCACTCCCCCTCTTCCACACCCGCCTCCTCCGAGTCCACCTTCCGATCCGTACTGCTGCCCGTGGTGATACTGAAGACTCGTCGCGTACTGAGGAGGCAAATGCAAGTGTCTCGGCGCGTGTCGTTGAGGCGGACACCACGTCCGGTTGAGTCTCGCTGAGTGGCACTGTTCGTTGACGTAGGAGACGTGCGGGGGGACGGTGTGGCAGGCGAGGTAGCGGAAGCCGTTGGTTGTGCACATTAGTTTCAAGTTGTTTGGGCGAGGGTGGATGGGAATGGGAAGAGTAGGGTGGCTGCGAGTGGTGGGCGAATGCGGTGGTTATCCAATGGCAAAGAGACAGCTTGAGGTAGTGACGATAGTGCAAGGAAGGAAGGAAGGGGGATATCCGCTAGCTTGGACCACGGTGGTCAGCTTTATATCGTTCGGAACAACGTCATCGATAGGAAATGGTCCATACCCGGTAGCTGGTTTGATGAGTCGCGTCGACTTGGGTGTTATGGCAGAATACAAGGACGAGCGGCTAAAATAGCGCTGCGCTAGTATTGCTATGGCTGGACAGGCGCGCCGAAGGTGGAGAAAGGAGTTGAAACGTAGACGTGGAAGTGAGGATATAAGTATGCTTTGGGTCTGACCAATCGATGCTCGAGCATCTGATGTTGAGAAGAATGGGATAAGCGAGGGATGCCAGATGGTGGAAGTGCGACAAGACAGCGACTTCCGATGTGGTGGTTGGTATCCTTCATTCGCCACTGGTGTCATATAGCTCCGGGCGGAAGAAGCAGAAAGAGAAGTACTTAGATGCGGTGACCAGAAACGACTTGAGTACGATTTGGAAGTACGCAGCATTGCGACAAACGCGCGCGATTTCTTACGGAACCTTCCACTGCAACATCATCAGAACTGGGAACAGAATAGACTCAGAGAGGGTGATACATACAACTAGTCGCTTTTACGTGTGTGCACACACCCCCATGATCGCATTTTGCCGGGAACGAGATGGAAGCAGGGCGATCCAAGTGTCGGCTGATGCTGACGGAAGAGGTTAGAGCCTAGGATGACGCACTTACGGTGAAAAGTTGAACACTGCCAGACGATGCAAAAGTTGTCTGAACACGACGCGAGTCTTTGCTGCATTGCGCGACGAACGCAAACACAGCACAAGCTTTGAAGCTCGTCACTTTCCTCGGTGCATGCACGGCTTGCACGGATGGCGCAAAACGAGTCATCGCCGCAGGAAATTCGCTTATTGCGCAACAGCATTCATCTTGAGGAACCCGCGTCCAGGCAACGAAGAGCTTCCTGCAACGAGGATTCGAGAGGACACAGTTCGAGGTACAACCGGGGACGATACTTAGATTGTAGCACACGTCCCCATGCGCTCAAAGGGTAATCAGCCTTGTCACCGCGAGGAACACAGAATAGTGTGCTTACGTCATCCAACTATTTCCCACGTTGACATCCATGGCGCACAAGCTCAAGTCGTACTAATCCCACTCCTTTCAGCCGCTATATTCTCCGTCGACTCTTTGCGTGCTCACCTCATGTTGCTGCAAGATACTACCCAAATCGTCGCATTCCATCATGCCCCGGCCCCAATATTCACCCTTCCACCTGAGATTTTAGCCATTATTCTTCTTTTACTCGTTCAACTGTACCAAGAGTACTCCCTCTCAGAAAGCTGGGAAGAACGCGTTAAGCTCACATCGGTCTGCAAGAAATGGCGAGACACCGCTCTAGAACTCCCAGCATTCTGGGCGGTCTTCTCTTTCTGCTCTGAACAGGGCGTCGCGAAGATGATTGCTAGATCGAAGGACCACCCGTTATCCATCCGCCTCGATTTGTTCTCCCAGCACAGGTTTTGGGAGGCGATACCACAACATCACGCAGCACTTCTAGCACCTGAGCGCCTTGGAGAGTTTCACCTACAGAGCCATAATGAACGTTTCTCTCCCTACTGGGACCTCTTGCCGCCGGTCCGCGCTCCGGTCTTACAATCACTGTATATCGCAATGCCACGCCCAGGGGCGTATCTTCCGACCCACTTTCTCCCAGCTTCGAAGCCTGCTCTCCAGTAGTTAACGCTGAAAGCGTGTGCTGCGGACTGGGAAGAAGCCCTGACGCTGACGGGCAGCAACAACCTCGGCATCAGGGACCTCCGCTCGCTTTCCCTACACGATTTGCGCCCGAGGCCTCCCAAGGATGTCATGGAGAGTATACTTTTCTCCTCTCCCGATCTTCGGAGCTTAACGCTGTTTGGGGCAACGCCGGAAGGCTTTGAACCGACGCGCGTATGGCCATGCTCTTCCGACGCCACCAAGTGGCAATGTTTTTATGTGGCGGACGATCTGTGCTCAGTGCCGACATGGCAGCATTCTTGCTCAAGATACCTCCAGCCACTGTCCATACGAAGCGATCAACCCCGACGATCCACAACCCCCTTTCACTTACCGCTACCGGATCCATGGACACGGAACTCCATCTCCCCACAGACGTTGGGATGGAGGCAAGATGCCATGGCATTCGCACGTCCTTCGACCATCGCTGGTATCACCTTCAACGGAGACAGAGCTCTGGTCGAGATCATACACAGGTCCGTTGATTCAAGCCTCACGCCCGGCGAGCGAGGCGTGCGCGGTCTCTTCTCCTCCAGAGGCCCTTTCGACCAAGTCATCCGTCTATTCCACGCTCCCGAGTACACCACAGATCTATGCCTATCCTTGCCCAATGCCAGCGCCGGACGACTCTCACCATCTGCACTGCCGCTGCCAGGCCCAGGATACTCCGCCTGGCTCAGCTTCGTTGACCGACTCCATAGCGTCGAGGAGTTGGACATATCTCGCGGTTATGAGATCTTTCACGCGCTTATCTTCCCTCAAGTCGCGGTGAATACCACCAGCGACTCGGAGGAGTCGACACGCAGTCACTGCCGCTTCCACGTCGTTGTGCATTCTACCCGCTCTGCTAGTCCTTCGTTTCTGGCAATGTGCTTTCTCCGACAATTTCCAAGATCATCTCGAGATCATTCTATTAGGTAGAGCGCAGAGACTTGCGCGGATCGAGTTGGTGGAGTGCAATGGTGTTAGCGATGAGCTGGTCGAGGGGTCTTCGGAGTGTGTTTGGAAAGGACGGTATGAGGATTGTGTGGGATGGTGAGGGGCCTCGTGAATTTCGCGGCTTGCGGCTGGATTTCGCGGCTAAAGGGGCATTCCTGGCTACTTGCGGCTATAAGCCATCAGAGAGAAATGATGGTGAAGTCGACGTCTGCAACTACAGTATCTCGCGTTCTACCAGCTATCTGGTGCCTACCAGTGGTATTCTAAGCGTGTTAGAGTCATCACACATCACAACCGAAGACCTTTTGTGGCGGCGAAAGGGCAAAGTGGCTTGAACGCCGGGATGCTGATGGGGTTATACGTAATGGAGTACCACGACTTTGCAAACGGCAAGTGCGGTTTTGCTCATCGCTCTACTAAGGGTTCTTCACCAGAGTACTCAAAATTAATACTACCCACTCTCTGGTTTGAGTAGCGATAAGAATGGCTTTTCCCTATGGTGTTGAACCTTGAACCTTCAAAACAGTGCTGAGCCAGTGCCGTGGCTCAGCTGATGGGCGATCATTCGCGGCTATGCCAAGACAAATTTCTCAGTTGCGGCTAGCTTGCGGCTATGGAATTTCGCGGTTTCGCGGCTATTCGCGGCTACTGCCACCAACTTGCAGCTAAGTATTTTTTACTGGTCCTGGACCAAGCAATTTTGGTCCTCGTGCTTGCTGTGAGGGAAATGCGGAGGAACGACTCCTTCGACACCAGGTGCTTGGTAGATTGGTGATCTTGAGTGCTGTATGCTATCTCGTGCGGTCACAGAAATTGTCTAGAAGCTCACGGTGCAAGAAGAGGTGTGCAGGCTGGCTCACGGTATGATATGATGCTGATATGATATGGTAAGTACTATGCAGTTATCGTGCGATTGTGAATGACTGAATTCAACCTCAAGTGGTTCGTACCGGTGCAAGTACTGTAGCTCGGCATCGGAATCGTACTTGAACTGAAACGGCTTTCATTTTGCATTCCATACTCATGATCCACGAGTACAAGATGTACTTTCGTTATGCATGAAGAGATGAGATTTTGTCTCGTGTCTAGCAAGTATCAGCGGCCACAATATACTTACACGGTTCCAATGTCAGCCACACACCGAAGATAGCAGAAGTTCAGCGGCTCAACAACGTGCTGGGGAATGGATATAGAACACTGAAGTAAGTACAGACATAGATCAATCTAGTACGCTGGCCGAGATCTTCAGTGGGTGAAATAGTACGCTGACCTGGTAGTACCCCCGCTCGCTGAGTGCTAGTATATTGGCGGTCAAGTTTGAAATAGAGAAAGCATCGATGGTGCTGCACACCATCTTATCCCATGAATACACTGTTTGAATACGACGCAGGAATTGCAACTGCAAGATAGTGGCAGCGCACTCAGCAAGTTATTTCGCGGCTACGTTGCAAAAGGGGTAGCCGCGAAATTCTAGTCCCGATGGTGAGGATGGGTAGGCTGATTGAGGGGACATCTGTTTGCTGGATAGCTCACGCCTGTTCCAACTTGTATCTTGATGCGGCAAATGGTACAGTTCCAAGTGGTACAGTTCCCAGGTGGACGTCCTTGTCCAGCTTCTTGATGCGCTTCATTTTCATGGACTACAACGCGGAGATCGCGCAGTTGATAGCGGGGAAGAAACTCTGGTGCTGCTAGTACTTACAGTATACACGAGTTACTTCGAATTGAAACAGTTGGCGCTCCCACGGCGTAGAGATAGGGTGCTTACATCATCCATCTATCTCCCTGTACCAGAGCTTATGTCGCTCGAGTCAAGCTCGAGTTGCGGTCGCTTCACTCCTTCCAGTCACTATGTTCTCGAACCACTTTTGCTTACACCCACCATGTTTCAACAATCCACCGAAATCACCTCATCTCAACATGAAATGGCTGCAGCATCCACTCTTCCACCGAAGATTCTAGCAATTATCTTTGCGATGCTTGTCCATTCCCATCAGGACTACGTCTCGACAGGGTGGGGAGATCGAGTCAAAATCACCTCGGTGTGCAGGAAATGGCGAGAAACAGCTCTAGGATTCCCAGAATTTCGGTGGAGCGTGCCCCCCAATTCTGTGCAGGGCATCGCAGAGATATCGTGAGATCAAAGGACTATGCATTCTCAATCCGACTCCACACGTACTCCCAATGCGAGAGCTGGGCCGCAATATCCCAGTATCATACGACACTTCTAGCAGCTGAGCGCCTCGAAGAGTTCCACATACATGACCAAGGTGAACGGTTTGCCCCCTACTGGGACCTCTTGCCGAAAGAACACGCTCCTGTTCTACAATCGCTGAAAATCAACATGATTGCCCATCTTCCGACCCAAGTTCTTTCTGCTTCGAAGTCGATTCTTCAGCACCTGTCGCTGTATTCATGTAGACTGGACTGGGAAGAAGTCAGGTCGCTGACTGGTAACAACGACCTTGGGATTAGGAATCTATTATGCGTAGGGATCTATCGAGACAAGCTCAGTACCAATATGGTTGGAACTAATATGGATTAGTATACCTATAGAGACAAGCTATACTATCCATGAGCAAAGAGATCAAAGTAGAGAACATAGTATCTACTCACCTCAGTACCAATATGGTTGGAACTGAGGTGCTGGAACGAAAATGAGTACGCTCCGTCTATGATAACGATCACGTGTTGTCTACGGTACTTCGTCTCATTGCACTAGACTAAGTCCTAATACCTTCAACAGAATCTTCGCTCTCTTTCCCTTGGCGGTTTGCGCCCCAGACCTACCAAAAATATGCTGGAGAGTATACTATCGTCCTCACCCAATCTCCTTCGTTTAAAGCTCCGTGCGGTACTGCCTGTAGGATTTGAATCAACGATTGTATGGCCACGCCCCCACGATATCCCTCCATGGCTGTAAGTCAAGGACAACTTTGATGGCTTTGCGCACACAGCGGCCTTCTTATCTAGGTTACCTCCATCCATTCGCACGCAACCAACGACTACAATTGACAAACCCCTCGCGCCTATCGCCACCGGAACCAGAGCACACACCTCCCCTCGGACGTCCTGCTTGGGGCAAATCATAGCTTTCAAATTCACCACCGTTCTTTTCTTTTGCGGAGACAGTCTTTCGGTGCATTTTAAGTGCAAGTACGATGGACCAAGTGCATCGGGGGAAGACAAGGTCCGCATTTGTGGCCGCTTCTCTTTGCAAGTCGCGTCCGAGCAAGTCATCCATCTTTTCCACGCTCCCAAAACCATCACACATCTAATTCCCTATCCCAATTCCACCGGGGGACAAGAAGGTCCCATGCGGCTCCCCTACACCATTTAGATTAACTTCGTCGGCACACTATCTAACGTCCAAGAAGTGGAAATTGGCCAATACGAAATGTTGCACTCCCTTGTACACCCGCTGACGAGTGTCATTGTTGAGGACATCCTACTTCCAGATGTCAGTGACGCGGACGACGCTTCTGCATCGCGCGCTCTGCCTGCCCTCCGTGTCCTTCGTGTCCGAGGTTGTGTCATCCCCGAGGGACAGGTATTTTAGGACCATGTTAAAGACATCCTCTCGGCCAGATGGGAAGGCGGAGCAACGACTCTTGCGCGGATCGAATTGCACAACTGCCACGGTGTTGATGAACCATTGTTCAAAAGAGTTCGGAGCTCATTTGGTATTGACGGCACGGAATCCGCATTGAAAGCTTTGCAATACTTGGGTGAATCTGAATGAGTGATGTCCATGGATTCCCTGCATTTCACCTAGCCCTTCGGACGGAGTCGCTTTGTGGGATCGAGTGGCAACCTGGCCAGTCAATCATCGCTGCCATTAGCCTGTAGCCACTCTACTCTCATACTCCTTCAGAGAATGTAAACACTTTATGACTTTGCTCGTTGTTATGTCACCGTGTGGAATTGAGGTCTGGTTGTCATCAAAATTTCATCTTCCACACGCTTCGGAAGGTATATAGTCTGCGACAACTCTGCTCTAAACCGTCGGCGTCGATTTCCTCCTTAGCCCTCATTTCATACCTCCCTACCGAACTCCTCTCCATCATCCTCCAACACTGCATTGACAATACTTCCGCTGACTGGACCTTTGATCAGCCCAACTCTCTCGATACCCGGAGAGCTCCCCAGTGGATTTACAGTTAGGTCTCTAGTCAGTTCAGGTCTGTCGCTCTTGGTATACCAAGTATATGGAGCAGAGTATTCCTTGAGCATCGCGAGGGGGTCATGGGAGGGCCTGTTGGTGGAGAGTGCATCGGCTATCTCCTTGGCAAGCAGCTTGAGCATGCTGGCGGTTGGCCGTTAACTATCAACGTCGACACTTTCAACCCTGGGCTCATTGAAGTTGCCCTGCAAACGCTCTGGGAACATCGAGAGAGGTGGGAGCATATCGTGTTCATATCGCCTTTCTACGCAGCGGTCTGCCTGTTTAACCTTCCCGGGGTATCGACGGCGAGTTTCTCCATGCGCAGTTTGGACTTCATGCTTGACGAAGATGAGCTCGATATGATTTCCGTTGATGACCCGGACATCATCCAGTGGCCAATGGAAGCGTACCAGCGCAATGTAGCCCTCTTCAGGAACACTCCTAATCTCAAATCGGCGTACATCGGAACGGCACCTCGCTTTGAAGAAGACGAGCCTTGGCCGCAATGGAAGAGCTTTGAATGCCTCTACATCCAACATGCCTTTGTCCAAGATGCAGCGGCAATTCTGCCGCATCTCTTTGACACGACGAAGGTACGAATCCAGTACAGGCTCGACCCATTCCATCTTGATTTAAAGAGCTTCCCCAACGAAGTCCCCTGCGTTTCCTGCTCACGCCAATACACTCACCTCACTCTGTCTCCAAGAATTCGAGAGCTAAACACTCAACGCCCTAGCCACCCCGTCCCTGACTGAGCTTGAGCTCAAAGATAGCCCTCCCCTGTGCGTCCTTGAATCATTCTTCACCCGCTCCAAATGTTAAATCACCACTATCTGTACCCATTACTGGTCCATCGACGACAACTTCGCCAGGTTTTTCGAGCTGGCGCCTCATCTCATCATGCTCCACATAGAGAACATTGGAGGGTACCAGCACAGAACGCACCTGAGGATCAAATTGTTGCTCAGGATCCTGGGAGTGGGGCTCATGTTCTTTACGATACCAGATGATCAAGAGAAGGCTTGTCCACGCTTTTCAAAGGATTGACTGCGTGTGTATATCGGACATGGGTCAGGACCGCTGCGCAGCGCGATGGTTGAGGAGATTTGAGCGGTCGTTCATGCAAGATGTAAGCACACAGACCGGGTTCGGAAGGCCATGGACGTTGATGAGAAGATCAAATGTGAGATTCTAGAGAATGACGAGTTTGTTAGGGCATCGATTGCGTATGTGGATGTGCCAGTGGAAGCGTGGTATGAGGATTCTTTAGTTGTAGATCGAACTGGGAAGGCGTTAGAGATTTTGTGCTGGGAGGGTGAAATTATTGTTTATGCTTGCTGAATACATACACTGTAAAGATGCGTCATGTGTACACCAGTGGTGAAACGGTTATCATGCTTGCCTTCCATACACAACTTAGCAAGCGGCGGGGGTTCGACTCCCTCCTGGTGTAATCACGATTTTCAGGTCGAATAGACATTTAATACTTGGCCAACTTTTTGACACGGGCAGCTGCGAGCCTGTGCTGGCAGCGCTGCTGCAGTGCAGGCTGTGCAGCTGCACCACACAATCTAGTCTTACACTGCAGATACTTAAAATTATGCGCGGTAGCAAATACGGCGGATCAGTCTTTTCAACAGTTAATTATCGTTCAATTTAACGCTACTTCGCGTAAGTAGTCAGAACTGCTTTGAAAGCTAAGTTTGCAAGCGTAAAATGTAAGTAGGATGATCGTGGTCGTCACATTCGTCCAAGTGAACCATCACTCTAGCTAAGCCCACACAATTCATGGAAGCAAGGTCCACGTACATGAAATCTATGTAACCAGCAAGCATATATGCAAACCCAAGAAAATACAATACATGTACAGCCGCCATTACACGTACTTCCTCACGAATCATCAGCTCTGAACTCACTGAGCCGCGTGCATATCCCACACCGCTCTCCTCACGGGAAAGCCCTCCCATTATGGCATGCAATTACTGAGACGCCTTCTCGGAATCCAGATGTTCCTCCTTGTGCTCGTGTGCATGAACCGCCCGCGCACCAGCCAACGCCAACTTGTCGGTCACCTCCTCTCCATCGAAGAGCGCAGCGGTCTCCTCCAGAGTCTTCCCCTTGGTCTCGACGATGTACTTGCACACGAAGATGAGCTCGACAAGGAGCCAGCAGTCATACACGATCTACAATGTATCACGCCCGCGATGAATAAGGTGTACTCGAAATGAGAGAAAAGCGTGCACATACATAGTACTTCCACCTAATGTTCTTTAAGGCGATGGGATTGACGTATTGGTTGAAGATGAGAGTGAGGGAGATGACCAAGCTGAAGATGGTCATTCCTTTTGCTCGGATCTGGAATGGAAGGATCTCGACCGAATACGAGACAATGAGAGGAGTGAAGGCAATGCTAAGAAGCATTCGATCAGTTTGGACTGCGATCGGAACGAGAAATACGGTCACTCACTCATAGAACGCGTTGAAGAGCTAATAACGATGGTTGACTTAGTATGAAGCTCTCAATTCATCAGAAGAGGAAGGCGTACGAAGATGAATGCGATCGTGGCATGAGCAGCTGGTTCTTTCCCCTGCGTGTCGTAGACACCCAAGCCCACGGTCTGGAGAACATAGAAGACGAGCATGCCGGCGGCCGACGTGATGAACAGAATGCGTCGTCCGATGCGCTCAACAAGAACAGAGGCTAAAAGTGCCCAGAACAAGTTCCAAATTTGGAGGAGACCGTTGATGAGGAGCTGAAATAATGAAGCCAGACTCAGCGTCCTGGGCAGTACAAATGAAGGGTAAATATTTACCTGAGTCGTGGGGTCAGTGATGCCAATCTGGTCCAGGACCTTCGTGAGATAATACGAGATAAGACTGGCGAAGGATGCATGAGAAAAGAGCTGTATGGCGGCGTGAACAGATCTTAACACACCCGTTTCCAGACCATTGCGAGAAGAAGGCGATGGCCGCAATGAGACGCATGCGCTTGCGGTTTCCTGGGGTCTTGATGAGGCTAAGCCAGCCTGCACTAGCAGCACCTGGACGATAGTCGATGAGTGACCATGAACCCGCGCTGATGATGACTCAGATCGATGAACGCACTGGTTTTGTCGAAGTCGATTGCAGCCCTGATCTCCTCGAACTCGAACTGAACTAGAGGATCTTCTCTGTTGTTTCGTAGAGTCAGCAGTCCGCCGTCATATACCGCGATAGTGTACGTACTCGTTTCCGTCTGCATGATAGTAGGCAAGTGTCTTCAACGCTTCCGCTTGCCTGCCCTTGCTCACCAACCAACGCGGAGACTCCGGGCACCAGAAGATAAGGCCGAACTGAAGGACGGATGGCACAGCTTGAAGAAGGGACGGGATACGCCAACTCCAGCTCGAGTCGATCTTGAATGTGCCGAAGGTAGACCAGGCAGCGATGATAGCACCAGAGAACCACATAGAATTGTACATGGAGGTCAGCTGGCCACGGTATGTCGGGTAGCTGAGGACGGGTCAGGATGCGCCCTAGCGAGCACGAACCAAAGCGCACAATGCTTACCTCAGTTCAGCGACGAGAAGGGGAGCAGCGTTGGCGGCAAAGGTAAGCCCGAAGCCAAGCAGAAACCTAGTTAGACACGAATATTGTCAGTGAGAATCGAGAGCACGAAACCCACGGGAGAAAGTACCTGGCGCCGATGAACATTCCAACATTTTGAGACGCGGTTTGAAGAGCTGCGCCAACGATCATGAGAGAAGAACCCAAGAAGATCGCGGCCCGTCTTCCGAAAATATCCGTGGCATAGGGGGAGAAAGGCAAAGCGGCAAAGGTTCCGATGTTCTAGGTACAGATGAGCTCGTGAAGCGATGATAGAGGGATAGGACAAGGCAAGACCCACCTGGATGGCGTTCAAGAGACCGAGTTGTGCGCCGTTGCTGTCGGAAGAAGCCTGATGTTAACGCGTGACTGACACTGATGAGATGAGAACGTACGGGTCGTTGAAGGCTTGCTTCCACTGAGGAAGAGTCTGCAGCCCGTTCATCATACTCCCGTCGTAGCCATTGGTAGAAGAAGTGATCAACCTAGCGCGACATTGTGAGCGCGCAGTACTCCAACCCCAAGTCAAAATTGGAACGTACAGAAGGAAGATCCACGCATTCAATACGATCAGCCTGGGGAAAACATGCATTCAGCTTGAGTCGCTCAGAGTAGCTGCGAGCAGTGATAACGCTTACCTCCTGTTGTTATACCATTTCTTGCTTGGATCGATGAGCTCGTTGATCCTAGCGCTTCCGCTGCTCAAATTAGCGACGTTCGGGGCCATAATGAGTCAGGACTTGGGACCAGGAGAGACCAGAGAAGCTGGTGGGCGACGTGGGCTTCATGTTGGACGGAGGTTTGCTAGTTTATATGTGAGAAAGCTGGAGCGCCGTTCCATAACTAGACATCCAACTTCCATTAGTTTCTCCAGAGGTTCGCCGCTTGATATTAATAGAACATATAGAGGGATATTGCTCCCACGTCGGGATGCACCTACACCGGTAGCGTCGGATTAAACCAGCTGATGGCAGGTCATTGAGACTTGTTCACGAGCGCTGTACGCAGACAAGCTGAAACCACTGCTGCCACAGTGTGATAGTCCGATAAGCCAGCAGCTAGGAGAGTGAATGATAGGGTTCAGGAAGAGCACAGGTGAACCCCGAAGAAATGTCGGGGAATCCGAAGACGCGATGTGGCCAGTGGTGGGATAATAGAACCCGAAGACAGCTCGATTCCAAAGGCCACGGCCGAATGAGAGGTATACTCGCATTTCGGGTTGAGATCGACGTACGGCGTTCTCATATACACTGAAGTGGTTACGCGGGATGTCCAGAGATGATAGTGGTGATCATGGGAGCGGTCGAGGAGATGATGTGGATTGTGTGGAAAACACGAGGCGATACGCCCGAGCTGGAGCTCCAAGGTATGAGCCATACATCCTCAAGGTCTTTGTAGCTCAGACATGGCGAGGCTGAGCAAAACGTAGCGTAAAGAGCGCGCCACACCAGAATGGTTGCGGAAAGGTTCAAGAGCCAGCGCGGTCAGATGACTTTCAGCTCTAACCTGGATGCTCTCTCAGGATCGTTCAGCTCCAGCAAGGTCTAGGCATACGCATCACATCTATAGATATTTAGATCAGGGCGCATTCTAAGATAAGCTACACATGAGTTAAATTAGAGCACCAGCAAAACCGAGAAATCCCCGGTTCCCAGGAGACACTAAGGGTTAGAGGACGAAAACCGCTTCCTAGCCTCAGTCCACAGCGAGCCAATAGCGCCCCAATACCTCGGCGGGTCAGTCCTAGCATGGTTGACGTGTCCAGTCCCACTAAACCTCTCCGTCCTCACCACAAACCCCCTGTCCTTCAGATCCTCCGCATGCTGCTCAACGTGCTCCGAATCGATCATCGCGTCCTCCTTCGAGTAGATGAACAACCGCGGGGTGTCCTTGTTCATCCAAGGTAGAATGTGCGGGCTTTCCAGTCCATCGTTGAGCGCGTCGATGCGGTGTCGTCTGCGGGTAAGTGTGGTGACTGCGGCCATGAAGACGAAGAAGACGGCAAAGGAAACTTTGGCGAGGGCTTTGAGGAAAGGATTGCGCATGTGGGCTGTGAATGCGTTTACGCCCCGGCAGAAGGAGCCTTTGCGACGGCCAGGTGCTGAGTCGAAGACGATTGCAGAGGTGAGTGGTTTGAGAGGGTATGATGAGGCTAGAATACGGCCGAGAGTTACGAGTTGAGCGGCTCCTCCTGTGATCGATAATGTGAGAAAAGTGAGCAGGCTAGATGGACAAGGGAGCGTTACCGTTGGAGAAGGAGTGGACTAAAACGCGAGGGTTGGGGCCGATCTCCGAGTGGTTCAGACACCCTTCGGCCTCGAGAACCGCCTTGACAGGCTGCAAATTCGCTTCCTTCGAAGAAAGAGTGTCAGTCGTTGTTCGACATGATAGATGCACTAGCTACTCACATTCGTGCTACTCCGCCTGAAGAAGAACGCAGATTCCGACCTCACAACGACCTAAGCGAGGTCAACGGAGACGCGAGATTTTGAGAGAATCAGAACCAACCTTCGTCGCTTCAGGGTATAAGTCCTCATATATCGTGGTGTATTTCTGCAAATGGGGAAGCTGTGCGCCCACTGTCAACGCAGACGATCAGACCAGCGGAACTCGGCCAGCAGAGTGGACTGGACGTACTCCATCCAAATATCAGTATGAGCCTGACTGGTTCGTTCTTCAAATGCAACTTGGGTTGATGACGAAGTGGCACTCACGTAGGCTCTTCCAAGTCAGACTTCTCCTTCTGCCGTCCGAAATCCTTGCCCCGACTCAGGTAGAGCCCTGTGCCGATCGTGTTGTACTTGATGCCCAGCCCAGCAACATGCTGCATTGGAGATCCACTAAGAGTAGGTCGGTCAGCAAATCGCAAGTATAGTTTGAGTGTGAGAAGTAGGCGTTTGGGGTGTTAAACACGCTGTGCGCACCGGTGGAAGTGACTTTGTCACGTCTCCATTGGACAGACCTGATAAAGCAGGCCTGTACACCACTACAAGGTTCGGTGTCTTTAAGAGTTACAAATTTGGGATAGACACGTACGTTGGTGCCATGAAGCTCATGCTAAGTTCGAGCTCAGTTGCTTGGAGGTGACGGTTAAGAGCAGACCCCGGTTACCGGGAGAGCCGGTCGCTGTGGATTAGCACGCGGGCGCTTGATCTTCTCCTCCTGCCACCAGCAATGACTCATTTTCTGTACCTCTTCCAGTTACTACAAGAAGGTGTGCATTTGCGCAGAAGCATGAGAACACTGTAAATTTGATCGAGCTCCTGGGCGATCTTTGTCTTTCCGACGCATTCGCTCAAGGTAGAAACCTGGCTACTTTGAACAGTACAGCACGCAGCGAGTGTTATCTGCGACTGAACAAGAAACCTGGTCTCCAATTTTTGCTGGGCCATGTTGGTAGTCAGCGATGCACATGCTCATTGTCCACTGCCTCTTGAAGCCAACGTCATTCTAATGCAGAGCTACCGACGACTGCGAGCCGCCAGCGATGTGCATTTCTCACCCTGGCCAACCCTAGGCCTGTCTTTCACAGAACACTCACGGACACTTTCCATAGCCGGAGAATATATGGCATGAAATTTCACCCTGGTATCTCAATCATCTCAGCCTAACAAAACCCAAAGTACACTGGAAAATCAAACAGCCAAAACCGTCGCCGGACTCGGCACATCATTACTTCTACCCCCGCAAAACGCATCAACCTCAATCTCCTCCTCCTTCGCCGCCTTCACCTTCTGTCTCTCCACAACCCCATCAAACCAATTCTTGAGACAGATTATGACCGCAACTCCGATGGCGAGACAAATGCTGCACCACCAGAGGATAGTGAGCGTCCTGCCTGAGATGGGCTGGAGAGGGAGGTAGGGCCTCGTGGAGCATACTCGAGAGGCGATATGCAGGGCGATGCATACAGCCAGATCGGCTATTAGGCTGAAATAAGAGTGTGAGTCTACGATATCTGAAGGGTTCGAGGATCAGGTCACTAACAGGGCAATCCAGAATCTCGGCACTATTCTAGCCCTTGACTTCCACGCTGCGTAATCATTCTCCGCCGTCTAGAGTCCACCATCGTCAGTTTGCATTATTCAAATCACGAAGAGCATCACTCACGAGCCTCTCAGAACACGTCGGACTCTCCTCAAGCCTCTTCTTCTCCTGCGCAACACGATGGTTATACCTCCCCGCCAGACAAACAGCTACGATACCCAAGAACACCGCGATGATCCCGGGTACTTGGACGTGTCTGTCCTTCGCAGTGAAAGCAACACAACAGATCGCCCTGCATCCGCGTTAGCTGTACGAAGTGGCTGGAAATTAAAGAGACGCACGCGAACAACCCAATGATAATAACCGAATGATTCGTGACCATCTTCAGCAGGAATTGCGCAAACGTGCGAGCATTGCCTCCTTCTGGGACGAGCGTGCTGCCTACGGACGTCTGCCCGTGCGACTTGGCTCGAGCTATATCGTCAGAAGACAAGTTGACCGGACTTTTACTAGAGCCAGAATGAGTGTTCGCGGCCTAGCATATCTCCACTGTAACGTACCTAGTTTGCATAGTCGGGAGGAAAGGGGGAAATGGGAACGGAAGCCGGAGTTTCTGCTACACTTTATGCAGAACACACACCTCAGAGGTCTATGTACCTGATCCACCCCAAGTTTCTCATTGGAACGCAGTGCGTCTCATCATGTGCCGTGAGACAGTGCTCCCCGCATTATGTGCGCGAACAAAGATATCTGCAACTACAAGTTTCATCCCAAGGTCGTTCAATCACGAACATAATGATAGGACAGTATGTGATGAGTACGATATAAGCATATACAGGCAGCAGAACCCAGAACGGTGAGTGGGGTGGTCTAATAACTACTGGTACATACATGTAGATGAAAATATAGGGGAATAGATGAGTAGAAAAGAAACGAGTGTGAGGGTGCACGCCGACGAATAGCAATGCACACATAAACAAGCGTAACACAGATAGAAAGAAGGAAAGAGAAAGACGAAAAGACAAAACCACCCTGCCCAAAATGTGCCCCGTGTGCCCAAAATATCGACGGTAAAATATCACCACCACCACCCTGGTGCGTTTCCGCGCCTTACGAGTCCTCAGCTGACCTCTATCACCACCACCCTCCCTGCGTGCACGACCGCGCCCTGCGAGTCCAAGGTCAACGTCCACACCTTCACCAGCCAGTCACCGGACCATCACCAAAACCTCTCCACACCCGCCCCCACCACCCCGCCCCACCCAAGCCCCCAAAGATCCAAAGGCGGCCTCTCATCCTCCCTCCTAATCCCCAACACCTCCCTCCGATACCTCAACGCCCTCCTCTCCGTCTCCCACCTCATCAGCTCCAGCTTCAACCTATTCACCCGCGTCGCGTTCACCGGATGCGTGTTCCCCAGTATCCGGAGCGCAGGGAGCGCAGGTAGGCTAGGCAGTCCGAGGGCAGAGGTGGTAGTTTGGGTGTATCGATGTTCTTTGGATATCGCTGTCGATTCTTTCGACGGTTCCTGGGAAGCCGAGGCGACAAAACCGTTCGAAGAGGCAGGACTAGAGACATCCGCATACCCCGCAACCTGCTGCTCCATCGCCACCATCTCACTCCTCGACGGTCCCTTCCCATGCGGCGTATGACAATGCCCCGCCCCCTCCTCTTCCTCCTCCTTGGAAACACCCCCACTCCTCTGCTCCCAGAACCGCACGGCTTCCCGCGGGTCGAACCCAGCGTGGGCGAGTAATCGGGCGGAGACGACGTCAGCTTCAATCTCTTGGGCCATGGAGTTGCAGTATTCGCCTAGGGTTAAGTAAATTAGACTTCAGATGGAAGGGAAGAGAGAGATGGAGGGAAGACGCACCCATCTTAGAAAGTTCAATGAACCCGACTTTGCTGAGCTGAGCGAGGGCATCGTTGACGAAGGGTCCAAACAGCGCCGTAAGTGGGAATATCGCGACTCGGGCGACATCGGAGAGGATTGATGCGATTCCGGGGTACATAACGCTTGACGACGACAGAGACTCTAGGTGATGAGCGAGAAGGAGATGCGATAGTTCATGGGCGAGTAGACTGAGAGAACATGAGCACAGGTGAAGAAGGAGTAAACGTAAAGCATACGCACACAGCCAATTTCGTCGTCTGCTCCCTCGTCGGGATCGGATGACTCGGCACCGCCGGTCTCCCCATCACCGACCCCCAAAAGCTATCCCACGAGCTCTCCTTCGCCTCCTCCACAAGCGGGCCCGGATTCGACGCCAAAATCTCATCCAAAAACCCCGAATACACCACGATCCCACCACATCCCCCCTCTCCAAACCCATACGAGAACGCATTCGCCGCCTCCGGCTTTTCCACCACAAGCAACGAATACGGCGGCCCCGACAACTTCTGCATCGGCTTCACCTTCTTCTCGCATATCATCTCGCACAGCTTCTTGAACTCCTCTGCTGCCCTTGGCCGGGGGTTGAGTGGGTACTCCGCTGGTGGTGGTAGCGGATACGCTGTGTTGGTATTGGGTGAGGAGACGAGTTCCGTTGCCCATCCATCGCCGAGCTGCTCGGCTTCGTTCTGCAGGATGGGAACGATGGATTCGAGCCGGCGGAGGGTGTCGCGGACCCAGGTGTATCGCCAGTCGTGGATGATCCGGGGTGGGCCGTCTTTGGATAGGATCTCGTCGACGGCTTGATACCAGCCTGGACCTTTCAGCTGTTCGGCGAGCTCTTCCTCTTCTTCGGGGGAGAGGATGATTAGGCGCCATCTGTAGGGGGTGAAGTAGATCAGTAACCGGTAGCAAAGGGTAGAGATGCTGGACACTGGGAATCAAACGAACTCGAGCTATCTCCGCGCTATGGTGTCCGCAGCAAGGGGAAGCTGTAGAATGAGCGCTCCTTGAGAGCACAAGGTGCGAAAAGTGAAGTGCAGATCTTTCGTGCAACCCCGTTAGGGAACGCCAATCAGCAGGCCGAATCTCCGCCTCTTCCCACGATCACAAACGGTAGAAGGGAAGAAGGAGTCATGAACGAATGTAGGGGACGAGATGCATGGGGAAGTAGAGACCAGGACGTACCTTCCCGTTAACGGCGTCCTCTCCATACTCGCCAGAATCATCGCCCAAAACAACAAAAACGGAATCGAGAACATCAAATGCAGCGCAATCGTCGAATGCCTCATCCTCTTCGTCAACCTCAGCACCCTCTCATCACTCAACGGTATTTCCCCCCGGTCATTCAGCTTTATAGCGTGCCGCGCCTTGATGTTCTTAATCAACAAGAACGGCGTAAACGTGAACGCTACACGACCCAACATCCGCAGCAGCTCGATTGAGGTCGTAGCCTGAAACGATAACGACAAGGGGGTCAGAACATGCTATAAATCGAGGAGCGTACGCGTACCTTGAGCATAACAGCCAGAAACGGTATCATAGGAGCCCCTTCTCTCCTCGGTGTATTATGAAACCGAGCAACACTCGCAGGTCTCTTCCCCAACACCCCAGCTCTCGTCGTCGCCAGTCTTTGACTATTGAGTCCCCATCCGGCAACGAACTGGTCCCTCCTGCAGCAGGATGCGTGCTGAGTCGAGAAGGTACGATGGGCTTGCTCTGAGTTCCTTCCGAATGACACGACCCTCGCTCGCGAAGAACCAGCACCGGGCGAAGATAGATACGCAGATGCTGATGAAACATTCAACGACCTTGAGAGGCCCCTCGTCGCTTGGAATTGGGCAGTGATAGCAGCCCGGTTGCGGGCCGTCAAGTTGATGTTGGAACCATGGGGGATCTTGGGTCGGATGGTCGGTATAGTCGACGCGGGTGGTTTGCGTAGCATCCGGGAGGTGGAGAGTGGCTTATGGTGGTAGAGGAGGAGGAGGCAAGGGTGGAATAGGAGGGGAAGGTGGTTGTACTGGATTGATCAAAGACTTGTAGCGGGCGCGTGTGCGAAGTGATCAGTCTGACCTCCTGGAGTCAATGAGCGCTAGGTTCACGGCACCGATACAGTTTATCTGAATATTCTCTCCACCTCAAATAGAATAATTCTGAGCGTGGTCGAGTACCCTTCACGGAGCTGCCAAGGCCTGCTTCCTATATTTTTCTTGAGGTTACCAAATGAACTCAAAGACGGCGAACAGACGCCGGCAAGCTTTCAATAAACTATGCACCGACCATCGGTAGGGACAGGATCGATTCCATTCAACTGCTGTTGTGCGCGGTACTCACTCAGGATCTTCAGGCAGAACGCCTATCCCTCATGTACGTACTACTACAAGACCTAAGTATACGCCTTCCTGGTCGGGTATAACCATGGCAAGCGCTAACGAGATCGTAGCGTGAACGCACCAGGGCGCTAGCCGCGTACCGTGCTCCACATGCCGGAGACGCGTCAGCTCAGGCAGAGCTCACGCCTATCAAGCACTGAAGCAGCACCGATCTGCACCCGGAAGGCTGCGACACCAAGCGCCAAACACCAACGAGGAAACACCAAGGGGGTCACGATAGCGAAAGTACCATGACAATGGCTAGGCACCAAGCATCCAGACCATCACAGCAAGGATAACAAAAAACCCATCAAGGGGCACAGTAGTATTCAGGATATCAATCCAACTAGGAATCCGATCGAAACAGGGTGTACTCTACTAGAGAATACGCGCAGCACGGAAGTACAACTTGCCGTGCTGACCAGGCATGAGAAAGAATGGAGATGGGGAATCTAAACTCAGAAACGAGACGCAAAAACAAGGGAATTCAAAACATGAGAAGATAGAGCCCAACACCAGACAGAGAAGAAGAGACTATAGCACATAAAAGTCGTCAACGTGGATAGACAACAAGAAACAAATAGCAACGGGACACATTGGGAAAAGCAACCTTCGCAACACCACCTCCAAAGTAGACTCTAAGCCTAGAAATTCGCCCTCGACCGATGTCCCCTCTTCTTATGCATCATCATCGCCTCTTCCGCCTCGCGCTTCAGAATAGCGCGCTTGCGGATATGCGACTTACATTCTCCCTCGTTGGGAGGGAGCGGTGTCGCGCTGGGCTGAGGACGACCAGTCGACGCGGGGGAGGAGGAGGTGGGGGGACGGGTAGACGACGACGAGGGGGTGGGGGGACGAACGGAGCTGGACGAAGGAGCAGGAGGACGGGTAGACGATGACGAGGGGGTGGGAGGCGACGAAGACACGACCGGAGGAGACGGCTGCGACGGAGGAGACGGAACGACACCCCCAGTATTCCCAGTGTTGGGCTTAACGGTCCCAGTCTGCGTCGGCTTATCGCCCTCGTACGCAAAGACGGGGGAGATCAAGTTCGGTGGGGCGGGGTCGATGGCGGGGGATGGTTTGCCGTTGAGGCCGGTTACTTTGTTGCCTCCTGGGAGGGCGTTGAGGACGCCGGTGGCTAGAGGAGAGTAAGTAATAGTATCATCAGTCCAGCGGAAGAGGGGAGAGAGAGAGACGACGTACTCCTCTCATCAATAGCCGGTGTAATCCTACAATGCGTCCCGTCCTTCTTCTTCGTGAACAGGCCCTTATCGACACAGCACGTAAAGTCTCCGTACGGGTTACAGTTACACCCGTCCACAGCCTTCTGCAGAACACCCTTGTCCCATCCGTTGAAGAAGTCTACATGCCAAATCATCAGTCATCAGCCCACATCCACTTGCACCATGTAGCAGCAGGAAGGGTAGGAGTAAGAAAGGAAAGAAACTTACCAGCATGGAACCCATACCCCGTCGCATCACCCTGCGCAAACACGAATGGCTGCTGCGGGTTCTTCGCCTGCGCATAGTCCACGCCCGAGTTGGTATCCCAGTACACCTCGAGGAAAATGCGAGGGAGGGTGATGGGGTACTTGGGGTCCTGGCACGTCCCCGAATCCGGGCCTCCAGAGGGGAAAGCGACGTGCGAGGTATGGGAGGGCGAGTCCATGTTCACGCCGTCCCAGCAGGAGGGGAAGTTCTGAGGGAGGTGGGGTGGGTTAGTATGTGCGATGAAGGATGAGTGTATGTATGCGGGGAGGAGATCGATGTATGCGCTGAACAAGTCGATATACGCGATGAACAAGTCGATATACGCGATGAACAAGTCGATATACGCGATGAACAAGGCGCGAACGAGCCAGGCAAACAAGAAACTCGAAACAAGAGAAAAAAGAGAAATGGCCGAACACTCACGATCTGACTCCTAACCCCACTCGGACACTTCTTGTTCACAGGCAACTCCGTATGCCTCGTCGTCCCCCCCTGCTTATTATCAAAGTCGAGGCAGAGGAATGACACAGCTTGCTGGGCGAAGGAGGCGGCGTTGTAGGAGCGGAGGTTCGGGTTGCCGGAGAGCATGCGGAACTATGAGGAGAGATAGCGATGTTACTTAGTTACGGTTGGAGTAGAGATAGGGATAGTGGGGGCAGGGATATGGACATTGGAGGGTTGGATGGGAAAGGATGGGGCGGGGAGGATGGAGGGAGGGAGGGGGAACGCACGTCATCGGGGAAAGCGGTAGTAGTTCCGGGCTTGTTGTCGAACAGGTAGTCTAGTACATCGTATTAGACGGACAGGGATACAAACTGTCATCGGCGGGGCTTACAGCTGAAGGCAGAAAAGAGGATACATCAGCACACGGAAAAGATGAGGAAGACGAGAAAGTACATACATGACGACACCGCCGTTGAGGGACTTGAACGTTCCGTCGTTGGCGCTGTAGCATTGTCAGCGAGCGTGAGAGGAAGTGATATAACGGCGGAGACGGACTGGAAGTACAGGTGCTAAGGCACAATACACACAGTGTTAGTACAGAGAACAAAGCTTGGCTCGGTCCAGGCAACTTACAGGGTACCAATAGTTGCTAGAAACGGAAGGACGTCAGAACATGAACATGGACGGGATTGGATCACGGAGGGAGAAGAGATGATCACCTTTTATCTGTTCGTGGCGTGGGACAAGCCGCAGTGAAAAGGGCGCAAAAACAACTGGTAAGTGCACCGGCACGAAGAACGAAGAACGAAGAACGAAGAACTCGAACGTACCCTCAACGATTGGCACAGACGTGCACTGACTTTCCCTCAAGAACTGTGTGTTCGAGCTGAAGCGGAAGTTACTTCCTCCGACCACTACAAGGAAAGAAGCACGTCATGGCGTTAATTACACACGCGTGATGGGAAAGAGATGCGACAGATGGAATGGACGTACCGGAGTGGACGTGCCCAGCGATGGCGCCGGGGTTGACAATAGGATCAATGCGCTCGGTGGTGATGGTGTTTTCTGGAAAAGATAAGAACTTGGTTGAGCGTCCAGATCGAGTAAGTTTGGCCGAGACCTAATAGCTAGCCAGCCGGGGAACGCAAGAATGTGATGTGGAGAGTGGTAGACTTACGAGCACCCATCAACCAGTACGCGTTGGCGAGGCTGGCGGTCATGGCCAGCGACACGAATGCAGAGCTCAAGGACTTGATCATCTTGTATGTTCAATGTGTGTTGGTGTGAGTTTGTTGTCGAGCGAGAAGGGTAAAGGAGTAGAGAGCGGTGGTAGATAAGGAATGGACGTTGGGTTCTTCAGACGAGAACTAGTAAACGGGGAGAAACGAGAGCGGAGACAGAGGGAGGAGGGAGGAGAAGGAGAAAAGACAGTTGGTGGGCTTCCTCCGTCGGATCCCTCTGCGTTATATACACCATACACCATACACCACCGCTTCGGCGAAAGCATAAGCAAAGATTGACATACAGAACGGCGTCCTTCACATCGTTGTCATGGTAAATTCGGACCCAATCTTTGGCTGATATCACTAAGTGTAAGTAAGCACACTGATCCCAAGTCAATCAACGTAAATTAAAAATGCCTCATTTTCAAATGTTCCTCACCTCCCGCGGCCACAACAACCATCTGGGGCAACTCCGTGCCTGGACACAACAGGGGCATCGTTGGCTCAGCGGCAGTCCACCGACACCACCCCATCTACGATCTCTTGATAATCCCGAGCAGACGAATGAAGCAAGAGCTTGGCTTGAACGATTCAGGTCCTTCGAAATCTCGAGAGACCTTGTGGATTGCACGTTTGCTCGCAGCTCGGGTCCAGGCGGTCAGGTATGTCAGCTCTTCAGCGCCCATTGTTGATCACCTCGTTGTGTCGCTGCAGTCATGTCTCTTCCGGTGAACGGGACTTGCGCACAGTTGCTGAAGGCCCCGTAGCAGTCCGAGACGCTCCCAAGGAGAACCCGAACCCTTAGGCGTTCGCAATTCTGAACGAGAGCTCGTTTCCAAGTAGCAACGGAAGTAGCAACGGAAGTAGCAACGGGTATTCATTCCCATTCATTCAGACTAGCAACCAGGTCCCCTCAGCTCAGGGTGTTTCTGAGAATTACGAATGCCTCTCGTCGAGTTTTCTGTTCTCCGGAAGACTCATGGACAGTGGGCGCACTAGAAGCGCCAGAGTTGCCTGGCAACTCCGACAGGATGACTGGCCCAGACTCAACCTTCAGACCCTTGAAGTTTCTTCTGTGGCTTCGTGTGTTCGCTAGGAGCTCCTCCGACGATCCTTCTCCTTTCATTCCGTCCCTTTCTCTCTGGTTACCTTATCGCAGGCACGGTCGTTGTCCAGTCTACTCTCCACCTCCATGCGTTCGCCCTGTCTTCCTTTCCTTCATTGCCCTGCTTTTCTTCGTTGCCTGCTCTGTTTCCCTGTCTTCTCTTCCTTCTTTGCAATCGCTACTCGCTCATCATAACTAACCACCCATTCTCCCGTCATCCCAGAACGTGAACAAAGTAAACACCAAAGCCGTCGTCAGGCTCAACCTCGACGCCGAGTGGATCCCGCTATGGGCCAAGCATATCTTGATGGATGATGTGCGTCGTTCTCTCCGTTTGTCCTTATCTAACCCTCGCATCTTCCATCAAGCACCTCCTTCTTTCTCCACAAGCCTCCGTCGTGTGATCCCAGGCTAACTTATCTCTTCTTCCAGTCACACTACGTCAAATCTTCGCGAACCCTTCTCGTCACGTCAACAGAGCACAGGTCGCAGGCTCAGAACTTATCTGAGGCTTTGGAAAAGGTGAGATTCGTCGTTCCGATCTTTTCTGTTGTCCAGGCCTGTTGCACGACTTCCTGTTCTGCCTTGGCTCTGTTCAGCGTGGTTGTATGACTGTTCGGTGGTTGTATGACTGCTCGAGTCCATGTCCGACCTCATGTTCCTTTCCTCGTGTTCCAATTTCTGATCCTCGCATGCCTTCCGTCGCAATACGAAGCTTTCCCGTCCGTTCATGTCTTTCCGAGCTTGAGCATCACGATCTCAACCTTCCGGAGAGCTTGAGCATCACGATCTCAGCCTTCCGGAGAGCTTGAGTATCACAATCCCAACCTTCCGGAGAGCTTGAGTATCACACTCTTAACCTCCCGCCATCGTTCGGCAGCCAAGCCTATAGTTTACTGCCCCGTTCTTCTCACGCCTCGGTTTTCTGACTTTTCTTCATGTTGCTTTGCTTCACATTCTACTTCTCTTTCCGCGTGCTCTGCGAATAAGGACACGACGCTGACTACTTTCTACCCTTCCTTCTTCCAAAACTTGTGATACACCTCAAATCCGACCCTCAACGCTTCCATCACCCTCACGCCCATCCCAATCCCCATATCCCCACCCCCGCTCCTATTCCCACTCCCCTCTCCCAATCTCAATCTCACAACGCAGCTCCACACCCTAATCTCCACCGCCGCCTCCTTCCACATCAAGAACGAAACCACCGAAGAACAGCGTAAACACGTGATGGACCTCGTGAACGCCGACAAGGCACGGAAGAAGGTGATGAAGACGAAGAGGAGCGAGGTGAAGAGGGAGAGGGGGAATAAGGATCTGTGAGGGGGAATGAGGATCTGTAAACCGAGAGGGGGGAATTAGGATTTGTAAACCCGGGGAAGGGTTGGAGTCTGGGGAGCTGGCTGGGCGTTCGAAGTCTGGGTGAACGTGCGGATGGGGGAAGTATGTATGAGAAATGTAGCGTGTACAATTACTCTCGAATGGATCACATAATCTCTGCTGCAACTTTACCCCCTGCCACTGAGAGGCCATTTCGCCATCGGCCTCCACGTTAACTTCCACTAACGTCGGTTTTGCTGCCATCGGTTGGATATCAATTAGCACACCGCAGTAACTCGCCGGCCGAAACATGAACGACAATAGTACTGCTAGGCCTAGCACTCACTGGCGACTTTGTGCGTCGAAACGTGTACTTACCCTGGCAGCTCTGCTGCCAAAGGCGGGAACTTGAAGGGCAGGCTCGAACAGGTCTGTGCCCCACTCGTCTTATTGAATGTTGGGACACCCGAAGAGGATAGGACCAACAAGGGTCCGTACATAAATAATGGTATACGACATACAATCCACCTGATATCCTTAAATCGAGACAAAACGGGATACACTCTACTCTTAAATAAATATGACGCAGCAACTTCGCTAACCCTAAGGGAAAATGGAGATCTATAACGAGAACCACGGACTCTAGATGTAAGCGGTATGAACGAGCGGCCGAAAAGAGAAGAAGAGACAAGTCATCTAAAGAACAGATTACTTCTGCACCGTCCCCGTCTGCGTCGGCTTATCGCCCTCGTAAGCAAAGACCGGCAAGATGAGCTTCGGTGGGGCGGAGTCGATGGCGGGGCTAGGTTTCTGGTTCAGGCCGGTCACCTTGTTGCCTCCCGGGAGGGCGTTGAGCACACCGGTGGCTGAAGGGAGTTAGTTGGTCACTACGATCCAGAACCAAAAACGGATAAGTATGGAGACGACGTACTCCTCTCGTCAATAGCCGGCGTGATTCTGCAATGCGTTCCGTCCTTCTTCTTCGTGAAGATCCCCTTCTCGGCACAGCACGTCAAGTCTCCGTAGATATTACAGGTGCATCCGTCTACTGCTTTCTGCAGCACGCCCTTGTCCCATCCGTTGAAGAAGTCTGTCATCGAACCGACTGTGATCAGTACTATCTTCCCCTCGCAAAGATGACCGAAACTCACCAGCATGGAACCCATAACCCGTCGCATCACCCTGTGCAAACACGAATGGCTGTGCCGGGTTCTTCGCCTTCGAGTAATCCACTCCCGAGTTCGTATCCCAATATATCTCCATGAAGATCCTCGGCAGAGTGAACGGGTACTTCGGGTCGCTGCACTTGCCCGAGTCGGGGCCGCCGGAGGGGAAGGCGGTGTGCGTGGTGTGCGAGGGCGAGTCGACATTCTTGCCGTCCCAGCAAGAGGGGAAGTTCTGTGTGGGCGGCGGAGATACTGTGAGTAAGCATGCGGGTACTAATGGAAATGAGATGGGAGACGTACGATCTGCGACCTGACACCACTCGGACACTTCTTGTTCAGAGGTAACTCTGCGTGCTTCGTCGTTCCACCCTGCGAGTTGTCGAAGTCGAGGCAGAGGAACGAGACGGCCTGCTGGGCGTATGAGGAGGCATTGTACGAGCGCAGGTTGGGGTCGCCGCTGAACATGCGGAACTACATGGGCGTTTTGTGTTAGTTAGATGGGAGGGGAAGGGTGGTGGTACGCACATCATCGGGGAAAGCGGTGACGGTTCCGGGCTTGTTGTCGAATAAGTAGTCTGGTGTATTGGGTTGGCTTAGGGCGGAATTTAAAGAAGTACCATCGAGGAAGGCTCACAGCTTAAGAGGAATTAGTAAGTTAAACGAATCAAGGCTGCAAGAGCTAGAGAGTACGTACATGACGACACCGCCGTTGAGAGACTTGAATGTGCCGTCGGCAGCACTACAATGTTAAGCACGTTGTCAGCAAGCAAGACAGGAATGAACATAGCAGGAAGACGCACTGGAAGTACAGGTGCTACGGATGCACAAGACGCGGTCGTCAGTGAATGAAGTACATAATGCTTATCCTGTCCGACTTACAGGGTACCAGTAGTTGCTATAAATGGAAACTGTCAGAACATGGTCGAGACCGTGGATCACCAACAGATAGAATCACCTCTTATCTGTGGACGAAGCGGAACCCGAATTATCGTCAGTTCAGTGCTGTACACTGGAAAAAAATGGTTCGTACACACCCTCAACGATGGGCACAGACGTGCACTGACTCTCCCTCAAGAACTTGGTGGTGGAGCTGAAGCGGAAGTTGCTCCCTCCGACGACTGAAGCACGTTATGGCGTTGGCTACTTATACATTACTGATATCGGCAGTGAACATACCAGAGTGGACGTGTCCAGCAATAACGCCAGGGTTGACAATGGGATCAATGCGCTCGGTGGTAATGGTGTTCTCTATAAGACATGGTTGAGTATCCCGATCGAATGTGAAAGCCGACCAGCAGGAGAAGGCAAGCTGAGGGAGGGCAGTACTTACGAGCACCCATCAGCCAGTAAGCATTGGCAAGGCTGGCCGTGAGAGCCAGCGACACGAAAGCAGAGCTCAAGGACTTGATCATCTTGTGTGTTCGGACGGTGGTAAACAATACGTCGGAGCTCTTCAGCTGGGAGAGAACTGACGAGAAACGGAAGGGGACTCGAGGAGAGGAGATGAGAGAGTAAGCCACACACGTAGAGCTCCTCTGCATTATATACAGAGACTTTTTGGCGGCACGCTCTTGTGGAGGATCGCCCGCACATCCCGTTGTCATCACTTATCGGGAGAGGCATGAGTCCAGCAACCGGACGAAGCAATTGAAGGGCTTATATCAAAAACGGGCGCGATAGGGGTTCCCTGATCGTTTGCCCCTGAACCACGAATAAAAGCATGAACGTCTCCACAGTACGGGGTTTCCAGAGATATCAAAGGCTCGGACGTGATGCAGCCAAGCTCTGAAATTGCTTCATATTCGTCCGTTCAGGATTGTCAACGTGGTGGAGTCGTGGACACGGTGGTATCGGCGGGAAGGACTGCAGAGCACTGGCCATTCGAACGATATCAGCCGTGTAGTAGCGTTCAGGCACGAAGTTACCCCAGATGGTCGTTACGGGCGGGTGGTCATGGTAAAGAGCTCTTGACGATGAGGTATTTGATTCTCATTCATTGACCTCCCTGATGTATGTGCGACGGTGAGATCAGTCGGGATCTCCGCCGTGCTCTATGTCAATCTTTGAGAACGCCATGCTTACAGGCCTTTTCAATTATTTCGTCGTTCGTTCGCTCGTGAACTCCTTCACTCACACTGGCGCTTAGAGTGTCCCCAATTCAGTGAAATCGGCGCTTAGAAGGTGCACGATTCACTAAAATCGGCGCCTACGTGAACAAACGAACGTCGACGGAAGAATTGAAGAGGCCTTACCGTATGTTTCGCCGAAGCCGCGTACTGAGATGCAGCTGTAGATACACATGTATGTACTTGCGGCGAAGCTGTATCCTGCACCGTGCGGTCGAAGTAGTCCGATGTAGGCGATTAGGGTGCTCATCATAATTGATGACCTGCTATTCTACGTAGAGAAACAGATCCAGCCCATATTTTCTAGGTTCAACGTGTCCATTCTGGAGATACCACTGATTCGTTGATATCTCCTCGTAGCTCAGTAGGCAGTACCGGGTAGGCCGTGATGCATACTGCAGCCGGTCGCGGGTTCCATGCGACTCGGACTGGCCATGGTACTGCTGCACCGCTTGCTAGGTAGGTCATCAATTTGGCAAAAAAACCGCGCAGTCGGGCAGCTACTGTCCTCTCATGAGATCTATGCTGGGGTGGTGCTAACGAGCCGCCGTCACTCGATGCGAATACCCTGGGAGACTCGTCGAGTCGGCGTGGAGCAAGCGTGGAGAGCCGGCAAAGACGGTCACGAGGTCACGATCTTTTTTCGCGTATCTTGTCGCACCACCATAACCATTGAACCAAACGTTCTTCTCTTCATGTTTTTCTTGAAACTCTTATGTAGCAGTCCTTACGTCTACACTTTGGTATCTCGTACTTACTATAATACATCAAAGTGATAGGAGCACTTGCTATTGCTTCTGGATTATCTCCCACGAGGTATACTCACTCAATAAGTGTTCACTCCCAACCCTCTCGTCGATCTCCGGGCTCCTGACGCAAACTGGCACGGAAAGTGGGTCCGACAAGCGTCTAGTTACCTGATGGCTGACCGAGTTCACGCTAGTGGCGAGATGTATACACCTAACGAACTTCGGCCCTCAAGCGACCATGCGCATTTAAGTATCCATTGATATTACCCAATAATAGCCAGCATTAACTTCCTATAATCACCACTTGTTTCCCCCTGAACCCGACTGGCCAGAGTCTTGTAATACTTCGCCTCGTACGCCTTCTTGATTGCACCCATTCTGGGTGCGTTCCAATGCGCGCGAACAATTCTGCATTGCAGGGTATTAGAGATGCCCTGACTCAGGAAGAGGAGAGGTGTGGATAGGGCGAGACTTACCTCCAAACGAGCTGTTTATCCTTCGTACCAAGACCAGCCATAGACTTCTCCAATAACTTCGCATCCCGCTTCACGCCACCGTCTCTATGCTTCACCCCGTCGAGGACATACATCAGAGCCTCCTTCAAGTTTGCGTGTTCCGATCCCGAGCTAGTAAAACCAAGGAGAAGCTGTAAAATCTCCACTCCAGCAAGGTGAGGGCCCGACGTACAACTCCTTCTTGAGCTTCTTCTTTAGCTTCTGTGAGTGGGCCTTCTCATACAGGTCCATGACGGCATAAAGATGGGGCTGCGACCGTTCGACGAATATCTTAAAGAACTCCGTCAGCGTCGTTACTTGATGGGAGCTCTTGACTTTATGCAACTCCACCACGTCGGCCTGTACCAGGGTCTCGTTAATTGGAAGATGGTCCGGCGTGCGATCGCCTGTGATAGCAAGGTTGTAAACTGCAAAGACAACATCAATTAGCCTTGAGTTGAGGAAGCAACAGGATGACGAGAAGATGATCAGGGTTCACTCACGAACTTCAACACTGGTTTCTGAGGCTATCAACCTAGCGGCGCCCACAAGGACGGCCTTCGATCGTTGCTGGAATTCTTGTGTCAAAAGCTGCATCTCCTCCCTCGTGCGCCCCAAGAACACCTCATTAGCCAGCCCTGCGAATGACCTACGAAGACGAATCAGGTACCTGCCAAGGGACGACACCAGGCTAGAGCAACGCTTACTTCGGGTCAGAGAGAGCTTCTTGGATAAGAACGGCGTCCCAGCCCACAGGACCATGTATGATTCCCTGCAGGCCCGTTCTGGAAACAGGAGGGGTGCGTTTAGCGATCGATCAACCCAAGGAAGATAGAACACACGCACCGAAAGTACGAGCTCGTCTCTTTCTCTATCACTTCGAGCAGTTCCTTCCCCGTCTCTTCTGGATATTTTTTCTTCAAAGCCTCCACTTGCAACGCGTCCAAATGAACCACGGCCCAAATCACTGTTTATAAAGAAGAGATAAGGAACTCTTCACGCGAGGCGCTCCAGAAATGGTGACGTACGTTTCTCTTCATCCGTCCCGTACCCTTTCGTCCCTTTCTTGAGCTTCCTGATGGTCGACTTCAGGTCGTCGCCGTTAAATGATACCCCTGTGATTGGGACACCTAGATAATGGACAGGGGGCTTCGGAGCGTGTGAGGCAGTCGGCATGATTCCTCCCATGGGAGACTATATGGATTGAAAGGTGGGTATGCACAGCAGATTCAGCGAACGGAAACACGCACAGGTGCTACTGGGGCCAGATACATCGGAGGAGCCTTCAGCAAGCTGTCAGCCAGACGCGATTCTTCCACGGCCAGAGACTCACAGGCGGAAGCGAATATTCACCACCCGTCGGAACCGTTGGAAGAAGGTAGCCAGAATTGACATCCTACTCCAGGAGTCAGCGGTTGGCGCAAACGACTGAAGACTCCGGATTCAGGCTGATTGCGCTACTTACTGGAGCGTAGGGTGGCTAGAGACCTCGCATTAGATGAGGAAAATAAAACTATAGACTTCGACGTACACGATCTGCGATATTCTGCTGCTGCATGCCGGGTACTTGTGGCACGGGCATCTGCGCGGGAATGTTAGCCCTAATGGTGCTCGCGAGGGCGTAGAAGTAGGTTGCTACCACGAAGCCTCCCGGCTGTCCTCCTAAGTTCGGTTGGGGAGGCTGATCGTAGCCTGAGTTCTGCAATGCGATCTTAGTGACCGAAAGTGAACGACCAGGAAAACACTTACAGGAAATGAGCCGTACGGAGGTTGCTGATAGGACATGGTGGTGATGAAGGAAGAACGCGCTTGCGATTATACCGCTTCTAGTCTCTGGTTTGCATGCATTCATATATCTCTCACAGCTACACAGCTCCTTACACAGGTCCAGTTGACATCATGCACCACTTGACCTGATACACTGATCTTCCAACAAAGTTGCAGATCAGTTCTCCAACTCCTCCGTCGAATGTGGACGGGTGTTGATGTTCCGCGGACTCTGCATAGCCTAGGACAGGACCAGTCCAGGTCTTCGCAATACTGCCGTTCAGTCCATATGTGTACCAGCCGCGCTGGATGTTGCTCGAGATAAAAGCTATCGAGATTGAGTTGAAGGGAAGGAGGACATCATGGTTGCAAGTAGAAGACGGTGTGTCGCCACCATCATCACCCAGCTCTTGCTCCACTGCACGAGATAATCCATGCGTCTTCATATGACCCCCTTCCCTGGCAGCCTACTACTACCTGAATGATTCTGTAGCTTATGTGCACATTCGTCCAAGCTTCGACTACGAACGACGACGAGAAAGAAAGCGACAGAAGCTGACCTAAGTCTGAGCAAAGCAGCCAATTATCCCCAAAAGCGACTTGAAGCACAACGAAGGGTTCTCTCGTTTTCACCCCGAACAGGAGACGCGACAGATCCGTGAGCATTGATTCAGAAATCAGGGAATAGTGGTACATGGTCATATGGTCGCCCTTATCTACAACGCTTCCTTCGTTCCTAGTCCAAACCACCACCAGTCAACATTGGCATTGGGGGAGCCAGGACCCGCTTAGGTGGCTGGCTACCACCAGAAGCCCCTCCTCCGCCGAGCATGGAAGAGAGCATGTCCCCAAAGGGATTGCCAGCTTGAGATTTGGGTGCCGGGAAGGCAAAGTACAGCGTTGCGATCTCGTTGAGCACCTGAACGTTGTGAACATCAGTGAATTGGGCGACGAGACGCGATGCTCTTGGAGAAACGTACCTTCCTGACTTCCGGCTGCGCTAAAGCTCCTCCTTTGCTCTGATACGTCCCACACAACCGCACCCACGCTTCTCTCATCGTCTTACTCTTATCACCATTGGCCCGCTGGCAGGTCAAGACCGCCATTTGACAGAAGTTGACAGTGGGATCTGAGGTGATTGAAACCTCGAACGGGGAGCAGTCGGGTACAGAGGTAGAGGATGGGTTCACGGGTATTTTGCTCGTTGCGGTGTTGAGAGCTGAATGCGAGGAGACGAAGTGTCGGATGAACGTCCTCGCTGCAAGAACGTTTCCGTTGATGAGGTATCTGAAAGGGATTCGGGTGAATAGTGCTCCAAGACTACGAAACACAGAGTAACGCACGGTAATGTACCCCGGAGTGCGAATAAACCAGCTGAGCCGTTATGTGGGCCGGACCACTGCACGAACATCTCTGCCAGTAGTCGTGCACTGTCCCGGGTTCCGGATGCCAGAAGGTAAGATTCTGCGTGAGTGAAGATGCCATCTGTCGATAGAATGAGCCCTTCCTTCCATGTTTGTCAAGAGGTGGATGGAGCGGCTTACCCTTGAATAACAGTTCACCAATGTAGCGATTGAGCTCGGGATCGCCTGCTGGGCAGTCTCCGTGCGTCGCAGACCATCTGTGTATCTCTTTGAGTCCAGACTCACCCGAACACCAATGTACACGTACGATACAGCTCTTCCAACAAGAGTCTTTCGCCAGTTGCCAGCTGAGCCAGTCAACGCGATTAGCTGCGTGATTCGCCCTAGGCGGATCGTCATGTTAGCATACTGGGCAATGGCATGGGTAGACGCAGATCATCTCACCTCGGCTCTCCTCTGTCACTTTCTCGCCCTTCGCTTCGTATACGTCCAGCAAGAACCCTGCTAGGTCAACCCCACTGCCCACTTGCCCAGCCTTCAGCAACTCCCGTGCGCTCTGGAAGAGCACATCGATCGCGGTGTCGTATTGCGCGGATTTCACGTATCTCGATGCAAATGTGCGTGCTTTCTGGTGGGCTTCGTATGGGGCGGTTGCAACCTGGGGAAGAATAGCGTTGAGAGCGCGAGATGACGAGGCTTTGGATGCAGACATTATCGTGGGCGTTGGAGAGGATGGTCAGTGATCAGTGTTTGTGACGCAACTGACTGGTTGGTGATCGAGATCAGCAGCTGTCAGATAAGTTACTGATTGCCATGTGGTGAGACAGCCAACAGAAACGAAGAGTCGGAAGAGCCACGAGCCCCTCCTCAGCCTGTCGATAGTCGGGGGGACAGGAACCAAGAAGACAGGCAACGAGTGTATTCGATGAGTTGTCACAGAGTATGCTGTAAATAGTACAAATGGTTGGATAATAGCCTTAGATTAACTATACTGTGAATAAAGTATGAAAGCTCAGAATTTCGCCGCCGACGACGAGAATGAAGCTTAGAACTGGCGTAATCTCTCAGATCTGGAGTGTCGAAGAGGTGGATGATCCGAAGAAATATCATCGCGCCCGTCCATAATCTCCTCTGTTATATCCATCGTCGACTGGTGGTGACAAGGGTAAGGAACGAGGGACGAAATGACATGTGCCAGCTAGATGACCTACCTTGCTACACGTCTCGATATCTCTCATCCCGCTCAAGCGGCCCACCGTCGTGCCCTCGGTAAAACGCTTAGAGTGACGATGCTCGTCGTCATCATCAGGGTAGTACGTTCTTGCCATGTGAGAAGAGTGGGGTTCCACAGAACGATGTCGCGATCCGCTCGCCTCAACCCGTTGGAACAGGACGTCTCGGGCATTGAGAGACGCGAGCAGCGCGTTGAGGTATACTAGAGATAAATGAGATCCAACTGCGTCGTTCTGATAACAAATAGATGCTCACGTTTGCTGAGTATGAACTGGAAGCCCATGAAGATGAAGTAATGCGGCCAGACGGCAAACTACAAATAACACGAGTGAAGACTCTGTTTTCAACGGTCTGGTTCTTGAAAACACAAAATCACCTACCGTGACGAAGGTGGTTATCGAACACAAACTCGTCAGCAGGCATGTGTTGACGGCGTAGGACATGAGTGTGGCGAGGATTGAGTCCGCTCTGCGTGAGTAACATCAGCTTAGTCCTCCGACGGCAGCTCGCCCTAGAGCGCACCTCTGTACGCCCGTTCTCCGCTTCCTTAGGAAATAAACGAGGGAGCCAGCCACCACAACGTCCGAAAAAACAGCCGTTCCGTGGCTTAGATACAGCCAGATCTGATTCATGGATGAGGTCAGGTTTTTCCCAGGAACATCCGACTCGGAGTTGAGGCCGGCTTACAGAGTGACGGGTCCATTCTGCAAACGTCCTTCCGAAGCTGCTAAAACGGGTACTTAGGAAACTGTGCTGAGCGTGAGTGCTGTGAACGTACCCAAGCGAGCCGACAGCTGTCAGAAATTTGGACATGTGGTTAGAAGACGCCGGTACGTAGGGTATCAGCACGCACTGAGTCCAGATCCTGTGGATGAGCAACGACGTCAGTTAGTTGAGGCAGTGAGCGGTACAGCGGAGACAAGCGAACCAAACGTGAACAGCGTCGCGCCGGCCTAAGAGTAGACGGATGAATCAATGAGCCCAATTGCTTAAGGAGATAGACGACCACGAATAGTAGCCAATTCGCACCAGTGCAGCCCCCCAAAACACGTTCTTGCCGCTCACTGCGCAGACCGGTCGTGAGTGAGAAAACTACAACATTAGCATTCGGGAGCGATCGACGCACATATCCAAACTCGTACCCCGAAGATCCTGGGTAAGAACGTCAGCTCGGCGCGCCCAGGCCTGCAGGCAAAGTGGAAACACTCACGTTCTGACTATGAAATTGCTGATACACTGAGGTGCCGATTCAGTTGGGAGTTTTACTCATCATAGGAGGTGTGCTAGCGCGAAACTGACAGTCATGAATATTTGGCCCTGAAGCGGATAATAGGATCAGTTCGAGGCGTCCTTCCAGTGATCTGCGTGGAAGTACTCACTATGATTGACCTGGAGGTCCGCGCGAAGAGAAGACACAGGGAGAATCAGGCAAGCTGTGCATTGTCAAAAGGTGATTCGAGAACTCACCAGGTGGGTAGCAGCGCTGCTTCGACGTCTCCGAAGTTCGAAATCAAGTAGTGGTACATGCAGATGGTCAAGAGCACCAGATGAAACGCATCAAAGACCCTTTGAGAGATAGGCAACGTTAACGCCACAAATGATGAGATCGGAGCGCAATCACCATAGGAAACCCATCTGGAGGTCGGAACGTCGGGAGGAGCGAAGGTGAGTAAATGATGTAGCGATTGACCGCCCCGTTGGAGGCAGTAGGCAGAAGGCAAGCCCACCCACAAGTACTCTGAAGGACACGGTGTCTCTGCCTTCCCCACGAAAGTACGACTGGGTTTGAAGACTCGTTATGCCGAACAACATAGACGCCGCCACCAGTCCGATGAAAGTCGGCCCTAACATGAGCCCCAAGTTCGGAATCTCCGGGGCAGCGTTCGACGATTCTGTGGCCATGGCTGAGATGACCGTGTCGAACAAGATAGAGAGCGCCTGGGAGGTTGGGGTGGGGCAAACAGGTTCCGCCCTGAAGAGACGGATGGTTTTAAATGTTTGTGCCTCGGATACACTGTGACATTTTGATCTGGCAGATCTCCGCATCGCGCTGTGAGGAAACCAAGCGCGTGAGTGCTCCAATGCTGAGATGAGTCACAGTTTCGGCCACTGAGGAGCGTCCAGGCCCTCGAAATATGATTGTTCTTGGTATGTCAGGATACGTTGATTTCGGAGGGGGAGGAGCCTGGTTACCGACACTTTCTGTAGACTCGTTCATGGATATATCGGCCTAGGATGAGAAGTAAGGAAGCAAGGATTCGGGAGAGAGCTGGGCATGAACCTTCGGAGGGGCGCAGAAAAGTTCTTAGCCCAAGCTCGATCGGATGGACAGAATGGCGATTCGCTCGTCATCGGAAAAGGCAATCAAAACTTAGGCGCGTCTCTTGCAGATCCATGCCTTTTATTCTACAGAATGACGACGCACGTTAGGCCACTTGTCAGCGACTTCCAAGCAGGGTTTCAACTGTGGCTCGTGTACCGAACGTGAGCAGGCGTATTAGCTTCAAAAACATGATCGTCGCTCGTCCGTTCGCTCATATCGGCCGCTTGAAGAGAAGAAGAGACACTGAATGGCCTGCTGCTGAGTAGCTTTATCGCAAGAGCATGAGTGATTAGATCAGTTGCCCATGACACTCCACGGATCCATCCATGACGGATTCAATCAACGAAAACAGTAAACAGATACAGGTAGCGCTCACGGTGGTACCCCGGGACCATTGGAAGGGGATGTAGTGTTAGTGGAAGAGCATAGCGTTCAAGCACAGAAGTGTCAGTAGACGCGGAGTTCACCAGCAGCCCAGAAAGGTCACAGAGCAAAGGAAAGACGAAGTCCAAGAAACGTTCAGGTCCGAACTTCCGACGTAGATCATGGCAGGAACCAAGCAGGAACGAGGAGGCGGGATGCTGATGGTGGCTGTAAGTATTGGTTTAGGCGAGCGCTTATTTTAAGCGCCCCGAGCAACGTCGGTTCCGAGCGGCTTTGTTCGTCTTTGTTTAGGCCTTTGTTGCTGCGGTTATTGTTGTCGCCCTCGACTTAAAGCAAGAATGGCTCTCAACCCTGAGAACCACAATTTATCTTCTTCCATCCTGACTCCGTCTCTTCTGACTATCACACGAATCGCTTTTACGACTTTGCCGACGAATCCGCCATGAAGGTTTCACTGTTCTCGACCACTCTGTCACTACACTTGCTGCCTTCTGCTCTGGCCCACGTTGGTAAGTTTCTTCTAATGAGCGCCAATATACTGCGAGTCTCTTAATTGCTATCCACATGGCAGCTTTTTTCCACCCGTCCATGTACGGCTTCAACGTCACGGACAAAACCTTCGACTACGATAACCGCCCAGTCGTCCCCATCAAAGAGTGCGTCCTGTCCGTTTGAATTTATCAGCGGCGATGCTTAAATGCAATACCCGTTTCAGGATGACCTTCAACCAATGGTGGTTCCACGGACACCTCGACTACCCTCCCAACGACGGCGACATCTTCGAACTGCCTGCAGGCCAGGCTGCCACCGCCGAACTCGCCTGTCACCGCGGAGCCACGAGCTATCACGCAGGCGCAGATGGAGGCGACATCCGCGACCCCAATGAACCTAACAATCCGTGCCCAGACTCTCCGACGGATGCATTCCATACGACGGGGTTGGACGACGTGAAGGGCTGCGCGCTGGCTATCGCCTACAAGAGCGACGTCGGGGATGTCGTGCCAGAGGACTTCGTGATCTTCAGCGTCAACCAGACCTGCGTCTGGAACCGGTTCACAGACTTCCAGGTTCCTGAACGTATGCCGCCGTGTCCTGAAGGCGGATGTACGTGTGCTTGGTTCTGGACTCACTCAGTAAGCTGTCTATCTGCTTCGTGTTCTATCAACGCTGACTTGTGGTTATCTTCTCCAGATCAACAGTGGCGGACAGGAGAACTACATGAACGGTTTCAAGTGCAATATCACCGGCTCTACATCCCCTACACCTCTTGCCAAACCCAAAGTCGCCAGACGATGCGGTAAAGATCCCCAGAATGACAAGATCGAAGATTTCCCTGGCAACTGCACGTACGGAGCCAAAGCTCCGTTTTACTGGTTCAACAAGGAGCGTAACAACGTGCGTCCCCTCTCCTCTTTGACTCTCTCACTTTGCTGACCCGCCGCCTCCCGTGTAGATGTTCGAAGGCTTCTATTCTCCACCGCACTACAACGACCTGTACAACTTCAGAGACGGCCCTCAAGACGACATCTTCGAAGACTCGTACCTCTCCCTCCCTATACCGAGTCCAGATGCCCCCCTCCCCGTTCTTGCCTCTCCCTCTACTTCTCGGACCGGGACCAACTCGTCATCTGCCGAGTCTCTTCCCGAGCCACCGAAGAAAGAGAAGAAATGGTGAGCTACCCTCCCTCTCAAATCAGTTTTGCACAGAGATCTGACTCATCCGTTGCAGTACACGCTCGAGCATAACGACTGCTTACACTGCGCTGAAGCGCTCGAACGGCCACGAACCTCTGTCGGCAAAGGCGATGACGGATTTCATGAAGATCCAGTCGCTCTTCCGGGATGAGCTGACTTTTGAATAGCTCTGAGTCTGGAGTCTCGTTCGCTCTTCACCTCTATATGTAGTGGTTTCAACTTTGATCGGGACTGCGAAGTTCTTTATCATACCAGAACCTGCCCTTATATATCCCGTATGTGTATGCACTGTGTAGTATTAATTCTAAAGGTTTGCGTCTATGTATAGTCGCTGTTCCCGCATTGCACACCCGTGTTCTTCCATAAACATCTTGGTACTAACACCAGGTAAAAGTCACCGACAGATACTAGGTAGGAGCCCTCAGACCTCAGGGAGGCTAGTATAGGGCACCTATGTAGTATGTACCAATGTAGGCCAAAAATCACAGAGAGCAAAAAGTTGTGTCAGGCGCCAAATTTACATTCCGGTACGGGGAATCGAACCCCGAGCTGCCGCGTGAAAGGCGGCAATGTTAGCCGTTACACCATACCGGATACAAGGCATGGCAAAACATTTAATTCTGATACCACTTACCTTAACACGCCTGGTCCCAATTGCAACCTGGATCAACGCACCTCTCACCACCATGCCGAGTTTCTGAGGATCCTCCACAGTTCTGTGTCGAAGATCATCGCCCAATACATTCTCTTCTGCGGTCCTAGGCAGCGTCGCTATCACTCTCGGGCCTCGAAGCAGTCGCTCGTTGCAAGCAAAGAACGGCTTAGCAGTCTCTAATGCGATTTTTCCGAACATCATCATACACGCCGTCTTGTGACGATGGGCCGCACGGCGCACGAGGGCGACGTCTTGCGTTGGTCACTGGTCCTCGCACCTGGTAACGAAGCCGGCGCGTCTGAAGATCAACGTCAACCGCAATGTACTGGGTTCCAGCTGTGAGGCGAGACACCACAACGATCTCGCATCGCAACACGAGGAAAGGAGCACTGAGCTCTTGGGATATCCGTGTACAAAGCAGTTCTGACAAGTTCTAGCCTTGTTTCCACTTGAAAAGTGTAAGTATCTTCACCAGCTCTTAGTGCGGGGGACTGCTCACCTTCTCTTAGCTAGTAGCGGACCTGATTAGATGTGGTTGCTCCAACCCGAGATTATCCCCCCAAATGCAAACGTATTTAGCCATGGTAACTCCCAAGGGCCGACGCTGGATCAAGAGCCTTGCAAATCGACATGCTCTTTACTTTGAAGACCATGGCGACGAGTATGAAATGGTGGAGCCCTACCCATCTCCAGCAGTACGAGTCGCCGGATCTGTTGCACTCTAATCATCAAAGGCGAAGCTCACTTTACTCTCTGTCGTGTCGTTGGCGTTGATGGCTCACAGTGTGCTGGGCGCCGTCCCAGAGTGGAATGAATGTATGTCTCTACCTCATCCTCGCCAGCTCGACTACTTCTGACTTTGTCATTGATAGGTGGTGGTAGTGGTTATACCGGAGATGTGAGTGTCTCCGCGTTTGGACTGTGAACACGCTGGCTGGTTGATAGGTACCGTTTTCAGAAAACTTGTTAGATGCGCTTCTTTTGTCAACTTTGAACGCGAGCACTAACGCGCTCTGTACCTTAGGCGCAAGTGAGCTTACCTGTGAGTAACATTTCCGGATTCGCACCGATGCCTCTCGTGATTTCTGACCAAATATTGCAGGCAATGTCGTCAATGAGTGGTACCACCAGTGAGCATCTTACCGAATGCTCCAATCCACGATATCATTCAAAACCTTCACGTAGATGTATCCGAGGCGGCACTGGCACTACGACGGCGCCTCCACCTCCCCACAGACGACGGGCGGTGGGGGTGGTGGCGGCTCTACCACCTGGACCCCGCCTAGCAGCCTCGTCACACCGCTTCAGCAAGTGTGGAAGCATCAGCAGGAGACCTACAACATGAACTTCAAGAACTTTGGGTCAGCAACCAGAACAACGATTAGTGAGTGCTTCCTCATGACCACTGGACGGCATTGGCTTATGAGGCATGTGATGTAGCTCTCGATGCCCTGGTGGTGCCGCAAGGCGATATGATTGGAGTCTCTGGCTAACCCCTAGTAAGTACTCTGCTTCTTACTCATCCAACACCCCTCAAAGAATTGCTAAATGATTTCGTGTTTGCGGTACAGGCTTCGGGGGAGGTGCCGGAGGAGACTGGGGCGCACGTATGGGCACGGAGTACTTCATGAGTGCAGTCAACTCTGAGAACATCCACATCTTCCTCCACGAACTCGGTAAGCATCGCCGCTCGCCTCTTCCACCCTACTCCTACGTTTCCCCTCTTCCTCCCTCAAATCGATGCTCATCTTCGTCCCAGGCCACTACTTCGCCCTCGACGATTTCTACGACTGGACACCCTCCAACGTTGGCGGTTTCCTCATGAAAGCCGGCTCCGCAACGCAAATCACAGACTTCGACGGGTGGATGATGAGGGACTGGTGGAGGAACTTGAAAAGCCGATATGCGTTGAGATTGGTCGAGGGTAACAGCACCGCGAGCTACACGGGGACAGTTCCTGAGGTAAGTCGGGTCGCTCGGGTTTGTTTTCGCGTGCACGCCGACTGACTAACGGGATCTCGCAGGCGTTTACCAGAGTCGACAAGGACCTGTAGGTGCGGATACTAAATATGTACTTTCATGATGCTCTCGCTTTGAGGTATCTACTCGTAGACTCGTAAAATTGATTTCGGACTTCGTGCAACACACCAAGCGACTGTGTCGACCCTTCTTCTATGAGCGCAGGCCACAGCACGAAACGTAGAAACATACTTCGAAGAGAAAGTAAGAGTCAACAAGATGTATTACAAAGGGTTATCAAACAACGTTTTCCAGATGCTCATGTAGTATACTAAAGAGTCACGAAAATAGGCGATGTGAATACAGAAAAGCCATGAAGGCCGGGGGAGTAGATACATGAAAGAACCGAAACACATGTATGGATAAACCAGGAGTCCGAAGGGTATATGCGAAGGAAAGGACAGAGAGGGGGTAGATTCGGTGGGAAGAAGAGTGGGTTCAGTCAACGGAAAGTTGAGGGAAGGAGCTTCTGGAGTCCACTAGCGGCGCGAGCTGGGTACGCCCTCCACGAATCTAGACTGGCCTTCTCCAACAGGGACGACAGGTCCCCTGGTCTCAGTGACCGGAGGAGTCTTACTCTTCCTCCCAAAGAACCCGCCCCTCTTCGCACCAGGCACGATCTCGCCCTTCTCCACACCCGCTCCAGGCTTCACATCCTCCGTCGCATCCTTCACATTCACCCCCTTGACCGTCTCCACCTGCTTGCCCTTGCCCTTCCTAGTCGCCGCCGCCTCGATCGCCTCCACATCTCCCGCCTTGAGGAAATCTTCCCCTCGAATCCGGAGGAACTCTTCGAGCAGGGCAGCGTTGCGCGAGTTGGGGCGGATGGTGGTGGCGACGACGTCTCCGACGAAAGGGACTAGACCGAAACCGCCGGCGACGGTCATATTCATCATCATGCGGCGGACGAGCCAAGAGGGAAGTTCGGCTTGTTTGGCTTTGCGGACGATGAGGGTATAGTTGATTGCTGCGGAGGCGGCGTCACCTGCTACGGGGATGATACCTGACCAGGCCAAGTCAGGATTAGTTGTGATAGGAGAGGGGAGAGAGGGAAGGAAGGAGGACGCACCGATGATGAACATCCAACCGAACCGGAAACCGCAGAGCGTGAACCCTTTGTCGAGGCGGTGGGCGCGCTTCTGCACTGACTTGAGGATCTTGGTGTCCCGCTTAGAGAGACCCGGAGGTAATTCACGCTGTGGCACGGCAAGGTAAAGTCAGAATGACTGGTCCAGAGTGAGGGTGCTGCTGCGAGAAGCGAAGGCAGGAAAAACACGGTGACTCACTCGTCTGCGCTTCTCCTTTCCGTCTTCGCTGGTGAAGTATTCGTATACTGGGTCGGCTGGTGCGTATTGCTCCAGATGTTTCTCGAAGAGCTGCAGCACGGAATGAACGGTTAGTTACTGCGAGCACGACTGCGATCAAGATTCGCAAGACTGCTACGTACCTTCTTCCCAGCTTTCCCGATTAAGAGTGAAGCCATTGCTGGTTAGTATCGTTTATATCCGTTCAAGTTCGTGATACGTCGTCAAGAAAGTTCAAAAGCTATGAATCGTGTTGGAGATATGCGCAATCTAGTGGCTCTAAGAGCAGAGAGAAGAGTGGAACAGTAAAATCAGAGAGCTTGTAGTCGGTGGAGATGATGGTGGTTGTGGAGAAAGATGAAAAAATGGGGGGCTCATGTTTCTGTGGTGGATGCTGTTGCAGTGGGCCTTTGGCGCCGTTTGACGTCAGTGGGGAACGTGCGGTGGGGCTTCCCCGTCGGGTAGCTCCGGCAGTGGGCCTGCCCGCCCGCCCGGTGCCTGTGCCACCTTTTACGCCTCCCATCTCCTCCTCGAATTGCATGGACTTACCTGCCTCGACGTTTGAATACTGCCTCTTGAAATCCATGGATGGAGCGCTAAGGAAACTTTAGAATATCTGCGATCCTTAGAACATCTTACGAGCCGTATCCGTTGCAACCTGATCAGGATTCAAGTACCCAAACGTCTCGTTGGACTTGGTCTCGAGAGCTGTTAATGGTGGGCTAAGTGTTTCCTAAGATCTAAAAAAGCTTGGCTCTTCTTATCATTCTCTCACTCCTATCGAGCTGGTGGTACACACTGTAACACGACGGTTGCCCATACCCACGCCACTCTTGCGCCACCCCACATCTATCTGTCCAGCAATACTGAAAGATTGACGTCTCTGGAGACTTGAGTACATCGGTGCTTTTTTTAACGCTGGTATAGACACCGCTGAGATAGTGGTAGAATCGTCTCATCGTTCACTATGTGATCAATCTTCTGAGTAGGTACTACGCATGCTACCGTGACCAACTACAATGGCAGAGATTCCACCAGATGCAGTATCGGTATCCGGCAATCGCAATGCTGGTACATACGGTAAGGTTGTCGCAGAAGAAGACTCAGCACAGTATCTACTGTTCAAAGACCTCTCACGCTGACATCAGCCACAGCCCAAAAGCTGACAGCAGTATCTTCGACGCGTATCTTGAGCACGCAATGGCAGTGAGAGAGAAGTGCTAACACGCTACTTTCATGGCAGCAGCTCCTCGTGTTATGAACTTATCTTCTCACGTCGTTCATCGCTTGTTTCTGTGGATGCATCAGCTTGCTCACACTCTCTCCTACTACTTGTCATCCCTGGCCCCCGTATCCTTGGCTCTAGCTTTACATTTCGTCGAGGGGGTTCTCCCGGGTAGGCCCTCTTTTCTACCGAAGCTCCTAGGCTTGTTATCCTGCGAATTGAGGAAGAAACTCGATGAGATCGAGAAGATGCGTTGCGGCCATTTGCCTACGCAGGAGTCGCGAACTAGTGCGCTTTCCGAATCACGGAGTGGTCTCTACGTATACAACTCTGGAGGGCTCAACATGATAGCATCAACTAACGGCGGCTGCATTCGTCGTTGCGAGAGCGTGAGCCATGTGCTTCGAATCATAGACGATCAAGTAGTGGTGTGGTTGGGTACCTTCAATCTCTTAACTCGACGGGACATGATTACAATCGCCCGAAGTTCGCCTCGGTGCTCCATCCAGCCATCAAATCCTATCTTTACCTCTGCGTGGACCTCTATTTACCCTTTCTCACGAGCCCTTTCCCACGAGCGCGATCCTGTCGTATCTTTGAATAGGGGACTTTATTGTCCGTGGCCCGGCCGGGGGTCATATTACGACTCGTGGGGCGCCCATGCAGGTCTCTGAGCTGTGCTGGAGGGATAGGCAATTCCTGCTTGTGATCACTTATAGTTAAAAGCAGAAGCTGAGTGTTCATTCGACCGCTCGCTTTGACCAGGCCTGGTTAATGCAATTGCGCAATTGTTAGCCGTTATTTAGTGTTTGCGACGTGCACCACGTTTTCAGCATTGTGGAGGATCGCAGGCTCTTCTAGACCTCGTTGACAGGTATGCTTTGCTTTGTGCTGTATTACATTGAGAGGGAGTACGCCACACAATGGCGCATGGTACTGTTGTAGAATAGATAGCTCTGCTTCGAAAACACCCAGATTATTGCAGATCTATTGCTGGAGGGAAGACATGCACCTCGGACACGGTATTGATCGCCTTATATAACGGCTCAGAGGATTCTGTATCGGCGAGTCACAACAGCTACCACCCGACGTCCGGCACCAACTACCAAGATATATATCATCCTACACCTTTGACGCCAGAGACTTTGGCTTCTGTGCCGTGAACTTATGGGGGTGGGCAGCGCCCTCCATTGATGGTCGGTGACTAAGCGGTTGGCCACCGAAAACCCGTCCGCGTCTCTTGGTGGCTCTCACGATTGAGCATCAATTACCTGCCAAACTCACGAGCAACTCTTTGCGTCGGCAACGCAGTCTAGCCCAGCACTCTCGCAGAGAAATTTGTTTAGAATCACTATGTCTAGTGCAGTTTACCAGCTCAGATCTCTCACCCCCAAGCAAAGTCAGAGATCAGTGTTTTAGTCCATACCTTGTGCTGAGAAGGGGTTGAAAATATATGCCCAGCTAACTGCACTAGGTATGACTTCCAAAACCTTATATTAGCACTCAAGAAGGGGGTTTGGGGCCGTGGAAAGCGAAGATCTTGCTCGCGAGGTGCGGACACGTCTGAACTTCTGGTGTCAGCCACAGGCTCCCATCACTGCCGGTGTTTCCCATCAGTTGCCCACCCCCACAAGTTGAAGGCGACGTCCCTCCATGCAACCACATCAGCCACCGCATTCAGCTCTCACCGGCCCGCGGTGCTACCGGGTCTCGGCTCTGACGTCCATGTTGTGCGACCGAGTCCACGACATTCGCGGGGCTGCTAAGAGCGCTTCTTCTCCTCGGGAATCGTTCAATACCTCCCAGGCTATTCGGCTATATGTGCGATTATTGTGGTACCAATGGGTTATCATCCTGATACTCAGTGATAGTTTCACCTCAGTACTTATTGCACGTGTAACGCAAACTGAGCTGATGAAACCAGAAATGGTGTTCGAACGCGGCGCCGTGATAGCATTCGCATCGTCGGGGCCTCGCAAATCTGCACAGGTCAGAATGGAGACCAGGTACAGCGATAAGCTATCAGTGACATGAGCGTCAACATAATACAGGGAGAACAACCGAGCGTTTGTCGAGCATCAATAGCTCAAAAGGTGCAAGAGCGAGAAGACGCCAATCTCGAGAAGTCTGTCCCTCTCATCAAACGCGAATGAAAACCCCTGGCATCTCGCCTGAAAGATCTTCACCCGAGGCGACAATCCATATCATCGCGGAGCAGCACTGGGAGATTTCATCGTTGCCTGATTTCCACTTCCCCATCATGACGATCATTTCAAGAGGCGGCTCCTCGCCCTGTGTCACCTGTCATGAGGACTGCGTTGAGATAAATACCCTTCGGTGCTGATTTAATCTCTGGCGATCCCTTTGACCTTGACTGCTCCGTCGATTCTGACGCTGGAAGAGCTTCCTTGTCTTGCTCGTCTTTTCCGCGCGCTGCACCATCGACCATGGCTACACCAGGTGGAACGATCCCATCCCCAGACCCAAGTGCTGCTCCAGCCATGCCCAACCTGAACTCGACGTTTGGGGCATACCTGATCGGTGTCTACGTTTCCCTCATGTGAGTAGTCACGAATGCATCATGCAGCAATACAGTGTACTGACTCGGATGGTTTGTAAAGCGTCTACGGGATAACGATTCTTCAAACATTCATATACTTTCAGAACTATTGGTCGGACGGTATTGTGATGAAGTCTATCGTGAGTCTATCTTGTTACTCATTCTAAGCAAGGTATGTTGACCAGATGCTCGTGCAGGTCGCGTCGCTTTGGTGAGTCAACGGGCGCGCGCCGGTGTTGGATCGGAAACTGAGCCGAAGGTTACCGTGCACAGGACGCTGGAGACTGTCCGACAGGCCTTCAGCGCGCACGCAGCGTATCATTACCTAGTGATCAACTACTTCAACCCGCCGGAGTTAGAGAGGAACGTTTGGTTCGTCTTGATCTTGCTTTCGTGGTTTTTTCTGGCTCATCCATTCCTGCGTTCCTCATCAGGACAATACCCGTACGCATATTCTCTTAGAGCGTCTCGATGACGCTAAACGCTCGACCACCGCAGATCAACACCTTAACAACCGTAAGTCACGATGGGCTCGTTATCGAGTACCGACTAGTTAACCGGCGTTTTCCAGGCCATTATCATCTTGATCACGCACTTTTGCTTCATCCAGCGGGTCTGGTATGGTGAGCGAAATGTCTTGTTGTGCCGTGAGCTGTGCTAATGCCGCTTCATAGTGAGCAAGAAGAACAAGTGGATCGTTGCCGGGCTCACGATCATTTGTTTGGTTCATTTCGGTGAGTGACGAGTCTCTTGACGCATACACGAGGCTGACGTTCTTGCAGGCGTTATGGTCGGTGAGTTGTTCAAACATCCAGACGTCTGACTGTAATTCACGGAGAGAATACGGATCAGCTTTATTTGAGGAAATGTAGGTGTTCTTACTCCCCACCGCGATATCGCGAAGTTGATACCAAGATCGATTCCCATAGGTGGCGAGCCGTAATGCTGTCCGATTACCGAAAATCAAACGTGAGTCGCTGGTGCCCTCTTGTCGGAGAACATGATGACCGACACAGAGGTTTCAGACTCTGATTTTCACGGCTCTCGCCCTCTCGTTGGTTACGGACGGTTCCATCTCCATCGCCTTGACCTATTTCCTATACTCCAACCGAACCGGAATCCCAAGGTGTGTCTGCATTTTCACCGGCGTCGGAACCCTCGCTAATGGCCATACGGTCCAGCACTGACAGCGTAGTCAACCGGATAATAGCGCTGATCGTCAATAATGGCATACTGCTCAGGTAAGTTGCCCTGTCGCTTCTCTGCGTCCGCGCTCTCCTTGATTCATGATCTCGTAATAGTGGCTCAGACGTTGTGATAGTCATTCTGGTGAGAATCCTTCCCGCGTTCGCAGTCTTCTAACACTGATAGGCATCCTATAGGTCTCGATCATGTCCCACAACTTCATCTACATGGGAGTTTTTCAGGTCGTCGGCAATCGTAAGACGGCTTTTATTTCCGAATATTCCAGATGCTGACCTCTTTTCGAACAGTCTACGTCAACGCCGTACTCGCCACTCTCAATGCTCGGAATCACTTACGAGCTCATCAGAAACAGAAAGAGCTTTCGGGAAGCGGCGGCTGGCGAAATGGACGGAGCATGGCACACAACCAAGCAGCGGATAACCGCATGCAATTCAGCTTGCAGTCTATGCAGGATACGAGCCATGATCACAGTGGAGAGCGCACTGCGAATCTGAAATCTGGACAGGTAAGCTTCTAGGCGTGTATTCTGTTCTATTTGTCCTCGACGGGAGTTTCTTCGACGTAGGGATACATCTCTAGTCACGACGACGAGTTCGCCTATCCCGCACCTCCCGCAGTGTCAAGGCCGTCTTTGGCCAAGGATATGGAGGTTCGTCGATTTCCAGCTCTTTCTTCTTGCAAACGTGTTTACCCATTTTATCAGAGTCAATCCAGAGGGAATCATATACACCAATAGGCGAGATGCCTCCTAGAGTTATCTATTGCTCGCTTTCGTTCGCTGTAACTTGTCACTGGGTATCCGTCTGGTGTAAATGTACCAATAGGGGGGCTGTAATTTTATCTATTATGAATTTGTTCAATCTGTGTGCTATCTTTATATATACCCCCATGGTACCTGTCTCTCCATGATAAAAGAGGCGGTCGGTAGTGCTCGAGCAGTTTGAAGGTTTGCTCACACGTACGGCTCCGCGGCTATCACCACCGCGACTGGTGCTCAGCCAGTGCTCAGCGCGTCCCCCGACTCATTCAACCAATGAACTACGTTATCCTTCCGAATGATCACCTTGGATACCTTTCGTCAACGTTACCCGGAGAAAGAAACGCACTGATAAGGCCTAGCGTGTCCAGCCCCCAAAATAGTCTGCGGCGAAACAAGAAACTAGCTCAAGAACGTCCGAAGTTGCGCGCCACCAAGTGCCTGGAGGCCTCTCCTTCACCTTCAATAAGAGACTATGAGGTCATACGAGGTTCTCTGCGCATGCCTTGTGTGGAAGGTATACTTAAGACGCGCTGACAGCAGACGCGTTCAAGGTTCCTCTCGTGAGGTGTCTTCATTGACCACTCAGCGCCTGCGACGCCTCTTGCCTCTTGGTTAACAGCTCCTTGAAGCAGAGCTAGATTTTCCGATGAATAACGACAGAGTACTCGGGTGCGTCTGTTCACCGAACTATGTTGTCAGACTAACTAACATGAACGGTTGATCATCAGAGTACTCCTCATCGCGACGTGGATCAGCCTAGTTTTGGTCGTTGTAGAATCATGGCAGGTTAGTCTCGTCTTTCACTAGCGACGGCGCTCCTAGGTCCTCAGTTGCACTAACTTGGTCGCAGGTATACGAGTGCCTGCGAGATCAGGGTGTTCGACTTTCTATTCGATGCCTAGTGCTTGGCTGTTTCGTTCTGGATGTAACATGTACTGTGGCGGAGTGTGCTTGCGTTTACCTGGTTCGTGGTCTGATTTGCCTCCTCCAGTCTGCGCTGCTGCCCCGTATATTTCTAGTACACAGTTACCCATTGGGGTGCGTATTTTCTTCGTCGGCGAAGGCGTATCTGATCGAAGGGGGGTTGCATATGATAGGTGATGAGCAGTATATGGTGAGTCCCGAGGATATCTGTCGTCGCTACTCGGAGCTGATGAGGAGTATCTAGTTAAGACAAATTGGTACGCCGACTGCTTCGCCTTGATACGTTGTCCAAAGTCTGAGATGTTTCCAGGCGCATCGTTGGTTCGTCTCGCGGACAATCGTAATCTTGGAACCAACATTGATGTTGTGTTGCTCTCACAATTCAAATCATATGCACTGGTCTCGTGGCGTTCTTAGTTCAAACGTACTTGACGCTGCGGTACTTCACCTTGTATGTTACATTTTCTCTTTCCTCACTTCTTAGACTGATTGACACTGCACATAGCTCGAAGAAGGACGTGTCGACGTTCAGGAGGAGCACCTTCATCACGATCCTTCTTCTCATCTTGAGCATCACTTCGGTGCGATTTTCTTCCCCAAGGCTTCCGTTTCAACGCCAGTACTTATGGACGCGCAGTGCGGTGGAGCCATCGCTACGGACGTCATGACTGCCATCAAGAGCGCATTCATTGACCCTATGGCTTCCGTGACCGCTCCGATCTTGACTTGGCTCGTCGCCACCGTGGTCGCAGATTTGGCCATAGCGCTAGCGCTCGTTTGCACGCTGTACCGCAGAAAAGAGCTCGTTTCTCAGGTTAAACAAACTGAAAGGTAGGGCTTTCACCCTTCCACCTGCGAATGGCCGTAGCTGAGTTACTTGTTTCCCAGGATGATCAAGCGAGTCATGTTTTACGCGCTGAGCAGCGGTGCCATCCCTTCCCTATTCGCGATGGTTACTCTCTTTGGATACGTCTACGCCTCCTAAACGAACTGTAGGTGAACTTCCCATATTCCGCTTCATGTTTGCTCACGAGGAATATGATCGGTGTCATTGAGATCCTCTTCTTCCTCGGCCGCGTCTCTCAAGCCGTGATTCTCGTGATCGCCTTCATTTCTATCCAGCCTCTCCCGTGGTGGGATCCCCTCGGAAAGCACCCGAATATTGATTTCCGACTCGCTCACTGGTAGCATAACGGCACCTTCGTGGCATCGGACTCCGAGCTTCATATTATCGGAGGTGTCAAGACCGGTGTCGCATGATAACCAGGCCTCGAGTATCATGTACGATTATGTTGGACGTCCCCCTGGTGCGAAGGACATCCTTCTTGAAATAATGTACGGTAAGATCTCGTTTCCTTCGTTTTTCCCTCAAGCGTTACTCAGTGAAAAGAGCCTTATTTGCAGACTTCACGACCTCTTACGACTTTCTTCCGCGATCGCGATCTATAGCTACTTGATGACCTGTACCCTGGTTTACGATCTTTGTCATACAATGTACAAGTATTTTGTGATATGATCTGTATGTATTCAGCCATGAGCTCGTGTGCATATTTTCCAGCATTTCAGCGCTCAGCTGTACGAGTAGCGTTCACCGCCAGATTGGGTTAGCTAGGGTTAACAAGCTCGCGCGTTGGGTGCCCTCCGCCATAACACACGCCCCAGAACACTCACTGTGGATCATCAATGTCGTCAGAAAACCTCGTATCGTTGCACGTCTGAATTAGCTAGGGCAGGTCACCCTCGCTCTCGCTCTATCTGTGGTAGACAAAGTCGTCGTAGAGCCTGGTATGGTGTAGATCCGCATAGGTACGGCCATCCCAAAGCACATACGGGCACGGAAGCTCTCGACTTAGGCACTACCAGGCAGTAGGGAAATCGTCCAAACGCTTTACTTATTTGTCAGAGGCCTAGCAGTTCCTGGATCCGAGTGCATAGCAGCACAATCTCAACAGCAAAAGCCGTCTATCATCTTGTATTACCGCAAGTAGCAGGGAGGGAGACGATGACGGCCATGGTCTGGTAATGGTGAAGGTTGGAAGCAAGAGGGCCGAGGAGGTCGGGCCGATCTGCCGATGTGCTTCAAGTCGGTGCCGCTGGTGAAATAGGCTATCGGCGACGCGCTGAGTGCGCACATTGCGCACTCGTATCTTGCCGTTAGCCTCCACGTTCATCTCGAATCCTCTTCTCAGAAATCTCGCATAGTGTTGCTCACTGCTGTAAGAACAACGGATTCGTGCTCCACTTGAGGTTGGCACCGAGTCCCGCGCCCCCTGACTGCCATCGTCACCATAACCTCCGATTTGCTTCCCAGAGGTCGTCTATCAGATATCAAAAGAGAAAGTACGTCATGAAGCGCAAGTGAACCCCCTAGAAAAATGGTCTCGGAAAGGAATGGTGGAGATATGAATAATCAGTTGGAGTCCGCCGCGTTAAGTGGTCATGATCACCTTCGAACTTGCCACACCCCACCACCACCGCCGCCATCGTCCATCTACGGACTTTCTGCATCGCTTCTCTGCCTCCCTTGGGGTTATTGCAGCTGAACGTACTTTACGCCCTATTACGACGAGAACCTGGTCCTGGGTCGTTTATTCTTTCGGAGAGAACCAATAATCATTCGGCACCAAGTCCCAGAAAACCCCACTCTCGAAGACCCACTCTAGTTTCCAGTTGCAGAAGGACTGCATTCAACCATAGCTCGGATTAAGCGTGCTTGAAGTCACTCACCACGCACGAGTATCATCGCCAGAGTCATAAACGTGCCGACGTTCAGTCATCTTTGAGCTGAGACCGTTTCTTCTGCCTCCTACAACAGTACCAAACTCACCACACCATCGTGAGTTCCTGTTCCACTTTCTCCATCTCGCCTTCATTCCCATTCATCGCCTGCCTAATACACGTCTATCTTGCAGACCGGATCACCGCACTCAAAAACGCCAACATGACGACATCACACCCACCACTCTTCCTCGGCCTAGCAACGTTCTACATCCTCACCGACCCCTTCCTCACACAGCCATACTTCTCCTGGGCCCTCTGCACAACCACCGACCCTTCCTGGCAACTCTCCTGCACCACCTACCAAATCATCCGCGACTTCGCTTCTCCTACAGGCTGGAAGCGTTGGGTCAACCGCGGCACTCTAACGTCCTTCGACGGCTTCGTCGGTCTCATCCAACTCGCTGATCTCAGTGGCGTGGGCGTGGACGAGGAGGCGCTAGGGAAATGGATAGAAGAGATCGAGCCAAAGGGAGGGATGATGGTGGCGACGGCGAGGATGAAGATGAAGTTGCTGGGGTTGAGTGGGGCGGTTAGAGATCCGACTGCTATGGGCATGGGACCGGGAGGGAAGTTAGGGTTGAGCCCGCTGTTTCCGAAGATTGTGAATCCGACGATAACGACGATGGAGGATGAGCAGGATGGGAGGAGTGACTTGTCGACGCCTAGCCCACCGCCTGGCCCCCACCCCTCCACCCTTCCCACCTACACACTGACGACGCAAACAAGAAAAGGGCTGATATCAATCGGACCGCCAATACCTCCAGCTGCAGCGATGGACGAGGGATGGTCCTGCCTCTCGTGGTGTCTTTCTGCGATACTGTCGATGGCGGATGGGGGGATGATAGAGCTGGCGTGTACGGAGGATAAACTGTATAGGACGGTGTTGGGGAAGTGTAAGGATATTTTGTTGATGAGGCAGGATGGAAGTTATAGGGAGTTGTTCCCGATTGTGGATATTGCGGAGTTTTCGGGGGTGGCGGGGGTGTAGGAGGGCTGGGCGTCGACTGGTGGGCAGGTCGTTCAGCATGGCGGATGAGGTGAACATCGACATCGACCTCGACGTGGACCTTTTCTCCATCGCTTTCCACTGCGCCTCCTTTCCTTCACCGTCCAGGACTAGAGCTTCTTCTCACATCGCTTTTCTCCCCTTCTCGTCAATCATCTTTTCTTCCTTGGTTCTTCCGGAGCATGCACACACAACATAACAATCATCATCATCATCATCTTCACGCTCATCTCATTTTCCTTCCCTTTGCATGCTTTCTTCCTTGCATCCATCTCATTTCGTTCCTTGATTTCAACTTCTCTTCTCACAATAATTACAATTTCCTTGCCTCCCTTTCATGTTCTGCTGGCGATCCAGCTTAGTGTACTCTATTCTTTCTTTACTTATTCACGTCGGCTGCGATGGTTTCCAACTTTACTGTGCTTTATTCTTATCCGGTAGTGCGTCATTAGAGGAAGAAGTCAATGTATAATAGCTTCACGAACACCGCCCAACGCGAACTCGCTGTCTCCAACGACTCTGACCCGACTCGTCTAAGGGGTGATGTTCGGAGTGCCATTCGAGGAGCGACAACACAAAACAACCGCGGGCTCCATCAACGGATCACGCACCCCTCATGCAATCCTCCTCATCCTCCTCCCACCAAAACGCAGCCTCCTCTTCCTCCGCCCACCTACCTCAGAATGGAAACACCAACGGCGAAGAGAAAGACGCCAAGTCATCGCATGTTCTGCTCCCGTTCCTGCAGAGCCAGTCGCAGAATACGTTGACGAGGCTGTATCAGAAACCGTCGGCTTGTTTGGCAGTGTTTCGGTGAGTGCTTGGTTTCGTTTGGATTGTATCTTGGGTTTGTGAGGGGTGGGGGTGGGCTCTGCTGTGCGGGTGTGCTTTGGGATGGGATCAAGCTGGAAAAGCTGGGGAGGACGCGTTATCGTTAGAGGTATCGATGCACCGAGCTGGAGAAAAACGGCCCTTAGTCGACCAGAACTGACTGTATGCGCTACTCAGGCTACTCTCACCGCTGGAACGACAGCTCGTTATGAATCTTCTCTGGCTAGATTCGGCTATATCACCCGCGACGATGGCAGCTTGGGTTGTTCGTGACAGGAGAAAGTACGTTCCATCCCCTTTCTATCCTGCGCGATCCTGGCTAAACGAACCTGGCGCACAGCGTATACGACCGAGCGATCCAAGAGCTCATGAAGCTGCATATACTCGTGAATAGTACGACGAAGTTGGTGTTGAATAATACGTTCAAGGCGAGCTTTCGGCATGCGCTCACCGGAGGGTACGCGTCAATATTCCTTATGACGACGGGATCTTTGACTGATGGTTGAGCAGGGGAACGAGTGGGAGCTTTGGCGTTGCGGCGGATGAGAGACAGAGCAGGATGAGTCTTGGTGTGGAACAGTTGGATCACTTCGCTCTTGAGCGATGGGAAGTACGTTGCTTGTTTACTCGTCTATGTCCTTGGTGACTCATTCCTCGTCAGACTATACTGCATTATATGGTTTCCTCGGGGACGGGACAACAACCGGAGAGGCCGTCGAAGGGGGTGTTGTTCCTGTTGGAGCGGAGTGCGTTGATGGCGAGCATGTAGTGAGTTGTTCTCGCTTGCTGTTGGAGGGTGGTGCAGAGTTGACGGCAACCAGTGGCGCTATGCAGATAACGTCGACGGGCTTCCAGTTTTTGCTTCACTCACCTCACGATCAACTATGGGATCTGCTACTGCAGTACCTTCATCTTGCTCAAGTGTGTTGGGCTCTCTGTATGCGTGCTTCATGAGGCTAACTTGATCTTTTCAGGAGCGAGACATGGACTTGGTAGACGTTCTGAGTTTCCTCTTCATGCTGTCGACGATGGAGTTGGGACGCGTAAGCCCCTTCCTTCCAGCGCTTACTGATATTCGCTGATTTCGTTTTCAGACATACACAGCCAGTAACCTCACCGCAACGCAGAAAGTCATGCTGAAAGACCTGCGAGACTACGGAGTCATCTATCACAGCGATGTATGATCCCTCCAACCCGCCGTTCTCTTTCATCCGAGCTCACCTTATTCTTTGCCGGGTTACAGAACAACGCAGGCTGTTTCAGCCCGACCCGCCTCGCCACAACTCTTACTTCATCCGCTCCCCCTCTTCCTACCGGCCGAAGTACAGGAGGTGGAGCTCAGGGCGAAGGATTCATCGTTTTGGAGACGAACTATCGACTGTATGCGTATACAGGTGCCTCCATTTACGATCTGTATGTTTACGACTTGCTGACGATTTGCAGACAATCCTCTGCAGACCGCCGTTCTCAATCTCTTCGTCACCCTCAAGTATCGCTTTGCGAATCTCGTCGTGGGGTCATTGACACGCGAAAGTGTACGGAGGGCCTTGACTAGTGGCATCTCTGCCGACCAGGTGCATATATCTTCGCGTTCGTGGTTAGCTTGGGGTGTTGACTGATTGCTTGTCCACTGTAGATCATTAGTTACCTCGTCACACACGCCCATCCTCAAATGCGCAAAAACGTCCGTCTACCCTACTTCTTTATGCTCCTTCCTTCTCCCCAGTCGCTGATATTATTTGCCACCAGGAACCTCTCCTGCCAGTAACAGTCCAAGATCAAATTCGCCTCTGGGAGCTCGAAAAAAACCGCCTGCAGTCCGCCGACGGGTACCTCTACACCTCCTTCGCCTCGCAAGCGGACTACGAGTTCGTGTTGGAGTATGCGCATTCACTGGATGTGGTGCTGTGGGAGGATCCGGTGAAGAGGTGTTTCTTTGGGAAGGCGGAGGGGCATGGGAATATTAGAGGGTTTATTGAGAGAAGGACTGGGGGGGCGTTGTAGGGTTTGCGTACTAGCAGGTGATATCAATGTGCTACATAGGGTGAGTGCGCTTAGGTTTGGCTGGTCAGGCCTTCAGGAACCGGGATTGACGCATAATTCTGCTAGGTCTTCTATGCCCGCGTCATGAACACATCCAAGAAACAATGGCGGCCGAGCTGGCATCCCGATTCGGCATTAGAACTGGGTGGAGCGGGGGAGTGTAGCGCTCACGGCTGTCGGATCGCTAGGGCATTTGCGAGCTGCATGCCCGCATCCCTTTACTTCTCCGCGCACTTCCTGTCGAGCTGCTTGCGAGCGGCGTTCTACAGGAATGCCGGGCTCAGAGCGTTACGACTACACGTCGGGCTTCAAGTACGACACATCTTGTTTTACGGTATGAGTAGAGCAATGCAGATCATACGGTGTTTCCTTCGGGCGTGTAGATTCCAGGCGCGAAACCTTAGGATATAGATTGACAGGAGTTAGGTAATGAGTTACGAGATTGCAATATTTCAGAGCATGGTTGGGAAAACACGATAAGTGAAAGCATGGACAGAGCGGAGCATTTCTCAAGAAGTTGAAACATATGTAAACATTAGAGCATATGGCGGAGAAGATCACAGAGCTGAGTAATGCATGGGAATATGGAACAAGAAATTGAATGACGAGAATCGACGTTGCTGCTAGCAGAAAGGTGGCGGCCGACGGAAGCAGTTAGAAGCCAGACGCCTTGGAAATGGGGTTGGTCCTCACGCATGCCGTTAGCCTGCGCGGAACTCCGACAACATCTTCTGCTAGAGTTGAAACGGGCATTCCCACGAAGCCCTGACACCCTGAAACTGAGTTCACCGCACCTCTCATCTAACCTCCACTACCCAAGAGAAGAGATAAGACCCGATGCGAGAGGAGCAAGATCCGACTTCCCCTCCCAGACACGTCGACGACCATCTCAGCCGGACTCCTCCGTCTTTCCCTGGTACCGATAATACGAGTCGACATCCGACATGCCTCTCACGGATCCTTCAATGCTCAACGACCCCGAGTCCGCAGACGACGAACCCGAGCTCAACGGTGGCACGTTCTGGACAGGATCAACCATCTCCGAGAAATCGCCTTGCCCATCGTCTCTCCTCGCGTACGCCAGTCGATTGGCGTAGACGTACGGTGTCGTCGCAGGATACTGAGGCTCGTTCAAGGTCGCCATGGATCGGGACCCCGAAAGTCGGCTCCTGAATGAGGTGGGTGGGCTCGGTCGTTGGCCATTTGTGCTGGCCATGGAACTGGAACCTGGGTTGGTGGTCGTGTTGTACCGAGACGCGATGGTGGCGATACTCTCCGCGGAGCTGGACTGGCCAACGAGCCTCGTGCCGTTGTGGTTGTGATTCGAGTAACTGGTGGTCGAGGAGGTAGGAGACTCGGAAGCGTATGCATGATATGGTGTACCGCTCATGGGAGCCTGGGAATGCCAGGTGCCGTAATCGTGACTGACGTCCGATCCAGCGGCACCGCTGTAGGAGTATGGCATTGGGGTGGAAGAAGGATTATAATCGACCGTCGTTGTGGATGGATGTGGGCTGGATAATGGATATGGGTTGGGTTCTTCTTCGAGTTTCGCCATGACTGGTTGGGAAGGGGCTGGTGTATCTGTTCGTGGGCTGTACATCTGCGACTGGGGGCTATACCCGCCATCGGATCTGTACGAGGATCCATCTTGGGCGTTCGAGGTCGATCTATGGTTGGGAAACTGATATCCCGATGCGCCAAAGGAGGAAGCCGAAGGGGTTGGGGATACAGCGCCAAAGGAATCGATCATTGCTGGGGTTGTGCTGTTTGGAGATCTCGACGACTGCGAGTACGGATGATGGGCGTGATGACTCTGGTGTTGGTGATTCTGGCTTTGCCCCACGACGTGGTATGGACGACTGCGATGGGAGTTGCTTGTATCGCCGATCGACAATCGGGAGACGGTCGGTCCGCTCCAAGGTGCTGGGGATGTTCTCGAAGGATGTCCTGCTGTCGGCGGCCAGGAGAAGGAGGAACTGGGTGGATTTCGTCCGTCGGAATGGGGCGTAGGCGTGGATAGAGATGAGTGGCGACTGTGAGATGTCCCAGAGGAAAGTGGCGGAAGGGACAGCCCCTCACTCCCCATAGAAGGCAAAGTTAATCTGCGGCTTGGATACTGGAACGGGGAAGTAGCATTAGGATGACGTGCCACCACCGTTTCCTGGTGGAGAACCTCGCTGTTGTAGCTTGCGCTTGGGAAGAGGTCGTTGTCAGGCGACAGTGGAGGAGGCCTGGCGCCGTCGATGAATGACGTGGAAGCGCCATTGAGGGAAGCTCGAGGCATATTCATGCCTGAGCTCGAGGATGGGTTGGAATCGCTAGTGTCTCTGTAGCCTCCAGCGATGATGGTGATGTCCCTGAGGTCTCCGCTGGGCTCCTCGCGCTCACTGGACGCAAGACAAACATGAGTCCACCGATACCTCGAATGACTAGTACCAACACTTACTCTATCCTTTCAATTCCATCGGGACCTATCTCGATTTTCGGTGGGCTTCGCAGCTTTTCCAACTGGAACATCCGCGCAGGTAAGTGCAAGGCCATGATCTGGTGACTCGTCGTCGGTTTCTGCAGTCGTCCGCAGCTGATGTCCTCCTTCTTGTAGTATGAGATGAGATGGAAGTCGGTACCGTTATGGGTGATAGTAATGGTCTAAATTTCTCATTGTCAGGGATGGCGCCGTCCAGCGTCTGTAGGTGGGCTTACCTTCTTCATCAACCCATTATTCTTGATCGTACCTATGTCGTTCGGGAGAGAGCTGCCTGCTTGTTGACCATGTGTCAGTACGTCGCAGTACCACACTGAACACAAACATTACGCACGAGGTGAATTTCGAGTGTAGCCTTTCTCCGATAGCTCGCGATACACCTTGAGAACGTCGGGGTCAGATGTGCCACGCTCAATCAATGGGCGGGAAAACGGGCGACTCACGAGAAAATTGCCTTGGATTCTTGACGGCGACCACAACATACCATCTATGATGGTTCTCAGCGTCAGAACATAATTCAATCCTGGACATAATCGGTCGACCATGCTTTTGCCTTTCCCACTTACCTGTCCACCGTTTTATACCGCTCTCTGCGACACTGAAGACGAACACCGCGCCGCTCTTAATCATCGTTCTTCGCTCCGTATCGTTGAGGCGTCGGGATGTCCGAGGAACTACGTCTTCAATTGCAGCGTAGACGATTCTGCGTCAAGTTGATGTCAGAGGTTCATCATGCTCAAGCTTCTATGTTGTAGATTGGTTTTGAAATAAACTTACCTCAGCGCGTTCCCAGTTGTTTCGACGTATCCATGGAAGGCTGGTCCGGGACAAGTTGTTTTCGAAGACATGACGTGGTAACGCGAGCAAGTGGTGGTATGGGGGAGACAGCGAAGAAAGCGGATGTACTGAGGTACTATATCTTCCCTCGAGCAGCTGTGCGGGCAGCAGGCATCCACTCGGATCGATTACTCGCCTCAGAAATACGTGAATGAAGAGATCGGAACTTTCAACTCATCCGGAACTGGGCCCAATATCGGCAGTGGAAATGCTTCTTTGGTTCTAAATCTAAGATTTCTGCTTCAACTGTCGTTACCATCCATGGAGTAATTTCCGAGCGAATCCGTCCCTAGGGATCGACCATCCTTCAGCATTCCTCTTCTCAAGTCCACCTGCTTTGCGCAGATCATCCTGAGCGTACAGCTTCTAAGAATCAGCGGTATCCCCTCCGATGCTTCTAGGTTGCGCCTATTACTATCCGCTTCTGTGTTAGTACTGTGCATGCCCTCGCAGGCATGAACAAACTTCACGGTTACATCTGGTACACAATACTATTTGCGGCTTCAGCCTCACTCGATCACCATGCTCAGACGGTGCTCGGAACGGGTATCTAGCGAAATCAATCAAAAAGGGCAGAATTACTCACAGTCTGGCAATTGTATCCAAAGCGTCCTTGTCCAGAAATGGCGTGTGCCTTTCTACGCTGGATGCCGTGATTGATGAGATCGTCTCTTCCGTTAGGCCTCTGATACAGTCTGTCCAGAGTCCGCCATTCATTCGGTGATACCCTGACGGGTGTGGGATCTAGTCCGATGCGTAGTTGGGCAAAATGTGGCACAGTCTTGCAGAACTTCTTTCCATTTCTCAAAATCCCCGACTCGGAGGGGCGTGAAAGGAAGACCGTCCATCACGTCAAGCGTTCCACGCGCGAGCCCAGAATCCGAAGATGCATGTCGCATCAGGACCAGCAATGTCAACACTCACCTCGTCCAGCTTGACTTTACACGAGGACCTCTACAAGCGCCCTATATCCTTTGAGAAATTGTTTGCCATCTTTCAATGAAGAGATTGATACGACATCTAGCTCAGTGTTTATGGTCGTTCCCTCTCAGCCAACCTCTCGCCACGCCACCTTAGAACGGAACTCCCAACAAGTCATCATTCAAACATTCTGATACAGCATGTGCACACTATCATTTTTCGGTTACCCGGGACGGCGGAATCTCTCTATCTATCCAGAGATTAGATATTGTGCACGTGAAAGGTCGATCCCGGCCCAAGTCCCACAACTTGGCTGCGACTATCGAATGAGAATGCACCATTAATGCCTCGTTCCAACGTACATTCAGACGGGTTTGCCATTTCATGCCCAAGAATATAGGTATGGTTCGGTGGCCTGTTTTTCCTGTCTTCAGGCGAATGATCGACTCGGATGAGCTATCCGACACGTCGACTCAGACCTGACTCTGACGCCCTCGTGTGCGCCGTGTTTTGCACGACAATGGCACGGCTTGGTTTACTGGAAGGCCCAGCTTCTTTCTTGTGATGGCAACGCCTGGTATCAGCCGCTGGTACGCCCGCACGTAGGTGCTACACAGACCCCCTGGAAGCCGGATCGGTGAATCAAAATCTGCTGGTATGTACAACGACTGCAGCGCATCATGATTAGCACCGAGCTGCTCGGGCGTGTGCATCCCATCGAGCGCACAAGAGGTCCGCAACTCATTTCCAAACGGGCGAACGCCATGGCTGCAGATGTATGTCCAGTTTGACTTCAAAGTGGTCGGACCTGCTCACAAGATCGCCTACGGCCGGGAATATGGGCGTAAGGAGGAGATCAGCATTGCAGAGAGGCCACCTCTGCTAAATTCGAAGATAGCTCGAGTTTATTGCTGTATGCCATGTTGAAGTCGGAGACGTCGATATCACTACCAACAGCGATGATATATGGTGACAATGACCTCAACTCAAGTTCTTTCTCCAGCGTCAGACCGGTACCTCAGAGTCTCTATGCCACTGAAAGACCTGAAGCGACACGAGCTTCTTAACGTTTCTCAACATTCTCCGCAACAACAGGCTTTAGCGTGGCTGAGACGCGATCAGTTCTCTCCAGCGGTGCAATTCAATGTTTTCAGGGCTTTGCAAAAATTCCCAGTCTAGATGCGAGAACTAATGCGCATGCCTAAAGCTAGTTGACGTTGGTGCCGGTGAGACCCATCGTACAGGACTGCCGTGCGCTGCGCGCATCTCAGACGCATGTACTAAGGCGACGGTTTTTGAAAACGTTGACTCTGCGACATGAGCACTACGGCGTTAGTGACACGGTCGAATCACACCTCGGGGTTGCCTTGGGGATTAGGAGGAACGCGCCCGTCCGCTGATTCGAGCTCTCTAGGACTGCGCCCCTTCGACTTGAGTGGACCCACAACTCTATCCGGTGAATTTCAAATCAACGCCATAGCTCCCAGCGTTCAGAATCCGAGCCTGAGCATATCACTGTAACCTGAAGCTCAAGCTCAAAAATCCCGGCTAACACACATACAAAGAAGGCGTCAGCGTCGACTTCGCGTGGGAGGATCATCTTGCCACCCTGTAACAACGAAGTGGATACCGAGCTTCAAACATCGAGAATCTTGATGCCTGCGGTTGGAGCGTTTGTGCCAAAGAAGAAACCTAGTGGGAAACGTTCGCGGGAAGTCACTCGCCATGCTGCGGGCCCGGTCCTAGGTTCACCGCTTTCTCTAACCCAAATGCATCCATGTTGATGTCATTGTATCCGTTCAGCCATAATCAATCCTACCCAGCGCCCATTTTGAGATATCAGTTTTGCCAGGTTTCTGCTGCTCTCTAGGCTAGAGCCGACGAAGTCCTCGAGCACGATTGGGTCTAGAGCTCGAGCCTCTCACACGCTGATTGAACTGCCATTCAGAACGATAACTTATCCTGACATACCTCTGCTTTTTAACTAACACACAGCGCCCGTTTCATCGATGGCTTGAGGCGGCTAGGCTAGGCGGTCGTCTGACGAAGTTTATCCTACAGCGATTGGGGAGATGATTTGCCCGCGGTACCGGCGGTGTCGGAGCGAGTGAAGGACGTGTGGAGTTCGCTGATAGATCGAGTTCATCGATGTCTAAGAACTACAGATGGGGTCGTATTCTATTTCTAACCTTGCAACTTCTTTATCGATAGTACTATGGGGGCGAGCCGAAGTCGATTTGAACAAATCATGTGCTCACTGGCAGATGAAGAGAAGACTGGGTGTAAACTGTGCTGCAGAAGAGGTAACGCTGTTGCAAGCCTTTCGCCTAAGGTCTCGCTTCGTGTTGTACCGGCCCATACATGTATATGGTTCACTAGGGCTGCCGCAACAATATTACCCAATTCCACGAGGACGTCCCGAACCAGATGGTCCGCGACGTAGGTTTGCTACCATCTCTGCAGGTTCCAAATCTGGAACACAGGCCACTGGCTCAACGGAGGCACTGGAGGACGTTCCACAAGCGATTTGGAACTCCCAGATCGTTTGATGGCTGGGAGTGATGTCGATCAAGGCCAAAGTGGAAAAGAGCTCCTTCCCATGAACGTCGTTCTAGATCCTGCTCTGGCGACATCTGCTCAACGGCTTTGGCGGTGGAATGTACTATATGAACGCCAAATCTGGGATAGGTGGAGCACATTTGGAACGGTGGCAAAGCTCACAGTCTCGATCACAGCGAAGCACAGTCCGCTTCAAGGTTGCCTGTTATAGGTTTGGACGTCCCAGATCACTTATGGAACGTCCTCCACTGAGCGCAACGTGCCACTGATTACTTACCACATTACAATCACGGACGACGCCGAAACCGATTGGCCGGGTGCCTCTTTGTTGGGTTACCATTCTCACGCTGGAACGGCCTGGGAGAGCTGTATGAACTACGTAGAGTGGCGCTGACACAACGTTTATAACTTCCAACTACTATTCACCACATGAGACCTTCAGGAATCATCGATCCGTCTTCTGGATGACGCATTTACAATAATATATGCAACGCATGTCCTGCACATGCGCCGCTAGCTTGAGTGGCTCGCAAACGTATCTATTGCAGCGCGGAAGCCGGATGGGCCGGGCTTGGTCGAGCACTACTCCTTCTCCTTCTCTGCTTCTTCGTCTCCAGGGCGCACTCTATTTCCTCTGATATATTGGGCACTAATGGCAAGGTACTAGCAAACTTGTGAGCTAGGGGCCTCTGTTTGTCTGGAAAGCCATGCCTCAGCTGAGATCGCCGATCATAATACTGCCAACAGCGGGACATCGGTGATAGATTGGTGGTAGATTCCACTGGATCTGAACGACTTCCCAGGAGTACGGGTTCACCGTTCCTCTCTACTGACTTTGAAGGACAGGCATATCCGGGTCTTCGGAGCCCGTAGACCACGCATTTAAGCTCGTCATGAAGATATCCGAATCAAGACGGCATGGCGAGTCTCAGAAGAGACAGATGATGGATTGAATGGGTAGTAAGGTCAAAAGAACGTGTTGTACAATGAATAGAAGAGGTAAGTGGTACATACAGCGCACAGCCTGGTAGCAGACAGGAAGAGTGTCGAAAATGAGAAGTTATTCGGAAGTACGTAGCTGCGACGGTGGTAATGCGGAAGAAGCAAGAACTGCATGGGTCATAGGTCCGAATCCCAGGTGACAGGCAACATGTTGTATCAGAACCGGGAGAAGGCGAGCGGCGGTGTGAACTTCGAAGGGATGGTTATCCCGACGAAACTTTAGTTAGCATGAACGCGCCTTCGGATCCAATGGATCTCATATCTGGAGCCGTGCTTCGCCAGCGGCCTACCAGGTTGTCAGAGTGCAAGTACCCTCGAAACATCCAGCGATGCGGAGATACGTCTGTTTGTGCGGGTTTCGACTGAACGCAGAGTCAGAATCGATCTGAATGAGACGCTTCTCATGATAATGAACTGACCATAGTGGCGATGAGGACAATCAACCCGTCTGAGGGCCGGACACGCCCAAACAGTTTGATATGAAACCATGCAACTGCATGTTTACAGCTGCTCTGAGAATTGACGAAGGAAAGTATTTTAACACAGGTGTTGGATGGAGAACATAGCGGCACTCACCTGCCCTGTCACGATAACATCTCGCAGATCAGTGGCTGCAGGAGGAATCGACGGTGTGGCATAGTGTGAAGACCATGGTGTGTAACGGATGGATTTGCGCCGCCCTTGTCGCTCGAATGAGAGCTCCACCGAGTCCTAGAGCAACATGAGTATACATCTCGAAAACATGCGACATAACATAACCAAACACGGACATCGCTCTGGTTGAGATGAAAACCTTTGGGAAGCCACGCATTCAGAACATCATGACCTCCGAGCTCATCGAGACCGAGTGGAAAGAGGTTCGGCGCTTCGCACACGTGCTCCTTCAGGTCCACAAAAATACCTTGAAGACCGTAAGGCACATCCAAGATAGGTTCGTCCGGTCGATTAATCAGCGCTTGCAGTAAACCCTCCGAGATGTGCTGAAACAAATAACGAGTCAACACGTCGAACGCTGAATAGTTGACGGAAATTTAGCGTACCGTGAAGAAGCCAGCCCACCTAGACGTGAGCGATCCCAAGATGTAACTTGATCCCCTGACCAAATTCTGCGGCGAGATACTCAACGCGTGGCACGATATTGCCCTCTGCCATTCCACTTCCGCCGTCTCACTGCCGGCTTTTAGAGCGGAAGCCTCCGAGCTATTACTAGGCTGTCGACGAACACGCAGTCGTGGTCTGCAGTCTCGGTTGTACTCCTCGATGTCGCTGCGAATGAGGCCTGTGTATCCAGGGACTCGGATCTCAGGAAGTCGTTGATAAAGTTCAGGAAGATCGGCGCCGATGGGTGGAGGAGGATTCACCGCCTTCCATGCTAGCACCGCTGCGCACATTATCGATGGCGGGAATATCGTCAACGTCTGCCCAAAGTGCCGAATGGTGACGGAGCGAAGCTGTGGGTTCTCCGCGACGGCGATGGCTACTGAGTCGCGTGCAGTCTTCACGTCCGACGGTGAGAGTTGGAATTGTGTGCTGTCGCCAAACCAGGAAGGATACTGTTGGCGAACAAAAGTCAATCACATTGAAAAGACTATAGACTGCAACCAAGCTCAGGACGTACCCGGAACCCCGCAAACAAGGGCCGGTGGAAGCATCGCTTGTTGACGGCATCGCACATATCTGGCGAGATGAGAGGATCTACGTGACAATCAGAAACGAGACTTTGGCTGCAGCGCGATGAGACGTACCCATTCCCGTCTCGGTGGTTAGCCAAATCAAGGACATGACGAGCGCGGCCCCCTCCGTGTGTTCAAGCCAAGAAGCTGAGATTCGAGGACTTGTAACAGCATCTGTCAGAACACCCGAAAGAAAAGAGCGAATCCCAGCGTATTCGATGAGCTGTTCTTCGTTGTTGCCGTCTGACTCCAGCATCATGAGGTACGCAATCCAGAGGTCTTCAATGGTGACATGATGCGGATGATTCTTGAACCGTCTGAGGCAAACGAAGCGCCTTTTGCATTTGACAGAGAGAGCAGAGGAGGTACACCAAGAGGGAAAACGACGCCGTGGGGCGGTGGCGTCGAACTTGCGTTCAAAGATGGCTGCGTGAAGAGCGGTGCCATCGACCTTCTGGCGGATCGTCCTCGACAGAAGGAGGAAGGTGATCAACGGAGTAGGGGGTCCCGGAATGCTGTCGCAGCTGAAGTTGCTGGCAATAGGGAGGAGAAGCTCAGCAGGCAAGGACTCCAGCGGGGAAAGCTTCCGGTGAAGCTGGAGTGGCACGGAAGAAGGGACTGATCGTGAGAGAAGATGTGTGCGCTGAGACTCTGACTTTGTGGTCATCTCGAGGGAAGGAATGAACGATATCAGTGGGAACAACGCTGGCATTTAGTACGAGTAGAGTGAGTAGGCAGCAGGTACAAGGATTTCGTAAATTTCGACATTTCGACAGCTTGATCGCCGTCGAGGTCAAAGTCGTCCCGCGATCATCTGGCCACTCCAGCTCCCCGTCATCTGGGCACAATTCAGTACAGAACTGAATTCGATAGTCGGGGTTCCCACCTGCAGTGATGACGAACACAAAGCTGAAAATCTTCAATCTTTCCCTTCCCCCGCGTTGCATTTCACTTCCTCGAGAGGACTCCGTATGGCGCGAAGCCAAGGAAGATCAGAAGATCGGGTATTTCCGCGAGGAAATCGCCGCCTCTTGACAAGAGGGGCCTTTAGTCCTCCGAGCGCTGCGTTGAAGTGGATTCCAACTTCGCGATGTAGTCATCAGGGCTGCTTCGGTGGATGGCGCTGTCAGCTCTCGTTCTCCAAATGGAAAGCAAAAGACGAGACTTTGGTAGGACTTACGAGAACTTGCCCAAGTCGACAGACGCCGCCTTTAACGTCGGTAAACCCGATGAACAGATTCCCACCGCCTCAAGCCCCTCCAGCCAAGGTGTATATCAGCTAATGAGCACCGTTTCGGCAAGCCCATTGTTGTCGTGAGAAATCCCTTGAATAAGGTGCCGTAATGGCGACTGAATGTTTGTGTATGAAAACACAGGAAAGTCAGCGCTACGACATAGCAGCGTTGTGAATGGTAGGAGGAAACAAGCCGCGGCCACACGCCTCACGTAAGATGCAGTTCTTTTCCAGTCTCTACGGACCATCATTCTGACATACGAGATCGTTTCCAGCAAAGACGCTCAACGGGGAACCATCGAACTCACATCGCCGTTGAGGAAGAGAAATCGGCGACCACGTCGGTCAGATACCTATTGAGAATCCGCTCCGGTCAGACTCTAATTTGCGATGTACTCTATAGGCGTGAAGGCTCGTTATGGATAGCATACTATGGTATCGGTCCTGGCCGCCGGAAAATGACATGTTCTTGGGGTTCTTATGTCGGAGCCTGAGAGTGTGGGGTTTGCCGGCGACGAAGCAAAGAAGACCGGTACTTGCTGCGGAAGTTCCTGCAGGGAGACGAGAGTTGAAAATGATGGTCTTATTGAGGGTCGGTGGAAACAAAGAGAGTCCAGCAAACATGTACAGTTCAAAAGGGAGTAAACACTGCTAGTCAAAGCGCAGGACCGGTCGCTGATTTCAATTGTCAGCCTAGGATTGAATCAGAGACACCTCTCCCACTCGACAGACCCAGATTTCCGCGGCTGAAGTTGAAGGAAAGGAAGAGAACTCACGACGAGAGGGTGAACATTGTGGCTGAACACTTCTGGCACCCAGCAGCTGCACTAACGTCCACCCAACACCAAACTCACGGACTTACGATCTGATCCCCGCACTAAGTTCTGGCCATCTTGTGCCTCTCATGCGATAAGACGCTCCGCGGGGTTACGACATGCCGTGCCTGTGGTTGACTATCAGAGCCTGGAGCGTGGCTAGCCACTGGCAACTACCCCTGGTCCTTGTACACTCAGCCGAACCAACGTTTTCGCCGCACTTCGTCTCTGGGAGCTATGGCGGAAGCGTTAACACCAATCGTCGTTTGTGGCCCAAGACTCGGCTGCCGGAACCTCTTCTTCAAGGCCGTTATGTACTAACCGTCGTAAATTTTATTCTTATGCTGTCGACGGCGTCGACGTTAACATAGTGACCGAGGACCAGAGCCGGTACTGTATGCTTTCCATTAACCTGGTGTTCTTCTACCAGGGTAGTAGTGAATTGTACACTCATCCGCGGGGACTGCAAAACGTGCGCACCAATACCATCCGCTCAATGGATTACAGCTTATAACCGCGCGCGTACACAAACAAACTTCGAATGCTAGCGGTGTTCATCCGCTGAGCGAAAGTGTCCGAGTCTGATTAGAAATAGTACCGTTGTATGGCCTGCATTCTAATTCTCCCCGAGCTTGAGTTCATCTCGGTACCGCGCATTCAGGACTCGAGGCTCATAGCGGGGACTGCCGAGCTCGATATGAGTGACTGTATGCGAGTAATGCAACTCGGTGTGAACGCGACGCCGGAAGTGCAAGCCTTATCACGATGTACTGCGCGGCATTCAGTCGCAAAACGGGCTCAGTACGTATTGTACAAGGCTTTGACATGGCTACTGGTAGCATACTGCCGAGCAAATCTCTATTTCAAGACGTTACTGTGTGTTGCGAGACCCATGTCATATGTTTGAATTCGAGTAGGTTTTTCTAACACGCAGATCTTCGTAACAAGTACAGGTGCTCAGCGCCCAGTAGTACACTTACAAGATGAAGTTGCACGGGAAGATACCCGTCCGCTCATCAAGCGTTGAAGCCGCACGGAGTGTCATCCTTTCACATTGACAAAAGACAGCCCACGCTTATGATTACGAGTACCCCCCGGTGTTCAGTTGCACCCATATATTGTATCGTGTCTGGGAGCTCGCGATTTGTCGTTGCCAGGAATCCACCATTCAGCCGAGCGGTTGCAGCATGCTCTCGATGAACAGAAGAAAACACTCACAGCAAAATGGAGCACATCCATTCAGATTATCCCTTGACATACAGCCTACTCCGCACTCACCAGTGGCCCACTACAACCCGAGAGCTGAGAAATAGTATCGGTGGTTCAGAGACCCCAGTCACGCCCAATTACAACTCCTCTAACAAGGATGGTGGAAAATCGCCGGAGCCGCAACTCGGAACTGGTCATGGACATGACGCGATAGGCAGCCCACAATCCGGCCGAAAGCAGAACTCGCATACTCTGAGGCAAGGAAGCGAAGATATTCGATAAAGACACGACTCGCGCCCACGTTAGCACGTACATGTTTTCTGTACGTTGGCTGGACAAAGTGTGCTCTTCTAGAAGCTCACTCTCACTCTCCTCTCCCCATCATCAACACCCACCTACCTTTTAACTCCACCAACCAGACTCTCGACGAATCTAACTTATCAGCAGAGATACCGCCGTCACTTCAGCCTTTCAAAAACTCCTCCACAGCCGCGCCGAACTCCCCCGGTCTTTCGGCATGCACCCAATGTCCAGCGTCTAGGGTTGTGAGTTGCATATTCGGGAATACGTCTTTGAGGAGGGCGAGCTTTGAGGAGTCAAGATAACTGCGAAAGACATCTTTCTTTATTGGGCTCACGTTCGACGCTTCAAGCGATGGGACTCACGGCGACTTCGACCCCCTAACGACTAACACCTTCCCTCCCCACCCCTTGTTCGACCCATCAGACAAGAGAGGCAACGGGAACGGCGCACTGAGGTTGTGGATGTACGTCTTCATTATCTCTAGTGGTGGGTGGAAGTACCCTCGTCTTCGTGCGTCGATGGAACACGAGTACGCGAAGTTGGTTAGTAGGAATTGACGAATAGTGATGTCCTAGGCAGCCGTCATTCAATCAGCTCATCCACACTGAAGTCCGAGACGTGGCACCTCAACCCCCATCTCCAACAACATCGCATCCACCTGCTTCCTCTCCAAATCCGCCCTCTTGTCATCTAACGATAGTTCGTTGATCCGCTCCATGAGCTCAACGTAGTGCATGTTTTGTTCAGCGCCTTCTGGCGGGGCAGGGGCGGGGGCGGTGTCTTCTATGATGAGGCTGGAGAGAAGAGAGGGGTCGGTAAGTGCTAGGAGGGAGGCGACCTTTCCGCCCCTGGCCGGTATATGAGTGGATATTCGGGCTTTGAGAAGGCAGCGACCTACATAGAATGACCAATCAAACACACCTCACTCAACGACTTGCTCGCGAGGAAGTGCTGCACATCGGTAGCCATAGACGTGTAGTCCATCGGTGTCGCACGGGGTGAGTTCCCGTGATTGCGCAGGTCTAGGGTGTATACGGGCCTGTCCAAGTTCTTCGCGAAGGTTCGTGCTAGGGTGCGCCAGTTCCGTCTCGAACCACTGGACGTAAGACCACTTCAGCGCCCCTTCACACCCCGGAGTAGTAGACGCGGCGTACGAACAGGAATCCATGAAGCATGACAATCGGCCGTTCCCGCGTTCCAGTATCCGAAGGGAGGAGGTCGTATAACAGATCCACCACCGGTTTATCTAGATGTGCTGATGTGTAGGTTCGAAAGGTCGACTGTCGCCAGTAGTTTAGGCCCGGATTCTTTTGGGGTTGTGCACATACTTGTGCGCCGAGGTGGCATGAGGTATGTGCGCCCAAAGGTCGCCAGGAATGTGCGGTCAAACGCGAGATCATCGCGGGAGTGAAGAGAGAGGCACCCCGACGCATCTGGTTGGTGGCGGTCCGCTTGCGCATCAGGATCGCATCATCGTGCGCTCGGCAAAACTGATACATATGCTCTTTCTAGTACTGCAGGCCTCCTATTCGAAGAACTGAGAATGAAAGACGTCAGGCATCGGTATTACATTGGAAACTGATATACAATATTACACAGCAGTTCTGACGCCTCTTGGGATCCTGATCTCAGGAATTTTCCTACGGAAAGCATAATAGCACTACGTGGAACTCTTGTGCGATGTGTGGACACGGGACGTATTTTTGTAATGTACGGCCCTAATGTACAGATATACATTGAAGTACGCTAATGTACCGGTGATGTACAGCAGTATCCTCATGTATCATAGTGTACATGGTATTCCGAATGTGAATTTCACCTTCTCCAACGTTCGGCACAGGTAGTTAAAACTCCTACAACCATGCCGGAGCGTCAGGTGCGACATCCAACTTACTATGAGCATTGCGAGCTAAATGGATGGGAGGTTGTTTATCACTGGTACTTGTAATATTGGGAGAATGATTATAGAGGCATCTTGGACCTGGTGAGGTCAGAGATAACGGGTATCTCACAGTGAATCCAAGTGACTGCCACATTTACGCAGCCATTCCCCTTTTTCTGGATAATGTTACACCTCTAGCAGGCTGTACTGGTGTGTCGCGACTTGTGATCACGTCACTGCAGCGTCGGCGCTTCAAACTTCAGCTCTCAATGAATTATGTGGTGCGATAGTCAGTGCACTCGGCTTGAAAATAGACCAATACTAGACCTTCTGTCTGTGCGAGAATAGTCTAATCCACCTGAACTATCCGCATCGTTGCTCGTAAATCAACCATGGACTCTTACGATTAGATCTTTGATCTGTACTACGTCCGCACGCCGGGAAATGTATCACACAGACCGGTACCCAATACGGGCGGCGACATCGCTCCTTCAGCATGTACAGTATAGGCAAATACAGTAGTTACAGTAAATCCCAGACACGTTACAGTGGCCGCACAGGAGTGGAACAGGAGCGTTACATTCGGTACAGCAACAACAGGATTGTGTACAGTAGTGATCCGCTACTGTAACCGCGGTCACATCATGTCACACTGAGTCACAATCGTGTACCGAGTTCTTGTCCAGTATGTACTGTAAGAAGAGCCCTGACTTCCGCCTGTCAGGTTGAACAAGAGCTATACTTTCTTCTATCTGACTCCTGCTGACCCGATTTTCACTCTATCACCAGTTGATGAAAGCGCTGCTCCTGCTAGAAACACGGATGTGACGCGATATCGATGATCACTTGCTCATGCATGTATATCCAGAGTACTGTACTCGACCTGAAAGCTCTCAGGACTCATTCTCAGCATGCGCCAGTTCATGTAGTCATTCTACTCACTGCGCCTTTCTGTGAACTCAGTGTCCCCGGACTTTGGATGTGGGAATCCAATGCAAGCGTACATGAGGGGTGTCACACGTGCAGTAAAGTATGTCACGCTCCTGTACACCTGTACAGGAGAGTACCTTACATTAAAAACACAGTGTCCGTGGACACTGCTTTCTTTGTTTTGAAGCGCTTCCCTGTTTTGATTATTGCCGCTGGTAGGGTGGCTGCAAGGGCCTCTCTGGATATGAAGTTGAAAGTTTTCTAGGATGAATATATTGTAGCACTTGGAAATCGCTACCATACTGTTCCAAGTCTACATGCTATCGGGGTCTGCTTTAAAGCCGGCCCAGGTGTCGGTACAATAAGCTGAACACTCGATATGGCTGCTGAGCGATTCTGACTGATGCGATCACGAGGTGCGCTGATCGATGATCGCCGGAGCTCCTTGGACATCGGATCATGATTTTGCTTCCGGCTTGATGACGATGTTCCCCGCGTCCTCCTCCAACCACCTATTACTCTACTCTTACCATTCCAAGTCAAAGTCCCCAGCAATTTAAACCACTAAACCCTAGCTAAACCCTAGTAGCTCAAGCACAGAATGGACCACTTCCGCCCACACCTCTTCCCCCGCCCGTCCTTCGAAGGATACTACACCCACCTCACCCTCCCCTCCTCCGCCTCCCTCATCCTCATCATCTCATCCGTCTTCGTCCCCTCTGTACAGAAAAAGCACATGGTATCAATTACCTACGTGCCCCCTTCCTTTCCAGACGCGCCGTGTTTCAAGAGGGAGTTGTTCGTGGATGATATCCAGATGACTCCCTATGATCCACTGGAGCACGGGAAGAGGGTAGAGGAAGAGGGGAAGGATGGGGCGGCGGTCGCGTTCAAGTTGACTGTGTCTGGAGTGGGGTATATGACTGTCTGGGAGGACGATTCGGTCGAAATCGATGTATCCGCGCCTAGTGGGGAGTGGGAGTTCGCTGCCAGCGTCCCCGGTGGTGTGGGAAAGAATCGTGCAGAGTGGATTAGGGGAGAACGGGACAGTACGCCCGAGGGTGTATTGGTGAATCTCCCGCTGCCACTGCATTGGCATGTGCATAGTCTCGCTTCGGAGTGTACGTTCGAGCTGTCGATCTCGGAAAAGGTTTACGCGCACCTACACGCGCTTGATGCGTCCCCATCAACGACTACGACTACGCTGAAGACGACGAATGGGACGGCAGAACCGAAAGGCGTCGCGATGATCCACCTCGAAAAGAACTGGGCCCACTCCTTCCCCTCTTCCCATATCTGGCTCCGCGCGCATAACCCGCCTTCGCTCAATTCGCATGACCCTTCCTCGGGCAGCTCACTCTGCCTCGCAGGCGGCCGCACACTAGGCGTCGACGCCTACCTCATCACGTACCACGCCCCCTCAGGAACCCAACACGACGTCTCCTTCGTCCCACCGTGGTCTATGTCCCTCCCCGTCCCCTTCCTCTCAAGTCAATCTCTCAGTCCAACGCACTCAGCGGTCTTATCTTACCCAACCCGTACCATCCACCTACGCACCTCTACCCTCACGCACCGTATCAGCATAACCGCATCCGCACCACCCGATACGTTCATACCCTACTCTGCACCGTTTTATGATGGTCACAGACCTAACTTCTTAGCGCAGAGTTATTATGCCCATGTGGAGGTTCGAGTCGAGAGACGGGCGTTGGTCAAGCTAGAGGGGATCCTTGGGATGGTACTGTGGTTGTTGGTGGGGTGGATGGGAGGGGGGTGGGGAGAGAGGGTATTGGGGTTCTTGGGGATGAGTGGGTTGTTTGTCCCTACGCCGTCACCCAACGAGAGAGGCACCGGGTCGACGTTCGGAATAAGACTCGGCCCATGGGAAGAGATCTCCCGCGAGACGTTCAAAGGGGCGAGTTTGGAGTTTGGAGGGGATGTGTATGGGGATGAGCGGAAGGGGAGGGCGGATCCCCAGGAGGGTAAAAAGGTGAGGTGAGTTAGGAGGGGTTTGGGGAGACGTTTCTTGGGTGGATGTGTGCGCGTGGTGGGTGTGTGCGCGAGTAATGGGATGTATGCGCGAATAATGCATATGGACAGCTGGACACGATTGGACTTGTACTGTAGTACTAGTAGATCGGACTCCTCGTACGTGTAGATTAGATGTCCGTTTCCGTTAACGCCTCCAGAGTCTAAAATTTGACCTCTCAAGTCCGCCTGTCTTGACTGATTGTATTATTCGCAACTACAGGTGATTATAATTGATTAAGAGCCTGGCACGGTCTCCCCAACCATGAGTCCATTTCCAACACCCGACTGGACATGGACTGAATTTGTTGTATATCGGACTCATGTAAATCACAATTAGAAGATCTAGTATGTACCCATCGCCTCTGCATGTCTTAGGAAGCACAACGCTGCGCGCAACTCGGCGTACCGTGAATAAACAATGCGCCTACCTCCTACTCAAGCGCTATCGAACCGCGCGACTTGAGCACTATCACACCCAATTGCCCGACTCGAGGTAGAGTCTAACTCGCTAAGTCCTACGAGTCCTTCTCCAAGAACTCCCCCACCTCCTTCATGAACTCCCCCGGCTTCTCCGCATGCACCCAGTGCCCCGCTATGAGCGAGACGAGGTCCAGGTTGGGGAAGAATTGATGTGCGAGGGGAATATTTTTCGGGTTGAGGAATCTGTGTGAACGTCAGTGAGCGTGTGTCCAGGTATTGAGAAAAGTGGGGGTGGAGGGAGAGGGAGAGAACGTAGCGGGGAAGGTGAGTGAAGCAGAAGAGAGAAGCAGAGGGAGATCCAACACGAGTGAACCAAGAGCAAAGCAACAGCGAAACCGAACGAGAGCGACCACATGAAAGAACACGGAAAAGTGAACGAAACATGCCTAGATTTCTCCCCCTTCACAAATAACGTCTTCCCCTCCCACCTCCTTCCCTTTCCGACCTCAAATTTACCCAGGTCGTCCGTGTGCTCTTGGAGGATATCCATCGGGAGCTTGAACTGCCCAGGTTCGGACTCGGTGCCGGGTGTGAAGTTCGTGAGGAGGAATTGGCGGACGCTTTCGTCCTGTTACGTCTCTTGCATCAGCCTTGCGATCAAGAAAGGAAAGGATCGGGAAAGGATTGGAATCGGGAAAGGATTGGAATCGGGAAAGGATCGGAATCGGGAAAGGATTGGAATCGGGAAAGAGGGGGGAGGGAAAAAGGGGGGAGAACGCACCTTTTCGTAAATCGCCAACACCGCGTCCGCCTCTTTCCTCGTCTTCACGCCGTCGTTGTTGACTTTGGTCATGAGGCGAACGTATTCGTAGAACTCGGGGGAGAGGCGGCCGTTGGAGGGGGCGATGTCTTCGATTATTAAGTGGGATAGGACTTCTTGGGTGGAGGAAGAGGGTGAATGGGATGGGGAGGGGGAGGGAGAGGGCTTCAAGGACTTGGACGAGGGAGGGAGGTAAGGGGAGGAGGAAGGGAGGGAAAGTGCGGCGGTCATGGCTACTTTGCCTCCCCTGTCGCGTACACAGAAATGAGTAAGGAGAAGGAGGAAGAGGAGAGAGGGGAGAAACGTACATAGAGTGGCCGAGCAGAGCTACGTTAGTGAGATTATGTTTCTTGAAGAAATGCAAGACGTCGGCAGCCATGGCGGGATATGTCATCGGCCGGGCGTGTGGGGAGACGCCGTGGTTCCGCAAGTCCTATCATAACTCCCAGGATCAACTTATGCCCTCTCAGAAAAGGTGGAAAGGACGCACGAGGGTATACACAGGTCTCTTCAGAGTCCTTGCGAAGGATTTAGAGACGGAGGACCAGTTCCTCTTCGAGCCGCTACATCCCTTTGAATAAATGAAGAAATTGGAGTGTGGGACAACGTACAATAGTCCATGGATGATAACGAGGGGTTTATCAGTCTTGTTCCCGTCTTCTGGGGTGATGAGGTCGTATGCTAGGTCCACTGGTTCGTGCGAGCTCGGGGTGGGGGTGGAGTAGCCTGCGTTCAGATACGTTTATCACATTATTGCTAGTATGCAAGAGAGAAGTTGTGGTACATCGTGCAGAGGAGACTATCCCGATGCGAGCTTGACGAAGTGGGACTACCGGTAGACGATGAAGGACTCGAGCAGAATGCATCATGGTGGTTATGAGGAATAATTATCAGAACGGCTCCGGGTCGTCTTCCGATGGGCGGTGGTTCGCCGCGGCGGACAGATTTCCCCCAGCTGGCATTTCGAACGTTGCTCATTATCGACAAATTCTATTGTCCCCTCCTCCTCCTCCTCCCCCTCCCTCCTTCCACACTTTCTCTTTAGAACGGAAAATAGACGGTCATGGTGTCGTTCTCGGTCTCTCTAACCGGCAAACCGCCCTCCTTCGTCGACCGCACCGCCTTCCCCTTAAAAGGCGACATCACGACTTCCGAGCCGACGATTCGGGATGTGAAGGCGGCTGTTACTACCAAGTTTCCCAAGGTGCGTCGCTATTGTAACCCACACGCTGTTGCCTGTCTTTGGGTTAATCGTGGATGTATGGGACATAGTTTGGGAAGGAGCGCCAGAAAATAACCATCTCAGGCGAAAAAGCCCCGTTGGCGGATGATGTAAAGTTATCCACGCTCAAGGGGAAGGAGTTGTCTGTGAAAGATTTGGGAGCGCAGATCTCGTGGAGGGGTGTTTATATCATTGAATACGTGCGTCTCATCTCTTTCGCCTATTCGGCAGGATACCGACGAGTGCGTATATGTTGCAGCTCGGGCCTATCCTGATACACGCGCTGGTGTATCACTTCCCGAAGGTGTTTTATGGGAGGGATGTGGTGCATAGTGATTTGCAGACGTATGTTGTCTTACCCTTTGTCCTTTTGGTTATTTGCTCAGCATTGACGCGTTCTGTAGGTTCCTGTACCTCTTCGTGTTGGTGCACTTTGCGAAACGCGAGGTGGAGACTGTGTAGTACGTCCTTCTCCCGTCCTCCCGTTGTCTCTTCCCGTATATGTTTTTCGGAGTTGGTGGAGCTTGGGAACGCGAGCGTGCGCGTTCTCCGGTTGCGCGCAAAAGACGAACTTGGGCAGTACGCGGAGATGCTGTAGATCCGTGTATCCGTTATGGGGGGAGGCGACTAAGATTCTGCGTTTCCTTGCATCGAGCAGCTGGGGATGTGTCGCGAGGAGCCAGCTTACTTTGCACCCAGTTCTTTCTGTTTCTGCACCCATCTCGGTACTGGCTTCTGTCAGTTCTGGTTGCATCCTCGTCCCGTTCCTCGTTCCATTCACACCCTCGTTTTCCTCCTCTGGTGTTAGCTCGATACTGACAGATGACAATGAACAGCGTACACAGGTTCTCCCACGGGACGATGCCGTTCTCCAATGTCTACAAGAAGTACGTCTCCCTCCTTCTGTCTCCCTCTTTCCTCGTCACTGATGCGCCTTGGGTTGATAGCTGTGGTCACTACTGGGGTCTTGGAGGTACGCCTTCTCGTTCCACAGAGGGAGGCGGTGTGCTGATCGTTTTCGGTCTACAGGTTTAGTGCTTGCGTGGGACTTGTACAGACCTGGGGCGTCGAAGATCCAGACGTCGAACGAGTACTTGAGGACGATTGGGTTGATTCTGGCTGTGAGTGATTTCTTTCGTGGTGCCTTGATCCTGTTCTGTCCAGACTTTGGTTGCTCTTTTCCCGTCCCCCGCTTGATATTCGTTTTCCTCGTTTCAACATTCCCGTTCTTTTGGTGTTCGTTTCATTCACTTTATTCCCTTCCCCTCCTTCCTTGCACCTTTGCTTTGCCGAGTTTTGGCTTCGCTTCGCATCTCTGGCGCAGTCTGTATCTTCGCCTCGCCTCCTACCTTTGCCCTCTCTTCCTCGTCGCTATTCCTAGTGTCTCTTCCTACCTTTTGTCCATCTCATTCAACCATGCCCACCCGCGAAGAACTCCTGAATGGCCTTTCCTTGCTTACCTGTCCCGTCTCCATATCGTTTCCTCCTTCCTTGTCGTGTCTTGTCTTTTGCTCGTACTCCCTCTTTGACCCTGCCGCCCATCTTCTGCTTCCGCCTCCCTTCGTTGTTCCGTTGCCTCTGTCGTCTGCATGCCTGCTTCCTTTGGTTGTCCTTCTCCTTGTTACATTCCCTTGCGCTGCGTTCCTGCGACAAGCACATTTATGTATATTTCCCTCGTTTGCATCTATTTGTCGATTTACTTTCGGTTTCGCCCACCTCCTTCCATTCCCTTGCTTATCTTCGCCGCTTCTCTCCTCCGCTTCGACTCTCTGGTCCTTCGTTGCTCTTCTTTTCTGCCTCCTACCCTTTCACTCTTCTTTCGTCGCCATCCATGGACTTCTTCCCCTCTCCCCTCCTCTCCTCGTCCCACTCTCACTAGCAATATTCTAACTAACCCTTCCACCTCTTTCCAGTTCGCAGAAGTATCCAACCTCAACACACACATGGCTCTCCGCGCCCTCCGTCCCACCGGCTCCACCAAACGCGCCATTCCCTACGGGTATGGGTTCGATGGGCCGCTGACGGGGGCGTGGGGAGGGGTGTCGTGTCCGAATTATTTCTTTGAGAGTGTGGCGTGGGGGACGGTGGCGTGGGTTAGTGGAAGTGTTGGAGGTACGTTGCTATACTATTGCTTGGGTTGGGGGCATACGCGTGAATCTGCATACTTACTAACCATTTCTCCCTCGATCCAGCTTGGGTGTTCTTCATCGTTGGTACTGGGCAGATGTTGATTTGGGCCAAGAAGAAGCACGCAGCGTACAAGAAGGAGTTTGGGTCGGCGTATCCGAAGAGGAAGGCGATGATTCCGTTTATCTACTAGGCGATGACTTCGTTCATGTACTCAGCGATGGTGCTAACGTTTATCTACCCCATACTTTGTTGAGGACACAAATCATCCTCTTCGCTCCAATTTCGCGCTCTATGCACTGTCTCGGAACCCGAGGTCATCACTATTGCACGATGATTGATATCCTCGCAATTGCTGTTCTGTCTGGTGCTGTATGCTAGCATTGTCGTTGACCCTACTCCTTTCAGTCAGCCAGAGCCGATGAACTCTCCCAGACCCTTAGAGGACCCTTCTCAACGAGGCGGGCCAGTTCGACATTAACATGATTGAGAACATGCGGGATACTGTGGATATGATTCTCGTTTTCGTGAGTGGACCCCTGCATCCCGACGTTTGGTGGAGATTCTAATATGCAACTTTAAGTCCGCTCTGTTCTCGGCAATCGTCACCACTCTCGTCGCTCTCACGGCGACCGCCTTGCAGTTGGATCATCCGCAGGTCACGAACAGGCTCCTGATGGAGCTCATTGCGCTGCAACGCGTCGCGATAACCAGCGGCTCTGTCGACCAGGTCGATCCTTCCCTCTTAACGCCGACTCCCTTCCCAGCTCCACAGCCAACATCGAGGATTATTGGGTCAACGGACTATGGTTCACGAGCCTCGCCTTCAGCCTCTCCATCGCGCTGATTGCTGTCCTGATTTGGCAATGGATCCAGGCTTACGAGTCCCCGTCCTTCCAGGGCACCGCAAAGGCCAGAGCAGAAGTTCGCGGTTTACGGTACTACGGTATCGACAAGTGGCATGTACCCCTCATCATCGGCCTCCTTCCCACCCTCCTCCTCCACCTTTCACTGTTCCTCTTCTTCGCCGGGCTAGTAGCCTTTCTATTCACACTCGATCATATCATCGCCTACGTTGTTACCGGAATCATCTCTGTAACGCTTCTTGCGTTCATGATCACTAGCCAATTACCGGTGTGGTTCGCCTTATGTCCATACCGGACGCCACTATCCACCTACATATTTGCTCAGATATGCCTCTGCAAAGCTGGATACAGCTGGCTGTGGAGTGCCATGACGAAGGCGGATTATTTTCATCCGATGAATCTCTGCTGCAAGCGGTAATTCGAGATCGCACCCAACGCCAACGATGCCAGTGGTCAAGCAGCGCAAGCCCGACGCGCCTTCCGAATTATACTCGTCATGTTCTATCTGCTAGCTGGCCTTGCCATTCGACTACCGTGGTATCTGAAAGGGGCGAAACAATACAGCTTCTCGGACTTTGTCGTGTTCCTCCTGCGGCCCCTCGAGCGCCTTCAGTACACCATCGGAGACCTCCCTCTGTCGCTCAAAGACATGGAGAGCAGGGCGATTCAACAGAGCGGCGACTCGCTCCACACGACCATGTTCGTCTGGTTGATGCAAATCTCACCTAACCCATCCGCCCGAGCCATCGTCACATCCTGCATCGCTCTCAATCCCAACAACCTTGTATACATCCAACCGCCTATCACCTCGCCGAACGAATGGGCCAAAACTCTCCAGCAAGCTATTTCAGTTCTTGTGACAGGTTCGGACTACATTTTAGATGAGGACTCCTTCGAGCCGTATTCACTTCTCACTGGTGTGCATTGGACGGACTATGTCGAAGGATTGTTATCGGTACGTCGGTACTGCAAGTCGACTTCCGTCGCTCAATGTATCGAGTAGAAAACCTACGATGTTTCATCGACTGTTGAGTGGTATTGGGACGCAGAGATATCGCACCTGGACCAATGGGCAGTCGAGACGTTCCTCCAACGGTTCAGCCTTCACGCACTTTACCACGCAACCCCAAACTCCACCTCTACCATGCTCGCTCCTTTGCTTGAGTTTGAGCCTGCTCTTGCACCCCTATATCCTGCCATGCGTTTTCAATGCTGGACCGTCAAGCCCACTCCTGCTGCCATGCATAAGCTCAAAATATGGCTGCCCAACCCTGATCACGCAGACTCGGTCCAGGTTGTCACTGCTCCGGAATTGCGGCTCCTGCTGGAGGCTGCGACATGTATTTCAGGTGCAGGTCTCGACAGTAAAGAGTTTGGCGACGCATTCCTAGATGCGGGTGTTTGCAGTTTTGGCGTCGTATCTCCGAAAATCACCACATGGTTATTACCCAGGATGTGGCACATGCCTTCTACACGATGATCTCTATGCGTTTAGGTTGTCTAATGGACACGGAGCGGGAAGACTTTCTTGACCACCTGCTCACCATTTATATCTGGGAAGCGATTCGACATGGGGACGGCCTATCTTGGCATATCATCCAATTGTTTGTTCAATCGGGGGCATCCCGCCTGGCAGGAAGTTCAGGGCACGTTGTTCAATCTTCTACCCACCGAAGAGACAAAGAATGACGGCGCCGCGTTCTTGGAGAAGCTGGAGTGTATTATCTTTGTTCACCTATCAGAGTGTTAATGAAAGCGGTCAACTTGCTTAGCGGGTATATCGGGAGACGCTCGAGGAGCTGAGATCATGAACCCGAAGAGACTGGTAGTACTGCCCTTCGACTTCTGTGTCCGATCAGAGCACCTCATGTTTTGCTTGTAGGGTTCGGGACACAGGACAGGTGTCAATTCGCGTAGTTCATAGCATTGATACTGTGCTGTATAAGTGTGAACTAAGGTACACGGGAAAGATGGGGCGATGAACTTCTCATGAGACTAGCGGCAACGTTAGCTTGGGCACCGACTCAGAGCCGTCTGACGCCGCGTCCAGCTAAGTTCAACGTCAATGCGGACGCCGGGCCGCCTTATCCGGCTTTTCCTCTTTCCTCATTCCATTCACTTCAACAACTTCGAGCAAACATGGCGTCCATCCTCACTCGACGCGCCTGCCATCGTCTACAGCTACAGTCTACACTGCCAAGAACCACGCTTAAACCTGGGCAGACGCCAACGAGAGCATTACACTCCTCGCCCACTGGTGCGTCTCAAGACCATGGCTTCTGCCATGCATGTAGCATCCTTACTGACGGTATCTTAATTATGCAGTCTTGAAGAAGAAGGGCGCTCCTAAGGAGCTCGAAGAGTTCGACGAATTTGAAAACGAAGCCGAAGAAGCCGACCTCTTCGGCGAAACTACCCCCACCTCGTCAGAAAGCAGCTCCACCCTCGCTTCTGCCACCAACGCATCCACTGCCTCCACTTCCCCAACTACTCAGAAGCCCAAACACCGCCACGTTCTCCTACTCAACAAGCATGCCGCTGCTCGTCAATCAAAGGAATTCTCTGAGCTTATAGCCTTCGTCGAGCCGAGGGTGGGAAGAAACCCGACTGTGAAGGCGACGCAGGTGAAGGAGAGCGCGTGGCAGCACCTCGTTGAGCGCGCGTCGACCGAGGAGGAGGTGTCGAGAGTAGTGAGCTTGTTTGGGAAGTGGAGAGAGGCGAAGGGCGGTGTGAGGGATGCGTTCGCTGGTGCATTAGCCAGTACGTTCTATTCCCCTATTCCCCGTCGCTCAACGTTCGACTGACTAACTCATATTTTTCCTGTAGAACGATGCGCAGACCTCTTCTGCCCCGACCTCGCCCTCTCCGTCTTCGGGAACTACGCAAAGTATCAACTCCCGCTCACCCTTCCTGCCGCTCGCCAGCTCCTCCACGCATACCACACCACGTCCGACCTGTCAAAACTCCTCGCCGTGTCAAACCTATATCCCGTGTACGGACTACCACCCGCACATGAGGACCTCGTGTCGTGCTCGCTCATCACGTCGGCGTGTCTCGCTGCTACCCAAGCTCAACCTGTAAGGGGCGAGAAGGTGAAGCGTAGTAAGGAGGAGAGGTACGCGTTCGCCGTGAGCGACGAGTTGCTGGGGAAGCTTAAGGAGAGCGTGCAAGCTGCACAGGCTGTTAAGCTCGCAGCCAAGTCTGCATCTACCTCTACCTCCGGCTCCGACTCTCAGGTGGTCGCGAAGACCATGAAGAAATCCACACAGTCCAAGACTGTGCTCGACGATACGCAGGGGATGAAGTGGGTGAGGTGGGCGCTGCATAATGTCGAGGGCGTGCTTGGGAAGAAGGACGCTAGCAAGGCGGGGTGGGTGAGTGAGGCGAGGTTGAGTCTGTAGGCTCACTCGGAGTGGGCCTAGTACTATAAGTAGATTTGGTTAATATATGTGCGTTACTCGTTACTCTGTGTGTGTGCTTCTGGTTAGTTTGTGGACGCGACTATGAGATGCTTTGGAAGTAGGGAGCGCCTCAGCGACGAGTATCAAATGTGGCTGCACTAAACTTCCTCTCAATCACCATGTCGTCCCAAGGCGGCGCATTCAATGATTCCATGTCGTTTTTTCTCCAATCTATTTGCAACGTTGCAACTTGTCCTCTACTCCACACTTGTCGTCGTGTGTCTGGACCCACTCTACCATACTTCGCTGCCTAGAGACCAAGACCTGAATCTTGAAGCTTGAAAAACTCACCGAGGTGACCTTCAGGGTTACGATCTTTCAGGTGAGCACGTTCCGGACACTGGTTTCTCATAGCCTGCTGATGCGTGGCACCACAGAGGCATCCTGCTTGCATTTCCTGTAATAATCACGAAGAGGAGAGTTGCATGGGCGCAAGAGGTAGCTCACACCGTGGCTCTCATGGTTCAGCCCAGTCGTTCTAATCATTTTGTCCCGAAGCAGTGCGATGGAACATGCCTCAAACTATGCACAACCTCCCATAGCAACAGAGTCCGGCTCAAGAACGTACGAAGAAAGCCATGCCACGCATCCCATCATGATCCACGAGGCTCTCCACTCCGACGTCGACACAGCCGTCCAACTCAGCTCCAAAGCCCTAGCTCTCCGCCCTCCCGGACATCCAGAGCGCCCTCTCTACCTCAACGACGCAGCAGTCGCTCTCAACCGCCGCTACAAGCTCTCCCACTCCCTCGACGACCTCCGTCAAGTCATCGCGTTACATGAAGAGGCGCTGCAGGCTCGCCCACCAGGCCATGAAGCTCGCGGCGACTCGATAAACAACCTCGGCGTCGCCTGCACATACCTTTTCCAGCACTCCCGCCGTCAAGAAGACTTGGAGCGGGCGATAAGTCTATTTCAGGAGTCGGTGCAGTTAAATCACCCAGGCCACGAACATCGCCAGAGCTCGACGTATAAGCTCGCTGAGGCCCTGCGTCTTCGCGTCGAGAGCTCCCCGGGTGGACCTAGGACGGAGGACGTCACGAATATGGTCGATCTCTACGCAGAGAGCTTAGCTTTGTGTGCGCCCGGCGATCCGAATCGAGCGAAGTTCCTCAACGATGTCGCGGGAGCCGTAGCGTGTCGTTTCGGTCTCACACGGAACGCAGGAGATTTGGACACGATGTTGACCCTTCTACACGAAGCATTCGAACTACAGCCGAAAGGACACCCGGATCGCGGAGCGTTGCTGAACAACTTCGCGAGCGCGTTGAACATGCGATACGGCGCTACCCGTTCGGCGGAGGACCTGGATAGGATCGTGGAGCTCATAGAGGAAGCGCTGGAGATGTCTCCCCCTGGTCATCCGGCGAGGGGGAATCATTTGAATACTTTGTCTGCTTTGCTTTCTTCTCGATACGAGGCCACCCGGACCGAGGAGGATTTGGATAGGCTTGTCGAGTTATACTCAGAGGTGCTGGACGATTTGCCTTGTCATCATCCGAATCGCGTCAATGTCCTATTTCGGCTCGCGGAGAGGTTGACGAATCGGTACAATTCGAGACACTCGATGGAGGATATGGGGTGGATGATTCGGGTGTTTGGGGAGGTGCTGGAGCTGTGTCCGCCAGGTCATCCCTACCATGAGACATCAATGGGGGCGCTGTGTAATGCGCTGAAGCACCGATATAGGATCGCACCGATGGATGAAGATCTCGACAGGGTCATCCAGCTTCAAGCGATGAAGTTGACGACCCGTCCACCAGGCCACCCGAATCGCGTTGCCTCGCTACAGAAGCTCGCTGAAACCCACCGATTGCGTTACGACAGGACAAGCGACCTGGAAGACCTCGACAAGCTGATCCAGCTTCATGAAGAGGTCGTGGAACTCCGCCCATCAGGCCACCCGGAGCACGAAGACTGCCTCGCTGCTCTCATCGACGTCATGCCTTTCCGATACAGGGCTACAGGTACCCAACGCGATCTCGACGAGATGTTCAAACTCCAGACGGAGATGCTGGGCCTCCGCCCACCAGGCCACCCACTTCGAAGCAGAAGCCTGAACGACATGGCTATGGCTTTGGCATGCCGATACGACGTGACGGGATCCCCGGACGACTTGGAGAGCATCATCGGACTGCTCTCAGAGGCGTTGGAGCTCTACGCCCCCAAGGATCCGGACAAGAGACACGCGCTCAACAATCTCGCGAATGCGTTCTTTAACCGGTACGAGCGCACGGGGGCGGAGGAAGATGTAGAGAGGATGGTTGCGCTGCATGAGGAAGCGCTGGAGTTGCACCCGAAGGAGGATCCCAATCGCTGGCTCTTTATCAACAACCTCGCTGCTACGCTCGCCAATCGACATCATCTCTCGAAAAGCGACAAAGAGCTCCAAAGGATAATGCAGCTCTGCTCCGAGTCACTCGATATGCAGCCGCCTAATCATCCGAGTCGCAGTACAACGCTCACGAACCTCGCCAATGCTCTCAACCGGCAGTATCAGCAGAATGGCACCCGCGAGGACCTGGAGAGGATTTTGCAGCTACGGTTGGAGGCACTCGAGCGCTGTCCGGTGGGCCATCCGGATCGCTCAGGGTACTTGGGGACTCTGGCAGATGCACTACGAGCACGCCATAGGCTTACCGCTGATCGAGCGGACCTCGTGCGGATGGTTGACCTGCGCAGGGAAGCGAAGATGCTTTGTCCTCTGGGACATCCAAACCACGCGGAGCGAGCTGGAGATTTAGCGGAAGTTCTCACTATGGTACCGCCTTACGACGTGGAGGAGGTTGTTCGTTTGGCTCGGGACGGAGCGCTAGATCTCGTCGCTCCAGCGGCCAGGTCGCTTCATTGCACGAGGTTGTGGGTTCAGGTTGCGCAGCTCAACCACCACTCGTCGCTCGAAGACGCATATGCGCACTCCATCCAGTTCCTCCGATACTATCTCACAGTAGGAGCCACAGTGAAGCACCAATACGACGCCCTTCAACGACAGCCCGAGCTGCTTTCACTGCCCATGGACGCCGCTGCGCATGCAATCGAGAAGGAGAAGGTTGAGGAGGCGGTGGAGACTCTAGACGCGGGACGATCTTTACTATGGTCGGAGATGCGACGTTTTCGAGATCCTCTCGATCAGCGTTCTCGTGAACGTATGGGCGAGAAGCTGGCAAACGACTTCGTACACTCGTGCTACGAGCTACAGAAGATAGCCACAGCAGAGGCCTCCTTCGAGCGTTACCCCGTTACTCACCATGGGCCAGCACCAGGCGAAGGTCTACTTCAGGTAGCGGGCAGTACCGCTATTCCTTACGACGTCCTTCTCCCTCGCAAGCGTAAGCTACTTCAGGACCATCAGGCGATGCTGGAGAGGATCCGCGCCAGGCCAGGGTTGGAGCATTTCCAGCTCCGACGGCCTTTCGAGTCGCTTCAGACGGCTGCCCAAGGAGGACCTGTGATCATCATAAATTGCAGTGAACACGGATCCCACGTCATCATTGTCTTCTGCGACAAGCCACCCATCGTCATCCCTCTTGACGAAGGTGATGAGAGGGACGAGTTCCATACCCTCGCTACCAAGGTACACCAAAACTATCTCGACGCTCGTGGGGAGCTCGAGTCCAATAGTTCGCAGAACCGATCTCGGACGTTTGGGCGCAAACTGAACCCTGTCCTGCAGCGGATGTGGAGACTCGTGGGGGAGAAGGTTGTTGACGTCTTGAAGCCCATTCTGCCCATAGGCTCTCGAGTTTGGTGGTGCCCGACGTCGTTCCTCACTATCCTCCCTTGGCATGCTGCTGGAACCACTAAGCAGTGCTTTATCGACTACTACATTTCCTCATATACGCCAACGCTACAAGCTCTTATCGACGCTCGCCGATCCCAGCCCATCTTCTTGCCTTCACTCACAAAAAGTCAACCCGTGGAGGAAAACCCAAATCCGCGTATGCTCGTCATAGCCAAGATGGATTCACAAGACGGCTTTGGCGAGCTGTCTTCAGCCGCAGACGAGTTCCGTGTTCTGCAGAACTTGGGCTCGTCCGTCAGCTGTCTCGAAGGATCACAAGCCACAAGCTCTCGCGTCCTCGAAGGCCTCGCTTCCCACTCATGGGCCCACTTCATTTGCCACGGCACCCTTCATCCCCGCCCCTTCGAATCCTCCCTACACCTCCACGGAGGCGACCGCTTAACGCTTAACGACATCATCAAAGCCTACCTCCCCAGCGCGCAGTTTGCCTTCCTCGCAGCGTGTCATACGGCGGAGCAGGGCTCCAGGTTGCAGGACGAGGTGCTGCATCTCGCTGCTGCGATGCAGTTTAGTGGCTTCCAAAGCGTTATCGGGACTATGTGGGCGATGAGGGATAGTGATGGGCCGGAGGTCGCGAGGGAGTTCTATAAGCGGATGTTGGGAGATTCGTTCAGGACGAGGTGCAGCCTTGTAGTGTTGAAGAAGCTGGCTTGGGTTCTACCGCCTTTCGTGGAGCAAACGTTGCAGAGATGGGCAGGAGTGGACGAGGAAGGCAGAATTCATGGGCGGCATGAGCGAGCAGCGAGGGCGATGTGGGAGGTGACGCGGAAGATGAGAAAAGACGGGAAGGAGTTGGAAAGGTGGATAAATTTCGTTCATATTGGCGCGTAGTTACACGGTCGGGTTGTTCCTAAGACTCGGTATTGGTTAGATCCAAGCACATTCCTGTATTTTACACATTCTCTTGAAACCCTTCTCCTCCCGTCTGTCAATCCTAGAATCCCACGACTAGTGAAAAGTCTGAGAAGGAATGTTTGTATGATAACGCACTCAGTCCATTTCCTTCCCGTCTTCGTCCAAAGGCTCCCAGGGCGGCACAGACATGGCCCATCTACACACGCCTCAATCAGCAAAAGCACTTCTAAACGGCAAGGAAACAACATACACGTCAGGGCCCGAGATATCATCTCCCGGTCGAACAGTATCTCGTCTCTCATCCTTCTTCTTTCCAAGCGACCACGTCTGGAAGAGCGTCGTGTACGTCTGATTCGGCTCCGAACCAGACCGATATACGCCAACAGTGCCTTCGTTGTACCACGCTGGACCGAGAGAGCCGCCTGCTGTGACGCCAGGCATCGCTGCAGCAATCGGTGCACTGAGCGCGAACATGAACTTGACGACTTCTGAACCTGATAGACAGAGAGAGGGTCAGACGGAAACCTCGAAGAAGAAGTTGGGCACTAACTTTTCGCAGAGAGATACATCGCGTATGCAGGGCAGGTGTCCACCTCAGTGACCAGGTACATACCCAGCAAGTGCTCAAAATCCGCACTCTTGAGCGTGTCTAGGCTGCCTTCGAGTTTCGTGGTACTGGGCTTGTGCATGAGGAGGATGGCGCCGTAGTCCCGGGAGCACTGGTATTGCGATTGGATGGCTATTTCGCCGAGGGGAGCAAGCTGGCTGTAAGTAGAAAAACACGTTGAGTAAGAGGATTTGGCTCGAGGAGGTGAAGTAGGACTACTCACATGTTAGGTCCAGCCTCGAACGCGACCGCCCTGACGTTGGATGAAGCTAAGCTCAGTTTGGTGTCCTGCCCGTGCGTCTTCCTCTTCAACTCCTCGGTGCCTTTCGTCTTTCCGTCATCGAAGATATTGCCTATTTTCGAGAACACGCCCGTGTCCTTGTTGATCTTGCCGTAGTCACCGACCTGGCAAGGTAGATAGATCGATGGTCAGCAATAGCACTTCGTGCGTAAAGGAGAGGCAGCGATGAGCGTTCGACTAGCCAGACGTACCTCGATCTTCACGGATGGCTCCCAGTTCGTGAACTTGTTGGTGAGAACGTGTATGTTGTCGCTGAACGTCCGCGATGCGTACTCTTTCTTCCTAGTGAAGATCTTCTGGAAGAACCCTGCACCCATGATGGAAGAAGGTGGGTAAGGGACACAGCAGGGAGACAAAGTAGAGATGAGGGTTTATAGCAAGCGCACGTACAGCACGAGTTCCTAGCCATTCCATGGATCCGGGCGGTAGTGGGTGATGATTTCACATTAAACACCGGGATGGGGGCCGTAGTGGAAGACGTCCCAGACTTGTCCCTGTGATGCTTTTTGACGACAGGGAAGATCGAGAGTCCGTGCGGTGGTTTGCTGGTGAGGTGTGCTTCATGCAAGTGCAAGTCGTCTGCGTAGAAATTGTGGTCGACAGAAGAGAAGCCGGGTCTTCGAGAACTGAATTCGAGAAGATTCGCCTAAGATTTGCCTGATCGACTGATGGCTGCGATGGTGGCTAGGGCTACAGTAGATTGAGTGTGGATGTCGATTCGTGGGTTGTTCATTGGATTACAGAAAAGTCCTGAATCCTGGCTGCAAGTACGCTTGTCCACAGTCAAGGAGGGTACCTACATACGTATATGCAGCGTCTGAGCCTGGCCATTAAGAATAACGGGCAAATTTCTTCGGGTTCAAGTAGGGTTCAAGCTCTATCCCGTTTCTCTGAGTTAACGTTCAGGCCTGCAGCATGCGCAAGGCACACGTCTCTTCAGGCCTCAATGTTCAAAACAACTGAACTGAACTATGATTACTTCATGTGTAATGAGTGCGTCCGCTGCCTCCGGGTGTCCCTTTTCATCGGCGATGGTAGGCATACGGGGTAATCCTGCCATTCGCCTGTGGAAGTAGCTCTACAGCGTCATCGTAATCAGAAATCTCATCGATCGCATCTTGAGACGGTGTGTTGTGTCTCCGTTGCGAAAGATGATTCTCTTCCACGTTCGCCCGGTAAGCACACTATGCAACATCATCAATTTCAGCGACTCGGACAACTTGAACACAAAACATGGTATCACGTACCAGCTGCTGCAGAAACGCGGCGCTAGCATCCTTTGCGTCTTCCGTGGGTAGAAGATCAAGCAAAGTATCCTGGAGTTCCTGCCATACGGGATCCCGATGCGAGTCGCTGTCGGCCAAGGCGGTGATATGCCAAGCTAGGTCGTCCCCGTGTCGGATAGTTTCCCACATACAAACCGTATTCAGATTGTCATAGATATATTGCCAGTTCACGGTCGAGTATGCCGTATAGCAGCTCATCATCCTTGAGAAGGCGTCAGCCACCTCCTTGGAGATAACACCGTGATGATGATCGAAGACGCGACGCCAGAACAGCAAACACCCTTCGTCTCTGAACGCCTTGCTGAATGATGGGCTACCGGAGCCTAGAAGACAGGTCGCCACCTCAAGCAGGAGCTGTAGCTGCGAAGCAGGGACATCTTGTAGCAAGAATGCGTGATTGGAAGTGGGCAGCCATGACCTGAGCCTCTGCAGCGCAGCAGGGGTGGGTTGAACAACCGACCCGCCCAAGCGCATCGCAGGATACAACGGGGCAAGCGCAGATTCTATCTCGAGCAGCGCGGTAATCAGAGAGGTCGTCGATTGTGGGGTTTCGTGTTAGAGAGTGTGAAGGCAGAAACGCTGGAGGAAGATCTCGCAGGTACTGGGCTGATTTAAAACCGGCGCCCTCGCATCCCGATTCCAGTCGACGGTTGACGAAATGTCATACGCGTGTTCTTCGGCATAGTGAGTCACGGACGTCGTACAGCAGTACCGATGGACCGATAAAAGTGCTTCGGTGAATCCCATCCAGTGCGTACCAGTGAGGCGTGCGTACACCCTAAAGGAGTCTTCGTCCAACCTGCGGCCTGGGCTAGTTAACTGGACAGAAATAGCTTGCTGCAGAGCCTTGGCCCATTCGATCGTCGAGGTCACAGGTGGTTGAATATGGACAAGGTCGTTGGGATCGAGGGCTATGATCGCTCGAGCGGATGGGTTGGGTGAGATCTGCATCAGCCACACAAACATGCGGGTGTGAAGTGAGTCGCCGCTCTCCTGAATTACTTTGGTCTCCATGTCTTTCAGCGAGAGAGGGAGCTCTCCGGCGCTGTACTGGAGATGCTCAAGGGGCTGAAGGAGAAAATCCACAAAGTCCAGGAAGTGATACCGCCTTGCCGTCTTTAGGTACCATGGTAGTCGTATGGCAAACCAACTGGCAGATACGACATCACGAGTGCAACTCGGAAAGCGCGTCGGGCTTGCAATGATGCTTGACTATTCTTCTTGCCGCCGGATACGTTCCCAAACCACTGCTTCCAGGGAGGATAGAAATGACTTGGCGTAATTGTGTCAATCCATAATCAGCTGTATATAGTTTGGTAGGAGCGTAGCTGAGCAAATATGTAGGTGGATAGTGGCGTCCGATACGGGCATGAGGCGAACCACACTGGTAATAGGTTGGTAATCAAGTATGCAGTAAAGGCGACGGTGATGATTCCGGTGACGACATAGGCGATGATGTGACTGAGCGAGAAAGGAAGACTATGAGGCCGGCAAAGAATAGGAACAGCGCAAGGTGAAGGAGAGTGGGAAGGAGGCCGATGATGAGGGGTACATGCCACTTGTCGATACCGTAGTACCGGAAGCCGCGAACCTCCGCCCTTGCCCTGGCGGTGCCTTGAAAAGACGGGGCTTCGTAGGCTTGGATCTATTGCCGAACCAGGATAGCAATGAGCGCGATGGAGAGGCTGAAGCCGAGGCTCGTGAACCATAGTCCGTTGACCCAGTAATCTGCGATGTTGGCTGTGGAGTTGGGAAGGGAGTCCGCGTTGAGTGGGGAGGGATCGACCTGGTCGACGGAACCGTTGGTGAGTGAGTGCAATACGCTGCAACGCGATGACCTCCATCAGGAGCCTGTTGGTAACCTGCGGATGGTCCAGCTGCAAGGCGGTGGCCGTGAGAGCGACGAGAGTGGTGACGATGGCCGAGAACAGAGAAGACTTTGAGAATGTTTAGCAACAAAACCTCATACAGACGTCGGAATGTGAAGATCTACTCACGAAAACAAGGATCACGTCCACAGTATCTCGCATGCTCTCGATCATGTTGAGGTCGAATTGGCCTGCTTCGTTGAGGTACACTCTCCGAATTCGCGCCTTCGGCTGCTTCTCCTTCCCCCTCTTGTCCGGTCGAAACCTTTTCTCGTAGTTTAGGTCATTAACCTCGCCATCTATAAAATTCATGAGCACCACCCTCAAGAATGGAACAATGGGCTATGGTACGTACCAGCAACCTGAGGCACCCCGCTCGTGAACTGAGCTTGCTCATGGGTGGTCTTCTGGGTAGTCCTCCGGCGCATGATGAATGGTCGCTTATGCCCCCCATGACTCTTCACTTCTGAGTTCGTTGAAGTATCGAACTCCTGGACAGTGCTTCGGGGGGTAGCCTCGAGCAGCTCGTAGGTGACTTCTCTAGTCTCTGAATGCTCATCGATCGTCGAGCGACGCCTACGCTCATTGCCTGCAACTTTTCTCTCATCTGACTTGCCATTTGAAGGCGCGTCATGAGCCTGTTAACTCATATTAACTGAAAAGGTATCAGACACCGTTGGGATTGGACGCACTGCGTTTCGAATTGTAGAAGCCGTCGCAGGCCTTCGAGTGAGCAGCCAAAGGATCTCTGCCTGCAGTAGCCGGCTCAAAGTCGATTTTGTCGGAGGATCCTGGTCGAGGTGCCATGACGGGGGAGTGAAGCAAGGGCAGTGTGTATCCGTCAGGCGAGGCCCTCATATACGCGCCGTCCACAATATCGGCCTTCCACAGAGCTGGGAATGTATCAAGCACTATCGTTCATCAGGGGTGGAATTTCCCCATACATAATGACACCTAACAAAACAGCACCTGCGCGGATTGACTTTCAACGAACCTCAACACATTTATCGTTACAGCTTCATTGCGGCAGCGGGCGCGTTTTGCACAGGTTTCGCACTGTACCTGAGACTGAGAGGTGTCAGCATGTCACTCAGAGTTCAGACTACGAAGCCGATGAATGTCTACAGCACAAATCGTGACGACGCGAGTGAACAAGACTACCACTTCATTACCTTGCAGTAGGCGCGAAACCTGCCCCTTCCTCCCCAAAGATCGCGATGCCTTGGAAAACATCAGTGTTGGGACCGATCTGAACGCTTGCTTTTCTCGTAGCAAGCTTGTACACGATTATGGGGAAAGTAATGAGGCTGTATGAATCATACGCTACTTCTGCTGCGTGACAAGCGAGCAAGTGCCTCGTAGCCACAAGTTTTTGACTATGCGGTGTGAGAAAGGAAAGGAGAGCCGAGCACGCCAGATCTGTGTATCAGACGGAGTGAGAAGAGAAGAAGGGAAGAAGGTACGCATCGTGTCCAGACGTAGCCGTACTTCTGAGCTTGATCGTCCGCATCTCGGTGACTGTAGCGACTTTCTTCACGGAATACTGTAAGCTAACCACACAGCCTCCGCTCCTCCGCCAACCCATCTCCCCACAAGACGCACAACAGCGGTTTTGGAGACCCAGCCCGCAAATATGATGAGGGAGGTGAGGAGTGGGTGAAGGGAAAGGACGACTAGCAAGAGGAGGTCAGCTGAGAAAACAGACCGAAACGTAAAAAGAAAACCCACCTCTCAGCCCAAACCCCGCACTCAACCCACCCAGTCCATTTCTCACCACCCAGTCGCGCCCCAGAAACTCATCGTCCAGGAACCGGAGGGCCGTGTCGAGATACGCAAGTCCCAGTATCGAGGGTGTCGACAAATTCGCGCCTGGTGCTGATGTCGAAATTTGAAAGGCGGCTTGAGTTGCTGAAGATGACGCAGGCCGCCAGATGGACAAAAGGAAGAGGAGGAATAGTTTGGTGAGGGAGGAGTACAGCAGTGTGAGTGGGATGAGGCTGTATCTGTTTATCGCATAGCGTCAGCAAGCGAATCGAACTAGACCGTAGAAAAACGTACCGGAACTCTGCCTGTGTACCAGAAACATGCATCTGTTCCCTGCGTTCTGCTTGTCGTTTATCTTCGACGCTAGGGTTGGTTGTTGATTGTGATCGAGCTTGATACCACCGCAACGGGACGAGAACGGCTGCTGAAGAGGCTAAGACGCCCAGGTGAAAACCGAGTGTTTCTGCGAGGCAACCGGCGAGGATGCGTGCTGCTGAGACTCGTCCTGTCGAGGTGCCGGTGGTGGAGTCGGTTAAATGTGGTGCATCTAGGACGCGGGTAAGTTAGCTACACTCCGAAAGATACCCCAGGGAGACCAGGAGAGAGGGGATAGACAAGACGTGGACGTACTGAAGTGCATCCAACGAATGACTGCGCTGTAAATGGTAAGCTCAGCTGAAAGGCTCAAGTATTGTTGACTTCGAACGAGATGTACGCACAGGCATCTAGAGCAACGAGAGCAGATCCGAGACGAAGTACCCAGAACCATTCAGACTGTACAAACAGTGGTCAGACTCGTACTATCAATGTCGAGAGACTGAAAATGAGCTCACCCAGCGCGTTTGGTAGGTAGTGGCGACATTCTTCTCGGACTGTACCGAGTTCGTAGATCCATCCCCGTCAGTCACCCTCCTAGGTGGCGCCCCGCGATTATACAGCAGATGTCTGTAAACACCCTGCTTGAGGAGAATGAGATCCAAGAACAACGTCAGCGTATCATGCTCGACGTATGGATCCGCAAAAGCATGGCACTTGGGCTAGAGAGCATGAAACGAGTTTCGTCAGACTTCCTTCTCCGCGCCGTAGGTATATACTTCGGACAGTCAGACACATACACATTGTTCTAGACGCAGATTATGCGCCGACTGGTAGACGGTGTACAAGTGTGGAAGCTGGACGGTGCAGTGCGTGCAGATCGGCATGAGCGTACTGAGCAGGTGCCGGGGACGGTGAGCGTGATAGCCGGTGAGCTCAACTTGCTTTTGCCCATGACCTCCTCCTTGCACATGGACATCGAACATGGAAAGAATGCATTTCGCACGCCTCTCATGCCTATATTTACCTCGCTTTGGAGTACTGCTGGAGACGAGGATACCGGATGACCGCGTCCGGTGACTTTCATTCGATAACCACCATCATATTCCACGCACAACGGATCCCTCGGATTGGTATCCATGCCTCTTGTTGCAACGCTGCACGACCGTGCTAGTCAACAGGACACAATACCCCACAAAAGAGCAGCTCCGCTCGCGACGTCTTCTAGCTAGCACGGATTTCGCCGAGTAAGATGCGCACGATGTGTTGTTTCACCTTTATAAACCACCGCTTTCCCCCTATGGCGTCGACAACGTAGCTCAACCGACCCACGTTGCACATTGCGAGCGAAGTTCCAGATACCACAAACTACCATGGGCGCGTTCTCTCGCACACTCAGTGCACTCCTACTGCTATCCTGCATTCTACCCGCATGCGTATCCGCCAACGAGGGCGGTCAACACCCCCTACTCTTTCAAGCTGGCGACGAGCACGGCGTAATCCAAACACCCTCGACGGGCGTTGACTCCCTCGATGTTCCAGCAAGCAAGGCGCCGTGTTTCCCCTCGGCTGAGTTCACTATGCCCTCGACTGTACCGAATACGACTGCCAATTGGTGGTGCCCTATGAACAATGAGTACGCATTTATGGGATTCAGCTACTCCCTCTACAATTGTAAGCCCCTCTCGCTCTCTTCTCATTCTGCGCAGGACTCATGCTGATGACTACTATCCGTGTTACAGGCCAGAGTCTGTCGCAGATGCAGCGCGAGTTCAAGGATATGAAGACAAAGTTCAAGGCGAGATACGTGAGGCTCTATGCGGTATGCGATCGCAAGGGCTTCTAGTGCGTTCTTTAACTGTCGTACCCTCCGCTACGATTATGAAGCTTACTCGTGGCGTTGCGCAGCGACGACGTCATCACCGCAGCCTGGGACAACGGCCTAGGCGTACACGCTCTCATCTGGGTACGTCCCTCTTTTCTTTCCTATCTTCCCCATTTTTCCTCATTTGCAACTTCCTCCAGTTCGGCTTCGACAACACCCCCGAATGGAAAGACCGCCGCGCTACGCTCTTCAACACGCTCCACACGCACCCCAAAGCCCGCTTCGTCACCCGCGCTCTGCAGTTCGGCTCAGAGCCGTTGTATGATTGGGTTCTGACTCCGGACGAGCTGGCGGCGGAGGTAGTGAAGGCGAGGAAGAATTTAACGAGTATTGGAATTCCTGTGAGTTCTTCTTCGCATTATTTCCTCTTGGGGATTTTGGGGAGACTTTTGATTTTCGGTCTTCCGTCAAGCACACCTGTGCGTGCGGCGTCTTCGTGTCGTTTAGCCTTCGCTCTGTGTATCACTCTACCTCGAACACCCATTGACGGACAATAACTTCTAGGTGACCATCAGCGAGATGGCATGGGGCTACCAACTCCACGGCGGGTCCAAGAGCGTACTCGAAGCCGTGGACTTCTTCGATATCCACATGCTGCCGTACTTCTCGCAGCAAGCGTCTACGTGTGAGTTTCACTTATCACCTTCCTTCATGTTCCTATTGCTGATCGCTACTGAATCCCTTCCTCTTGACAGCGGACAAAGCCTGGCCGATCCTGATGAAAGACCATAACTGGTTCGTCACCAATGGACTGGGGAAGAAGATGTTCTGGTCCCAGGTTCGTTCCTCTCTCCCCTCCCTTCTCTCCCTATGACGTGTGACTGAAGTGATTCTATGTACTATAGAATGGCTGGCCGTCGAAGAGTTACCCTGGCGTCGAACCAAACTCGCCTGATGCCGTCGCGGACATTCCTAACGAAGCGGTGAGCACTGTCTCTACTATACTCATTGAGGGTACGGGACTGACGGCTGGACTGAAATAGGGATACTACAAGCTACTTGATGAGCATTGCACGGACTTCAAGGCGATGGCGAATGGTGGCGTCGGTACGTGTCGAATCTTCCTTCCTCTCTTACCCTCCCACACTCTCTGCGGACCTTCCCGAGCTGTGTTCCCTCCCACATCTCCTCCCTTCGCATCTTGCCTCTGACCCTTCACAAACGTTGATCGCTGACGTCTCTTCCTCTTCGCAGGTTGGTTCTGGCACGTCTACAGCGACTCCCAGCTCCAGGGTTACGGGCTCTACGACACCTCGGGCCAGCTCAAATTCCCGTTCCAGCCTAAGATCGCCTGTTGATAGGCCGCAGCCATATTGGTCGAGTTTGTCTAGCCTGGAAGTTTAAGGTGGGGTTTCCGAAGCGTTTGCAGAATTGGCTTTATATATACCTTGGACTCTCTCCTTATGTTTATGCTGTCAGCTCGCTGTAGGTTGTAGTGGTTTAATGTATTTTATACTCCGTTGCTCTTCTACCTGGTTGACCGTTGAGTGCTCGTCAGGTCGTCCCCTCTCAAATGATGTCGGAACTCTCGGGAGGGGCAACGTTTGAGCAACGCTATCTATTAAATTGAAGTACTCGGCCACCATCGGCGTTATAGTGTAGTGGTCATCACTCGGGATTTTGATAACACATCTCTTGGTCATATCGTCTTCCCGTAACCCAGGTTCGAACCCTGGTAATGCCACATGATGGGCGATTTCAGTTATTTTTGTTCTTCCTAATTTCAAACCGCCTCAGGTTCATTTCAGCTCCTTGAAAACTGAACTTTGAAGTAATGAAGTCCTTCTGGGCTCTCCACTTTTCTCATGTTACACCCGCCGACGATGTACCTCTTTTCCTCGGTTCGCTCCCCATCTCTTGTTTCGGAGTCATGAGGAGCCTATTGCAAGCTAGAACTTAGACTGGACGCTGCCGGAGTGCGCTCTATCGCAAGTATAGCAAGCAGTAACTATACGTAGTTCAAAGTAGACTGTGGTACGAGTCTGTATTGACTTATTCACAAGTCTGAGCTCACTTTTTCGCAAAATTCCTCCCGCTGGAAATATTTGATAGCATCTGGTTCCAGCTCTTCAGAGGTTGCGCGTCTTCGCCGAGAGGAGCAGTGAGCACGGAGCAGCAACGGATTCGGAGCAGGTTGTTCTAGCAAGGTTTCCCACGCGTCGCGAAAGCACCACTCGCCTGACCAGTGACGGCAACTTTGCAGCAACATGGCGAGCATATGCCGGCCCGCGGCCGCTCGCCCTTGTCCTCCTTGAAATCCTTCCACCAACATCAACGTCCTTGTACCCCCGTCTATTGTTCGCTGCTCGAGAACCTAAAATGTGATGTGTGCAGTCCACGGCAAATGCTATTGTAATTCTCGGAGAGCTCATCATAGGTGCCACGCAACAGCTTGCATCGTGTCTTCCACATCGACCTCTTCCAAGTCAGATAAGTTCGAGGTCGCAGATGCGGTCGATTCACCAACCATCCCACGCCCCAAGTCCCCACATCTGGTTTACAGAACTCAGCTTGGCCTCACTTCGCTCGACGTAAAGCTTTTTCGACCCACCTCTGCTGCAACTTGAAGCCCACATAAACTTATACAAATCCGACCATGGGTGTTTTCGACACATTTCGCTCGGCTTTTGGCAGCGCTCCCCCGAAGATCACAAACACTGGATCTGCGTTCCCAACTATATCGCCCCATCTAAACTACTGCTGGAGAAACGAGGCCACTGGCGGTCAAGACATATTTTGGAGCTCAAATGATGGTGCTTGGAATTTCGACGCTCGTGTTACACCTCGGCATGCTACGCATCGCCCTGCTACAATTCGTCATTCTACACCTCTTCACGCTACACCGTTTCATGTTACACCTTTCCGTGACCACGCCACACCTAAGTCTCTTGATCTCACGCCCTCCGCTGGTACACGATGGCTCTGCCAGTACGACCAAAATGGGGTATTACATTGGTCAGATGGCAGTGGGAAGTACTACACGTACGGAAGTGCTGGTTGGCGCGATTATAGCACGAGGCCGACGTCCTCGAAGAACGATTCCCAGGCTTCCCGCAAAGCTGGCCGCCGCCGTTTTACGATGCGGGGAACGTATCGCCGTATCCTCTCCGGATCCATGGCACCACCTCCACGCCGGTCGACGTATTCGCTACCGTTCCGGCTCCACCTGGTCAAACTCCTGCGTCTATCTTCCCAATTTGTGCGCCAGCTACGACTACCCCGCTGGCAGCTCGGACCACGACTCGGAACGCGCTACCGTCACACCAAACGTTTGCGAGGTTCGACACACCATCGGCTAGCCAGTGGCAAGCAGCTCCCACCCCGACGGGTATCAATCCATTTCGCTGACTATCCCTTGAAACCTGTACTCCTTCGCTCGAAGCTTCCTTGACTGATGTCCTTCGAGGTGCCTCGGAAGCCGCTTCACTATCTCTTGTCTGATACGCAGATCCTCAACGGACATCGTCAGATGTTTCTGGAGCCTTACGGCGGAACGCTGCTGTCAAGACATGGCGAGTGTTGAACGTTGAACGATGATTTGGGACCCCAACGTTAATCATGTTTGCTCGTACATGGACAGACTGCCAGCCAGATGTTCTAGCTGTAATTATTCGAATAGAGCAATACCAAATACTACAGTACATACATACACACGAAACTTCCCTCAGCTGGATTCCCAGCTGGCGCAGTCCCTCAAACCCAGCTACACACAAGTTAGTCTCTCGAACTCAGGTTGACGTCAATCCAACGTCAAGTCAATAACACTCCTGTGCCATCCCGTCGGCACCACGATCGGCCCCTCGAACTCCTTCTTCACGTCGAAGTCTTGTGTGAGATCCAAGACGTCCGAGCTGTCGAGTGGGGGAAGTCCTGGTTCGGGCTTTACCGTTGAGGTTGAGTTTGATGTCTGGCGCTGTAGTGAGGAAGGATGATGAGGACCCAGGATACGTGGCAGGTATGACGGGTGAGCTTACGGGGTGAACACTGGGTGGTGCGATTCCTTGCGCTCGGAGGACTTCTATTCTCGCATCATACTGAATCAGAACGCAAGTCGGGGGGAAAGAGGCAACGAGAGACGAACCGAGGGAAGTGTACTTGAACATGAACGTGGCCACTCGCGCATGGAGGTCTAAATGGCGCCCCATCGTCTTGCGGGGGCGTTTGAAGGATGTGGGTTCACCGCATCTGGAGGATGTAGATATATGTTACGTTCGCATGTGTACTCGTTTGTGTCCCACGCGGTGGAGGGGGATGTGGGGAGAGAGCTTGGGAAGCGGGGGAGAGGATTAGGGTAGAGGGGAGAGGACCGGGGACGAGGGGAGAGTGGGTATGAAGGGGAAGAAAACGGAATGAGGTGTGAAGGGGAAAGCGACCGTGAAAGGAGAAGTGAAGTGAGAAGACGTACGCAGCACGATGCACACTCGCCTTCTTCGCCCTCTCGTCCACCGGCAAGTCCGCGCTCCAGGCCGTATGGAACTGCCTCGGCTCGCGGTGGGGACGATATTTAGAGCGGTAGATGTTGAGCACTATGCTCCCTATCTTCTCAGGATGAGAGTCGAGGTTCGGGGCGTCGCTATCTGTCCAGGCGTCAGACTCACAACGAATGGGATAAATGAGCAGACTCACCAGCCAACATCAACTGCGAGAACACATACGGCCGCTTTGTCGTCGTCGACATCGTGATATACCCCCTCGACTGCTCCTTCTTCGCCCTCGGCTTCTCGTTCTTCCCATCTATCGTCCTCCCTCCCGCACGTTGACCGTCAATGAGTATCCGACCCGTGCTAGTGTACCGCCGTTCGTCGTCGGCCCAGTGGACGGAAAATTCCTGCGCGGAGTCAGTGTGGGAACTCGACCAAAGGCGTTTCGGGAGGGTGGGGTGAAAGGTTCAGACGACTGACTTTTCCAGCTTGAGAAGGTATCCAACAAGTTATGGTTTGGGGTTCAGTACCACTCGAGACGATCTGATACGCGTCTACGCGGTGGCCGTCTACGTTGATCCAGGCGGAGAAGTTGTCGATTATTGGGATTGACATGGCGTGACGAGTTGGAGGTGGGCTGTTTCGGTGTAGAGCAGAAGTTGCAGACGACTAATTTGAATTTTCAGTAGAGGACGGTAAGTACAAGGATGTGAGATTGTGAGAGGGCGTTGAGGGGGAGGTCCTTATGGCAGGAGCCAAGGGTAAGTGGCACATGTGACCGTGCCTGCTTTCCTCCTCGACTTCCATCACCAAATTCAAGAATTCAAGTCCTCGCCTTATCTAGTTAGTGACTGCCGCCCAACTACTGTATTAATTTGCACGAGTCGATTTTTCCTATGAGATTCTACACTAGACCGAAATCTTCGTACGCACAACCGTGCCTATACGACGCGTAAGTCTGGGTCTTGCGATACACCTCAAGCAGAACTCAATGCGAACTTGCCGTCATACTTGTGTCTATAGCGCCATGGCCAAAGACCATATCCGTGGCGACGACGGCCTCCCCAATAGTTTGCGCTAAGGGCTGAGACGTGTCAGCGAAGTGATTCTAGAGAATGAGAGTGAGTGACTTACGGGTCCTTGATGTCTTCGGCTTTATAGTCGTCGCCTTCTGGGTCGTCATCGTCGCCTTCCGGGTCTTCCTCGCCACCGTCGAGAGGAGGTTCAAGCTCATTGACGTCACCGCCATCGAGAGGCGGTTCTTCTCCGTCAAAGATGTCACCACCATCGGGGATATCCTCGTCGTCGTCGTCGTCGTCGCCGTCAGCAGGGATAGGGTCCAATTCAGGGAGAGGTTCTGCCTCCGGAAGCGGAAAGTTAGTTTCAGGCCCGGGAACAGGTTCAACGGTGGGGACCTCACTGCACAAGAAAGGAAGTGCAGACACAACTTGTCAGCATGATCAGCATGGAATGGAGTAAGAGCAATCTACGGTGCCGGTACGGGATCCGGAATAATCTTAGGCTCAGGCGCATTTCCCGTCTCATCAGAGTGGCATACTCCGGGGTCGAACCATCTCTCTTCAAGAGCTGAAGAGTATTCGGGAAGACTGCAGGCGTGGCGGCGTTTTGGGTTGCGAGGAGGACGAAGGGTAAGAGGAGGAGGGCACGGTTCATCATCGCGGTGGTTGAGTGTGACTCAGTGGAAGGAGGTGGGGTTGTTTGATGGCCCAGGACTGGAGGCGAGATGCACACTGTTTTATACGATGAGATGCTGCGCATCAAGGTTGACTCTGAATGCTCCCGCAGTGGTAGATGGCAGCAAGTCGTTAAATTAGTCTCAGCTCAATCATATCAGTAGTCGAGTGACGAGGCAATCATGAGATAATAGATCTTTCGACGAGCGACACATTATCAGAGAGCGCCCGACGTTGCTGCTTTCTACGCACCACCCTGGTGGCTGACGGCAGTACTCGTGCCACTATGCGTCTCGGCGCTACCGTCATTCAAGCGACGAACATTGTAACTCCATGTAGGCGGGCGTAAGCCGAGCTTGAGCTCGAGCAACAGGACTATAATTTGTCGTCAGAAATTGAATATAGGCCTAGGCTGCATAGTACCATCGCTATGGAAAGACACTCATGATCAGCCTATGTTACTTGATTTTGCTGGTATCGCGTGTATCTTGACTACTGAAAGCGCTCGGTAATGAAGCAGTGGTAGCCAAGTACTTTGGGACTCGAGGACATGATTAAGACGAGCCCACCGCGTTTGCTGGGGCGACTTTGCAAAAGGTGACTGGGCTTGCAGATGTTGGTCTGAATTTCAAACCTGCTTTGCCTTCACCCACGAGCGCGCTTTACAACGTCCCTCATGCCAATAACAACTATTCTTACCTCAGATATCCATCCCATCTGCACGAGATCGCCAGCTTTCTTGACGTCGACCTCTTCTTCTCCGTGACATCCAGCATGACCCCATGACCACAATAATCCGGGCCCTGGCCAATTCTTAGCAGCGTTCAAGGCCCGAATTTGGTCCTATATTTGGCGTGGGTGGGAAGGTCCAGAGACATCGAAAGTGTGGGTTGAGTCATGGGATCACACAATCTTGAAGAGACTGCGCCAATAGGTGTGAATCCGTTCTACGACCGGACGCCGCTTCCTCGCTCGTGAGCTGCGTGCACCATATGCTGGGCGCGGACATGACCTGCGAAGCACTGGCAGGAGGAAAGAACGTTTTATGCCGGACTTCTGTCGGTGGTATTCACAGTGGTATAACAAGGAGCCCGTGAAGAGGCCACGCCTCACAACACACAAGTTATGTGGCTCAACGTGCATATTCTTACCTTGGTGTTGGCGATCTTGTCCGCAGTGAAAGCTGCGACGTTTAACGTCGCAATCAGCACTGGTGGACATGCTCAACCTGACACGCTGTGTGAGTCCACAGGATTTCTCGTTCTCACCTTGGACTCACATGGGATCATGAATAGATGGCCTGATGTACGAGGTACGAGTGAAGGCTGTCGACAAACGTCTTCAAAATCTCAAGTTCGCTGCGCCTTCTCTATAGGATATCAATGTGAGTTCCTCCATGTATGCGCACTAACAGGACTCGATCTGATCTCTCTGCTCAGCACGTATGTTATGCTCAACTGGCGTCATCTTCTCGAGCTCACATCTTCATTTCGCAGAGCGGGGACGGAGGTCTCTACGCTGAACGTACGTCACCATGTTTCTGTCTATATCCAAGCTGTTTCTGACGACTTTGCTTCAGTGATTCAAAACCGAGCATTCCAGCAAGTCACCCCCGGTACCTACGAGCTTCTTCCCCATCCTTTCGGGTTGTGGCACTTCTGCTCACGACATACCAGGAACCTCCGCTGCTCTCAATTCCTGGGCGGCGCTGAACGCCGCTTCTCGAATCTCCGTCGTCAGGTCCAACGTCCCCGTTTCTGCGGCTCTACCCAACGCCCTATCTTTAGCAGTCAACGCAGGCACTACAGACAGTGTTGGGTTCACGAACACTGGTTTTTGGGGTGAATATCAACATCCGCTTCTTTGGTTCCACTGTACTTATCTTGCAATCCCTAGGATTCCCGGTCACCGCCAATACCCGTTACCAAGGCTCCTTCTACTACCGCTTCCCCAACCCACCCTCCAACCAAGTTTCGGGCAACTTCAATGTTGACCTGAGGTCCACCGGTGGAACGGTCTTCACCAGCACCTCAGTACCCTTCACCTCCAGCGCCGGATGGAAGAAGGTCACATTCACATTCACCCCCTCCGCCACACAAGCCTCCGCAAACAACCTATTCGCAGTGTCGGTGACTGGTGCGACGGTCTCGGGGTTGACGGTAGAGTTTACGTTGGTGTCGCTGTTTCCGCCTACCTTTAATAATAGGCCGAATGGGATGAGGATCGATATTTCTCAGGTGCGCTGGGCCTACGCTTTTCATTGGTCTAGATCTGACTCTGCATTGTTTATAGGCTCTAGCGGATTTGAAGCCGACGTTTTTCCGATTCCCGGGTGGAAATAGTATGCTCTTGTCCTTTGTTTTTGCCATCTTTTCTGCTCACCTGAAGCTCGACTGTCGCCTAGATCTCGAGGTAAGCCCATGTGATCGTATCTAGCTTCATCCGACACCAACTCCGTATACACCAGGGACAAACACCCGCGCGTCGATGGATCTGGAATAACACTATTGGAGATCTCCTCGACAGACCGGGCAGACAGGGGGACTGGAGCTACGTTAACACCGAGTACGAATAAAGCCACGGCGTTCTGCCCTTTCACTAGCGGATATCCGACTGAGAGTCAACTTCACAGCGGCCTGGGGTTATTCGATTATCTGCAGTGGATTGAGGATATGGGGATGGAGCCGATTATGGGCGTTTGGGCAGGTACGTTACGGGGAGGGACTGTTGAGTCGTCATGCTGCTGATGATGCGTCTACTAGGGTACACTTTGAACACGCAGTCTGTCCCTGAGAATCAGCTGGGGCCGTATGTCCAGGAGGTTCTAGACCAGGTGCGTGAGTTAACGTTGCCGAGCTCGAGGCTGGATCACGTAACCGATTCATGAATCGGATTTCACAGATCCATTTCGCGATCTCGGATTCTAGCACAAATGCTCAAGGTACGTCTTCCCTTCTTAACGCTGTTCTGAGTCGTCACTATGTTTGTTGACATCGTGTCTAGGCAGACGTCGGGCGGCGCTTGGGCACCCAGCGCCGTTTAATGTCCGATACGTCGAGATTGGGAATGAGGATTGGATTAGCGCGGGAGGGTTGGCTTCGTGAGTTTCGTTCTAATGCCTGTGTTCAACCCTCCCTCATAAGGCTACTTAGGTATAACAACTACCGATGGCGCGTCTTCGCTTCAGCCATCAGCACGACTTTCCCCCAACTGCGTCAGTCCTAGTCCAATCATCTTCCACTTGCCGGCAAAACCTCAGTTATTCTCATGTAGGACTCATCTCGACGAGCGGTACGAGTGGCAACGTACCCTCTGTCAGTGGACCGAGGCCCATCTATTGGGATCTGCACATCTACGAGAATCCAAGTATGTGCAGAGTTTGTCGTCGCACGCTATGACTGATGTAAACGTTGGCTTGTGGTAGATTGGTTCAGGAACAGCGCGTATAACTTTGATATCCTTCCGAGAAACGATTTGCGATTCTTCCAGGTCAGTTTCAAGCTCGCGTCTTCACGTACTAGAGCCTGCATCGTCGTGCTGAAACTGGAAGCTTATGACAGGGCGAATACGCCGTTACGAACGCGAACAATGGGACACGGCTCTCGTATCCCACCGTCGAAGGTTCGCTGCACGTCTTCCAACTCTTCCACTTCCTCGATCTGATCACCACTTTTAGGCGCTATCACTGAGGCGGCGTATATGACCGGCTTCGATAGGAACTCTGATATTGTGTTCGCTGCTGCCTATGCTCCGCTTCTTAACGTGAGTCATCCCTGTCCGATTCTGGGGAGATCTAAACTCACAGTCAACGTGTGTAGCATATCTCAAGCACGCAATGGGTGCGTGCGCGATACTCGAGATTATTCTGACGTCGTCACCTCACGTTTGACTTGTAGACGCCGAATTTGATTAGCTACTCGTACGCTTTCACTTCCTTACAGTCAGTGAATACCGTGACGGCTGACCCTCCCCAAGACCAAACACGCTCTTCAAGTCGACGTCCTACTATGTTCAGCAGGTCCGTCGTGTTCGTCGTACAATGGAGTGCTTACTGACGGCGAGGTTGACTCGAAGTAGATGTTCGGCGTGTACAAGGGTGACTTCTACCTGACCTCCACGACCAATACCGCCAGCGCTCCAGTCCAATGGAGTGTCACTCGAAACACCTCTGCCGGGCAGGTTTATCTCAAGGTTAGTCCGTTTCCCTTTCCCTGCTCACCTCCTTAGTGCCTAACAACCGGTGCGACACGTAGGTCATCAACACCTCCACATCCGCCCACACCGTCGTCTTCACCCTACCCTCGTCTATCACCACTATCAACGCCGCTGGAACAGGAAGGATACTCACCGGTGCAGCAGCGACGATGAATACACCGTCGAGCCCGAATGCGGTTGTGCCGAGGAGTTTCACGTTTACGGCGGGGAGGACGATCACGTACAGTGCGGTGGCATGGAGTGCGTCGGTTTTGGTTGTTGGTGCTCGTTGAGGAGAGTTTGTGTAGCTCAGTAAAATACGCGGAGGACTTGGATTGTTCTTGTAGGCTGGAGAGACGTGGGATTTTTGCATCATATTCGTGAAAATATAACCGAGCATGGGCGTTTTGGCGAGAATCTGCACTCACTCGCTCGACGACTTGCATGACGCTGAGTGCACATCCGCACATCGAAAAGGGCGATGATCACGCCGCGAAGGAGACCATGGCGTTGATGATAGAATAAGAAATAGGAGAGTTCAAGGATATCGAGGGTAAAATACTACATGAGTATGATAGCGGACAAAGATCAGAGTAGAAGAGATAGATAAAGTCCCGCAAACTAGATACTGGGTATTCATACAAACCAACAGGCCAACTGCTTTCTTTTTTCCCCTCTTGCTAATCAAGAGGCCCCTCAAGATCCCACACGAGTCGCAACTCAAGAGGTCACCAACGTCATCGTCACCACCCCCCTCTCCATCTCACTAATCATCTTCAACCCAACCAGCCTACTCCTCCCCAGCAGGAAATCGACCCTCTTCACCCCATCCGCCCTCTGCCTAGGCTCGCTCCCAGGCATGATCCGCTCCTCATTCCTGCACCTCCGCGAGTAGGCCTTTGCAACGTGGTACTGATGATTCTGGTCGATCGAGCTCCACTCCATGGGGGTGATACGTTCGTGGAGGCGCTGGTGCAGGACGACGAGGACGTCGCCCAGCGTTATCGGCGGCGCGTTTCCACCCATCGACATAGAGGACCCAGATAGCTCGGGGGAGGCGTTGTACTCCAGATCGATGGGCCAGAGGGGGAGAGACTCGTGTACGATGCGCAAGCGGGCAAGAGGCGGATGGGCAGCGAATTCCTGAAGTTCTTCGGTGGAGAGCGTCATGACGCCTGTGCCACCGTACGTCTGCATATAGCGTTGGGGCGAGAAGGCGGCGATGCCGAGATCGAAGATGAAGTCGGGGCGAGGGACGTCAGCGTTGATGTACGGGTGGATGATGAGGGCGGAGGAGCCGCCGTAGGCGCTGCCTCCGTATGCTGAGCCCATGTTGCCGTACCCCGGCATGGGAGAGGCGGATCGGTAGGGAGTGTTGCTATATGGGATGCCTTGTTGTGCGAGGTAGGAAGTCCAGGAGTGAGGCTCGTATACGGGTCCGGAGTAAGAGGAATGTGCGCCAGAGCCCATGTACGGCGATGTTCCGCCGGCTGCGTACGGTGCTGCACCACCACCTGCGGCGTACGGAGATGTACCTGGAGCGCCGTACTGGGATCCCATTCCTCCAGCAGCGTACGGCGCTGCACCACCGTACGCCGATCCGCCTCCCATACTGCCAGCATACCCCTCTGCGCCGTTGAATGATCGTCTCCGATGGAGAGAGTGGGTATTGTACGGATCTCCCCCGTTGAACGAGTTTCTGCGGTCTTTCACATCGGACCACGTAGCGTATCCTCCTCCTGCTCCAGATGACGGTGCTCCATAGGCGTTCGTCGCTCCGTATGCGCTTCCTGCCTGCATCATGGGATCTCCGGGGAGTGCCGAGGATCCTCCCATGTATGGGGAGGCATATGGTGAGGCGGGTGGGACGAAGGGGGAGTGGGCGCGGGGAAGACCAGCTTGGTAGCGGTTTGGACTATGTCCGTAGGCGTAGGACATGGTGGATGATGTCAAGGGAGAACTTTGATCAGCTGATAACACCAATACGATGAGATGAGAATCAGATGGAGTTGAGATGAAGGCTCATGGAGCTTTACTCCCGCAGCATCCTCACGAAAGAACAATCAGAATGCTAGGAACCATCAGATGCCAGTGTGGGGGAATTAATTGCTGGGATGGTGAGTAATAGCGCTTTGAAGCCCGGGGAGCTTGGACAGATTTGGACATGTTAAATCTTCGAAAACGGAAAACACTTCATGACCTCCGAGTGTCGTCTGAAGCTGGACAGGATGTAGCAAAACGCTAGCCCTTCTGCACGTATGACGGAGTAGATTCACCCCTTGATGGTGTCAGTATCGATTTCGATGGGGAGGACCCGTTGACAGTCTACCAAGTGGACGATGACGAGACTAGCCTTGAGGACAACGACGACGATGAAGAGAAAGATACAAAGGTCAGGCTTCTGACTCACTCTTTCTGATGACCTATCAACTTCGCTAAAATGGATATTTCTGCTGACACCGCCCACTGCGAAGAGGATATACATTGATATGGTTGCAGCCGTCGTCACTAGTACTACCACAGCATACACTGGATGGACCACAAGTGACGGACGCCAGATACGAGGCCTTTGTCTCTCTAGACTCAGACGTCGTGTACATGTGGCGCATTTGTACTGTGTAAGGAACCCAGCAATCGTGGCACCGTCGTCCATTGTCCGCGAAACTAGCAACCAAATCGGCCATTGGTTGAACCGTCTTCAGGAAAGTCATTGTCTCGATTACGAGACTATATAAGGGTCCACCAAGTTCCGGTCATTCCTTGCTCGCACTTTACTGACTCTTCCCCTCATGTCTCTCGACGATCAAGAATTACCCCACCACCGAAATGCAGCTCTCAACATGGCTCAGCCTATCTATCACTTATCCGCCGAGATTCTTGGACAAATCATGGCTGACAGCATCGATCGCACGTCTGATCTCCTTCATAACTCGGTAGATCCTTCCAGGGCTCCCCAGTGGATTTCCAGCCAAGTCTCCCACCGCTTCGCCTTCGTCGCCAACAGTACACCACGACTTTGGTCTGGAATATTCCTAGACATCCTGGGCAGCGCTAAATCCCCATCTGCCACTCTATATAGATGATTTAGTGATGACCCCAGGATTGGATCTGTATCCACAAACTCGTCTCTAACGAGCCAGACTGTTGAGCACACTCCCCATTCTAACTTCCTGAGCACTGCGAATCGATGCATGTCCAAAGTCTCGCCAAGCTGCGCGGGATAGTAGCCAAGTGCTTGATAGACGAAGGTCTTCTTCCGGATAATCGTGGGCGAGTAGTACTGGCCCCATATTTGACAAGCAGAGACTGAGCTTGAGGATATCTGGATGGGAGAGCAAATGTGGAATGAGAGAAGGAAGGGAGCTCGCTCGAAGGGCCGATAATGAGGGTTATGATCATGTTAGGGCATGCAAAGGTCACGCGTACTCATACCAATACTGTAGTTGATTATGCTGCCGACAAAGTGGCTAACGCGCTGCTCTGTCTCTCTGAGTCTATAGCTTTTAGAAGACCGTATTCTTTGGCAAGGTTCCAAATTCGCGGAATGCGGAGGTATCTGATAACGAGCAAGAAAACGACACAGAAATGGATACAATACACTACACCATGATTCTCTTAACGCGACGAGAATAAGACATAGAACGAAATAAAAAACAAGCAAGACGGAGGATGAAACAGAAACACAGCCAGAACACATCGATGTCAAACAGAGAGCAGAACGAAGACGCAGGGGGACCCGCCTCCGCCGAGTATGAGGCACCACTACGACTCAAACACCGCTCTAACCCCCCCACTCGTCGTCCTCCCCCCATCCCTCGCCCTCCTTGCACTCCCACTCCCCTTCTCCCTATCCTCATCCCTCGAACTCTCCTTCGTCCTCTCCCTCTCCCTCTCCCCACCCCCATGCTCCCGATGATTCCGCTTCGTCACCGTCACCGCCGTCGGCCTCCTCCCCCCACTACTCGGATGACTGTGCTCGTAGCCCGGGTGCGACAGCTCGTCCTCATTCACCACTGGGAACCCCTGTCCCATCTGAGAGGAAGACGCCTCGGGCGAGGCAGATGACGCGCGCATATACTCGTAATCAAAGTTACTCTCGTACTCGTCCTCGTCTTCCACACTCACTGGGAAGGGGACAGGAACAGGGACTTGCTGCTTTGAGGATTTCTTCTTTTTAGGTGCGGAGGAGGTCGATGAGGACGATTTGGAGGAAGAAGTGCGCGTGTGGAGGGGTGGGGCGGAGAGTTTCGAGGAGCTGGTGTGGGTCGCTGCCGCTGATGAGGAGGAGGGATACTGCGCCTGTGCCTGCTGAGACGCCGACACCTTCGACGCAGCAGCCCTCAACACGCTCGGTATAGGTCCCTTCCCAATCCCAGACGCAGCAGTCAAACTATCGCTCCTCGGCGTTGGTACACTCGGATCCACCCAGTCGTCCTCGATATCGCTCTCTTCATCCTCCTGCTCTTTCCCCTGCCCCTTCTTCCCGCTCCGCTCCACCTGGAACCCCTCAAACCTCGTCCCCGGCCCAGGCGTAATCGGCCCCTCCGCATCCTCCTCTGTCGAGCGGTTCGACTTGCTCGACCCCGGCACACTCGCAGACGACAACGACGCACTAGCCGAGCGTCCCTCGGAGTGTGTATCAAAGAACTCTTCTTCATCGTCACTGCTCGACTTGTTGGTTTTCGCCTTTGCACCGAGCTCATTGTCGTCATCATCGTCGGAAAGCGCGATGATGGCGTCGTCCGGCTCAGAGATGGATTCAAGCCCCATGTGGTCGTCCGAGTCGGAGGGCCAGTTCGGTGGCTCGTCTTGCACGGAGAAGATCGTTTTGCAGCGCTTGCCCATCTACATTCCAAACATCAGCGGGATGCATAGAAAGCACGAAAATAAACGCCACGCCACGCACCTCGCCGATCCTCGTCCTCAAATCCCTCCACTCCTCCTCACTCCTCACCACAAACCCAATCAACATACTCGGATCCAGCCCACTCAGCGGCATCTTCCGCACGCGATCGCAGTGGAACGTCCTCAGCTCAGCGGGGGTGTACGCAGAGAGCAGATGCACGTCGTACGGCGACAGCTCTTCCTCCTCCTCCTCTTCGTCGTCGTCGTCGTTCCCGTACGGTGTCGACGAAGAATCGCCGTACAACTCCCGGATATCCATTGGCTTACTCCCTCCACTCCCCTTCCTGAATCCACTCCCACTCGCACTACCTCCGCTCGCATGCCTGACGATCCCCCCACTCGTGCCCCTCACACTCCCACCCATACTCTCCGCGGGACTGGTAACCCTCACACTCCCCACCGGGCTCTTCAAACTTCCCCCCGCCGCACCAGCGCTGGCAGGCTTCATCATCGGATTCCCATAGCTGTAGTTGTTCTTGGCTGCTGAGGAGGGTGTCTTGGACGGGGCCTTGGACGACGAGGAGGAGGACTTCCCGAACCCGAGTTTCCCGCGCTTCATCCCCCCACCTCCCGACGCCGAAGACTGGGACGAAAACGCGCTACTAGACGGCGAGTATAAACTCTGCGTGTCCTGCTCGCGCTTAGAACCGGGTGTGATAGTCTGCGACGAAGCGGCTGTCGATTGGCCTGGCGTTGGTGCGGGGCTGTGTGCGCGTCAGAACATTGTACGTGTGCGTCAGAACATGGTAGCTGGATGGAATAGATGGAAGAACGTACCTCCCTCCAAACACCCTCAACGGCACACTCCCCCTCGCATGATGCGGATCCAAGTAGAACAGACTATCTCCCTGTGCGCCTACAAAGTAGTATGACGAGGACGGCCGGCCGCCTGCGATGCCGACAGATTGGGGGAAGGTGAAGAGAGTCTGTGGAGGGAGTGTTAGTACGGGCCTTTGAATGTATGGATAAACGGGTTGGGAGGGTGGGAGAAGGTGGTATGGTTGAAGAAGGTGGTATGGTTGAAGAAGGTGGTATGGTTGAAGAAGGTGGTATAATGGAAGAAGGTGGTATAATGGAAGAAGGTGGTATAATGGAAGAAGGTGGTGTGATGGGTGAAAAGGCGCTACGTCTGAAGAAGGATTCGCATGTAGATATATGTGCATGAAAACGTGGGAGGATGGAGGGCGAGGGTTGACGAGGAGAAAAATGAACGTGGCAGCGCGCAAAACGGTGCAAAGAAGAGGCAAGAGAGAAAGCGAGGAAGCGAAAAGGGAAGGGAAGAAGCGCAAAGAGCAGTAGACAAACACAAGCACAAACACAAAAAACCATAACCCACCTTAACAGTCTCATAATACACCGGATTCACACCCTCGATCCCCAACCTCGTCGTAACCAGTATCAACACCGCCTTATCCCCCCATCCCCTCCTCTCTCCTCCCCTTCCTCCTGCTCCTCCTTTTCTTCTCCCGGAACTGGACTTTCGTTTGGCGTAGGGGCCACTAGGTCCGTACCCGCTCTCCTCGGAGCTACCAGCACCCGGGTCTTTCCCCCAGCTGGCGTCGTACACCTCATTCCCATAAACGACCCCTTCCCCACATACGACGACCCCTAGCCCCATCCTCTCCCCACCACCTCCCATTCCCTCTCTCCCCTCGCCCCTCATCCCCTCCCCACCTCCCATTCCCTCGTCGTCCCTTTCCCCCGCTGACAAACTATCGAAATACGCATCACACAACACCTTGATCCCCCCCGCCGCCGTACTCGGCCCAAACCACATCCCCACATCTTTCCCGTGCAGCTCTTTCCCTGCTAACGCGAGGCGATGCACGGAGAAGGGGGAGAGGGGGGATGGGGTGTCGAGAAAGAGGGTTAGGAGGTGGGTGTATAGTGCTAGGTCTTTGTTAGAGGGCGGGGGGAGGTGGGAGGGGGATAGGGAGGGGGATGGGGAGGTGGGTAATGATGTGGTAGAGGTGGTGTAGGGCGGGGATGGGTTCGGGAGGGACGGGGCGTGTGGAGGTCGGAAATCTGCCACGCGATACATCCCATTAGTCACTAGAGGAGAGAAGAGAGAAACATGAAGACGCAACGTACCCCGTCCCAACCAAACAACCACCAAACAATTCGCAAGCATACTCTGTCCCGTCCTAAGCATACATCCCCAACCCGCATCGCTCGTCCATCCTTTTTCCCCGCCGCCTCCGGTCCAGGAGAATCGGCCGCCTTTATCCTTTCCCGCTTTCGACGAGGAGACTTTGGAATTGGAGGAAATACGCTTAGCGGAAGGGGAAGCTTCGGTATCGTACCCCTGCCTATCCAATGAAGAAGAGGGATATGAGCGGTCCCGGTCGGTAGAGTATCCACCTGGAACAGGGTGCGTATGATACCCTCTATCCGTACTATACCCCCCTCGCCCTCCTCCACCCCCTCCTCCTCTCCTATCATGGAGGCTCAACTGCGCAACAGTTTTCTCCAACTCCCCAGCCGTCCATTCCCACGGCGAACAAGGCGGTGGTAAGTCGGATAAGGTAGTGTCCCGAATAGCAGGGAAGTCCTTGCGGTAAGTAACCCATACGCGGGAGATAAAGTCTGCGTAGAAAACGGGGGGCCAGTTCGCGCCTGGGTCTTTCGACGGGTCTAACGCCTGTTGTTGTTGCCCTTTCCCTCCAGTACTCGCGACAAGAGACTTGTTCAACGATGTGTGAGATGAGGATGACGCAGACGATGTGGACGTATCCAAACTCCCTCTCCTATCACCGCCCTGATGACCCGGGAAACTCGACGGCGGATGCATCCCCGCCGCCGTTGGAGGAGGAGGAGGGGGCTCCCACCCCCGATGTAAAACCCCCATTAACCAAATCGGTTCCGGGCTCTTATCCGGCGTCGAGTCCGAATCGAGGATATACCTCATCGCCCTATCCAAATGACCCTTCCCATGCTTCGCTACGTTCAATAATGCGCTTCTCCTCCCTGGGGTGCCTGTGCTCGTGGAGTTCGAAGAAGCGGCGGTGGTGGGGGAGGCGAGGAGAGAGGGGAGAGAGAGGTCTGTGGTGGATGATGAGAATGTGTGTGCGAACCATCCTGATAGACGGGTGGGGATGTCGTTCATTCTTGAGTGGTGGGGGTGGGAGTGGGAGATTGATGAGGAGGAGGGGGAGCTAGGTGGTGATGAGGCTGTAATAGCTTGGGAGGGAGAGCCGGCGATGGGCTGACTGGCGGATGGTGCGTGTTGTTTCCTCGGAGTTGTTGGGTCCACGGAAGAAGGGGAAGGTGTGATGATGGAAGAAGAGGTGGAAGAGGGAAGGGAAGAAGTACGTTGAGCCTGTTCCACGACGCTCGTTGATTTGCTCCGGTCTCGATTCCCCTTGTTCGAAGTCAGGAACTTGGGTAACTTGCGACTACTCGGTGGAGATGTCGGCGGTGGGATTGGATTCGAAGGAGATAAGAGCGCAGAAGAAGAAGGTGAAGACGCAGAAGATCGGGCGTGGGATTGGGATTGTTGAGGTAATAATAGCTGAGAGGAGGATGGGGATGGGGATTTTGACGACTGGGAGGAGGAGGTCAAGGCCGATTTCGTATTCGATGGTCCGGATTTATCTCGAATTCCGCTCATGTCGGAGTCAGATAAGATCCACCCACAAAGTCGTTACGAGAAGAACCAAAGAAGAATGAATCCGGAATTTGAGGGCAAGACAGCCAGGCGGCAGTCAGCGCTGAAGAACAACAGCGTTCAAGGAGACAGGCAGATCTGATGATGGGCTGACGAAGCGCGCTGACAAAGATTACAATTGCTCCTATTGTTTACAGATAATCCACCTTCATGGCGCTATAGTGTAGTGGTTATCACCCGGGATTCTGATACAGTACCTGTGTACAGAAGAAATCACATTCCCGTGACCCAGGTTCGAGCCCTGGTAGTGCCTCTGGTGGGGCCTATAATGTACTTTTTTCTGAAACAAAATTGTGCCCAGGTTTAGGGCTCCAACCACATTGTATCTGTATACGCACATGCCCATACAGATACAGATACGGTTGGAAACAGTATGTATTGTATAATACTGTATTTGGGTTCTGGGAGTGTCACGAGTGTGATGAAGTGGTTGAGAGTGTTGTAAAGAACGAGTGGGATTTAGTGTATTTCTCTTTTCTATTTCTCCAGAGTTTCCGCTTTCTGTGATTGTTCCCATCAATGGTCTCTGATGTAGTTTCTCACTTATAGTAGCTTGTATTTCGGACATTCCCCTTTTCCCATCTTGACCTCTTTGTGGTCTTTGGGAATAGGTGGGTATTCATTCCGTGGTTGTTTAGCATTCCTAATCTAGCTTTGTGGTCTTTGGGAATGGAGCTTCGTATTGACTTCGCGTCTACGTCCATATCTTCCAGATCATCCCTATCCTCTCAGACCTGTCAAGTTCTAGCTCCAGGTTGAACCCTTCACATTTCGCTTCGCTACACAAGGGTTGGTGTTGCGTGCAGTGATAATGTTTACACAGCAACATCAGGAGCAGCAATAAGCATGCTCTACTGATCATTGTGTGCAGTGCTGAAGCATGCACAGCGGTTGTCCGGAGCTGCAATCTATAGATTGCGCATCTCAATCTCAAGATCATCCAAGCAGTAAATGCATTGAGGATGTTGGCAAGAGCCTGAGAGCTAAGCTGTGCAAATCATTGGCAACAACAAATGCAGCAAGCTGCTTCTCAGGGCCCATAACCTATTGGAGGTACAAGTGTGTGTGTAGCGCAGAGTACAATAGTACCAGCAGCATACAAGTAGATAGCCTGTCAGACCAATAATAATCTTGAGGGACAGAGCTTAGGAGTAATACTACATGATGGAGGGCAAGATGGAGCCGGACAACCCACGGGTTGCCCAAGGGCTTCAAGGTAGCCCTCCGGACCCGGACCCGGAACCCGGATCAACCCGGCTGACCCGTATCATTCACTAGTGCTGAATATCGGTGTAAATTACCGGTACTCACTCGCAAACATGACAAGCACCAACGCTATTTGTAAGGATCTGGTATGTGCAGTTGTAAGTAAGTAAACATTGCTTGGCAGCACTTATAACCGGTGGTGGACCGTCGCTCGCTCCACCTTACGCAGGATTGTCGCTACTTACGACCACATGTTAGATTCATGCTCTGCTTGAGACCGGTTGTGGCTCAAGAGCGATCTTATGAGTGCTCAGATGTTGTCAAAATGCGATAAGTTTCGTCAGTAAGTTGCAAGCAAATCAACAATTTTCCGACAAGGACCTCAGGACTCTGGATAATCCAGGGATAATAATCTACACCAAGACTGTCACCGACTTGGCTTTCCCGCCACGGCCAAAGGAGCCACAGTCCCTTGACCACCGCTTTTCCCAAGGCCTTCTACTGTTTTTCAACCGTCAGACGCGCTTCCACCGAGATAAGAAGAGAGAAACTGTATATACTGTATATATACTGTTACAAACCGTATGCCAGGTAGGGCGTATAGATACAGATACACATACAGTAAATACAGTATAAAAACTGTACAATACAGATACGGTTGGAGCCCTAAGTAGACCTTGGTGTATGAGCAGCGAACGTCGAGCGCAAGATGGAGCCATAAAGATTGGATGAAAAATTAAAGAATACGAAGCGTAGCAAGAGTCCCATAAACTCGTCGGATTCCCTGTGGCCATAAGCTCAACCACGAACAACCCAAGCCGAATCCTGCCACCGTATCTTTCGCTGGGGTGCCCTGAGCCGTTTATCAAAAGATGGCTCGCTTGTAGAGCAGGGACGTCCGTGCGAGGGAACGCGATTGAGGTAGGAGACAGCGGCCTTAACTAGATGTAGCGAGATGATGGTTGAGGAGAAGGATGGTGGCGGTCATCATTTCTCTAGTGCGCTTTGGACGTCACGCAATCCGGACAATAAGCGGCGCCCATCAGGACGAGCAGTCGATATACATGATACACTTCATAAATTCGAAAGCAAGCTCAAGCTGTTGATACATGGGAATATTCTTTTTACTATGGAAGAAGGGTAGGTAAAATGGCCTAAACTTGGTCTTGCCGACCGACCATCGAACCATCGGGAGGACCGAAGTGCTCAGTTTCCTCCAGTCCAGACGGCCGGGCCAGGGATGGGGTAGGGGTGGCCTACAGTTGCAAGCGCGATCAGCTCTGAAAACATGATTCTAGCGGAGGAAAAAGTACTCACTGGGGGCGGTGCTGTAGATATCGTACACAATTCCGGGGGTGCTACCGGTGTAAGCACCTGGAGAAAAGGCGTTAGCCCCGATGTCATGCATTGTGATTAAAGGTGTTTATTCGTACCTGGGAACGAGACGAAAGACGTAGGGAGGGCGTTTCCTGACCCGGTGACCTGGACCTGGATACACGCGGGGTATACTTGGGCACCTGGGTAGCTGTAGGCTGTTGCGAAGCGAGTCAGTCATCTGAGTACGAAATCAAGACAAAAGAATGAGTAGCTAACCAGAGTGCAAAGCGATACTGGGGAGAAGCCAAGTGAGTAAGGGATCTAGTAAGAAGGAGAAGGGGAAGCAACGCACATCTCATGCCTGATGATGTACTGGCCAGGGCGCAGGTTCTTGGGGATGGTGAAGGTGTAGAGACCCTTGTTCTGGACGAAGAGCTTCTCCCACGCCCCCCACTTGCCGGAAGAGTCCTTTCCTTCCTCGTGAACCTTGAACCAGACAGCACTGTTTCCAGGACTCCACTTGGTGATGTCGGAGGGAGCACGAGCCATGTAGGTGATCACAGGCCCCTGCAGAACGCCGTTCGTCAGAAATTGCGCTGAATGACCTCTGAGTGATGAGGCTCACCTTGTGACTGTCGGGCCAGTCGGGAGTCCACTGCAACTTCATTTGCGATCCAGCCGCGACGGAAGCAAGAACGGGAGCAGGCTTGGAACCAACAACGCCGCCGGCAGTATAGCCATTGCACTGCACGCTATTCACGATAGTTTCAGTAAGGCTGCGGAAACACAAGTGGACGGTGTATCACGTACTCGATGAGGGATACGTCCTCGACTGGGCCGTTTCCTGGGATCTCACGGATGATCCTCTGGGGCTTGGGGCTCTGGAAATGCAAAGGTCAGCATCGAACGAACTGATCTGAAACGAGGACAGCAACACTTGCCATGTAGGGATCCTGGTAAGGCAGGTATCCAGTCCACTTCTGGGAGCCGACAGAAACCTCCGTGACATAACCGTGTCCGAAGGCGCTGGGTAGAGAAGAAACCGCGAGGGCGACACCGAGGAAGAGGGTACCAAACATTGTGCAAGTGACAAAGGCGAGCGAGTGAGTTCGTCTGAGTCTCATGCACCCACAACCTTGCCTTATATACTTTTCGACCTGAGCGACCGTCGACCCGTGTTGGCTAGCAGATGGGCCGTGAGGCACATCAAGCCGAGAGGCGTTGTCGAGCTGATAGGCGTTTGCACACTGCTGACGAGTTAATTGTGCGACGTTGGGCCGTGGTAACCAGGTGTAGTAAGGGGAAAAGAGACAATTTGGCTTGCAATGCGGGGGTGGGGTGATGGTTCGGTGCCGGAGATCATTGATCGCTATACCGAGGATGAAGCGTTGATTTTCCCGAGATCCAGTTGACAACATTGAGAAGACAACATCGAGAAGAACAAGCTTAGAGGTCGTCTCGAGCGGTTAACGATGACCCACTGAGAGCCTCAGTGTGGACAGGGGATAAACCAAACTCCCTGTTGCCTAAGGAATGACTGGTTTCTTCGCGATCGAATCAACCAAGCTTTACGATTTTCCGGTCCTCGTTGCTCTATCACTGGCGGCTAATAAAGAGAAACCTTTGGATGCCAGGCACCGCACACCGGACTCTGTTGCTGAAGTTACTGGGGAATACGAGCACAGAAGCACGAGCTCAGCCTAGACCAAGACGTCATGTCCTTTGGGCTTGTGTGATAACGAGAACATGAGCGCAACCAGGACTATTTGCGGATCAGAAGCACGTACGTAGGCGAAGCACAAATTCCTCACCTCTATGCAGACTGTCCGGATATCCGTGGGTACCATGCAAAGACGGTCTTGGAAAACGCAAAAGGACATGCTTGATCTTCTTCGGCGAGTCGCCCACTCCGCAATGTCGGTCTTGGACCTTGCAAAGGGCAGCATGTGCAATCTTCTCCGAGCACTCGCACTATCGACGGCCCGCAGACCACGAGAAAAGGAATACACCTATGGATTAGATCGCTACCAAGTTGATATCTGCAACTTGTTGTTCCGAAATATTGCCACCAAGAAAAGCACCGCAGCAAGAACCTCCATCACCTGTTCGAGAGGTTTAGCCGCGTTGCACTGACCCCGAGGGAACCTCAAGGAAAGGTCAAGGAACGACTTACCCCTGCAAAGATACACCCCGCGTACCAGGTCCGACTCCCAGACCCAACATGAGCCAGCGCGGTGGAAAGAGGCGCACCGACTAGAGAGGCGATACCAAAAGGCACACATGCGATACCTAGACCCAGATTGCCGAGACGACGAATCAGTACTATCTTCACATCACGAGTAGGGAGTATATCGTACCCTGAGGTGCGCCGGTCTGAGTCCCAAGAAAACACGGCAGGGCAAAGAAGCGCGAAGACTGTGGACAAGTCAGGATCGCGTTGGAAGTAACGTAGGTCCGCATAGCGTACCTCCTCCAGAAAAGACACCATAAAGCACACAGAAAGCCACAATAGCCGCAGAACCCTTCCACAAGAACATTGTCATCGGAAGCACTCCTAAACTCAACCATCTATCAGCGAAAAAGCACCACTCGAACCTCAGTAGAGTACTCACCACTGATCAGCGCACAAGGCGCTATAGTTCTAACAGGACCGTACCTATCACCCAGGTACGTCAACACAACCCTTCCGACACAACTACTAAGGTCGATGATCCCTAAAAACCACCCAATGAGGTTGGTAGGCGCGAAACCTTCCTCACGAGCGAAGAGCTGTACGTTAAAGATGGGGTAGAAGAGGCCTAGGTTGAATACGAAGCCGCCTAGGACGGTCAGCACGTAGGGCTGATTTTTGCAGATTGCCGCGACGGTGGAGGGTGAACTGGCGGGGATGCTCAACGACGCTTCATTGGGTAACTTTCCTTTCGGGTATTGGTGCATGAGCACTTGAGCCAAAGACAGACATCCCAAGCAGATGAATCCGCCTATCCTGATGCCCATCGCAAATCCTACACGACCACGAAATAAATGGGAGAACATGACGGAAAATACGAATCCGCCGAAGGAGTTTGCAGTAGGGATGATGCCCTAAACCACAAAGCATCGCGGTGAGAGGGCGCAATGAAGGAAAAGCGCGCTAGCTGCGACATACCATGGCGAGACTCCGGCGTCTCGTAAAGTGGTTTGGTGACAACCCCGATGGAGGGCATGAACACCATTCCCAATGCGATACATATCCGATGGCTTGGGCCAGGAGGATTTGATAGTATTGTTGGCGCTGGGTGAGCGATAGCATGAAGAGGCTGTAAAGACAGATGTCTAAGATTAGCACTAAACGAGAAGAGACGAACGCACCTGAACAAAGATAACAGCGATCCGCCTATGGAGACCGTTCGAAGCCGTTCGGTGTCCATTCTGTACGAGGTATGATTCAGCATATAGCTTATGTAAATATGAAGAACCAAGTCACTTACAATCTCCCAGACACCAGCCCAAGGACATACTGCATGAAGATCTGAACGGAGCCTATCCATGCGATAATCGACAGAATAGTCTGATAGGTATTCTTTCGCATAGAACTCGTGCATCGCTTCGAAGGAGGCTGCCACGCCCACGACGCTAAACTCTACGAGCCAGGCTCCACAAACTAGAGAAGCAGTCAGTGTGACGATCCCAGGATAAATGCAAACCGAGACACATACCTGTTGACCACGCTCTGAGTCCACCGTCTGGCCCCGTATCATCAACAAGCTGCGTTGCGCCTGGTAAATGTGCGTCCCTTAGCTTCTCGACGCCGTCCGCTCCTTGGAGCCGAGAGTTAGGCTTTCGTCCGTGCTCTATCGTGCGACGGAAATCTTCGTCGGTGGATTGATCTGGATCTATGGTGCTCTTTTTGAAGGGAGACATAGGGCGGGGGTACGTCGATTACTGGAGTCAAGTTCGAATTCGCGTGGTTGGGAATGATATTATCGAGGGAGAGGGCGGGGAAGATTCTCAAAGCTGACAATATCGAACCCGAACAGATCTAGAGCACTTTGGGAGCAACTGGAAACAAACTCAAGTCCCCGATATCTGATACGTCGCCGCTGATGAGTGAGAGCGAAAACAGTAAGGTGCGAAGCCAAAGGTGGTTTGGAGCGACAGCGGAAACATGGTGGCCAAAATATGGTGGCACTGGCCTGGGCGGACGTCAAGTTCCTTGCTCTTCGCGGTCACGTTGGCCGGGCTATACAGCAAACTCCGTTACTCCCATCGTTGAGAACCGCTTTCTGCTGGCTTGAGCACAAGAAACCAAATGTCTGGGACCCTTCAGAGTTCTATGTGCTAAGCACTGTGCTGAACTATACATCATAGCCAAGTTGTTGGCAACCAGCTCCAGATCTAGACGGAAACGACATTCCTCGATCGCGTGCAGAGTAGTACACAAATAAGTACTCAAGTGAAGAGGCGTCGGCATCGAACTGCCCTCGTATGCATGACTGGAATACTGCCCTTTCAGTACCGCCTTCGAGCCTTTTCGCTCTTGTTTTTCCCCAAGGTTACAGGGATCGGCTCGGCCTTCTCCCGCGCATCCACAGATTATAAGTTAAACTTTGCTACTGAGCTTCATTCCTAGTGACCGTCGGCGTACCAAATCGACCTTTCAGACGGAAAAGAGCGATGATAGACTCGCCATACAGAAGGTGACAAGCCAGTAAAATGGTATATGTGGATGGAGGCACGAATAAGTATGCTGTAATCAGTCCCCAAACAAGCTAACCGCAAGTCTGCAGATCTCCGTGCCCCCACTGACCGCCCTGCGAACCACCATTACCGCCGTTGCTACCAATGCCCAGGCCACCATTACCCCCGTTGTCTCCACTTCCCCACTGGGAACCCGAGCCCCCGTTATCCCCGTTGTTCCCAATTCCAAGACCTCCGTTGCCTCCATTGCGTCCACCACCCGAACCACTGTTCCCGCCGTTGTTCCAAATGCCGAGGCCACCGTTACTGCCACTGCTGCCGCTGGATATCTTTCCCCAAGAGTTTCCAAATTGGGGCTGCGTTGTATACAATGGTCAGCATTGAACTCACTTGAAGTTTATCGGATGGGTTACTTACAGTAGGCGCGGCGAATGTGGAGAGCGCAAGTGCCAGGACAATCATGGATGCGGAGGTAACGGTCATCATGGTGTATGGTATGCGGGTGAGGTTGGTACAGTAGGCAGGGTCCTGGGAAACTGTTGAGAGAGGAGGCTGATGCTAGTGGAGATTCGCTTTGAGATGCAAGGGCCTTCATACCCTTGAGAGCTAGAGACTTGCGATGAACTCGTGGTGACGATGAGAAGGTTTCAAGACTTGCGAGACTGTCTGAGTCCATTCCATACAACTCTTTCTCTGTTAACAATGCTCTCTACAAGACTCGACGAGACTAGACATTTTCATTGCATGCATGCATGGCATGGATCGAGTGAAACATTCTGAATCTTCGTCTCTCAGTGCCAGTAAGTGAGTACACTGCTTGAAGAGCGTTGCAGGCAATCGGGACTCCCAATTGCCTGTTGCGCAAATGGCTATAGACTACATCATGATACCTGGCAAGTCTTCTCAGTCCAATCCTTTGCAGAGCACAACCATCTCATCTCAATATCTATAGCTACGTCTACCAATGTTGAGCGTGTGTTTTTGCGTGGCCGTCTGGTTCTCACACATGTCCGCAACCACCTCAGTTCAGCCAGCACTTGGAAGAGTCAAAGAAAGCACTGAAGGAGGCTTTCAAGCGAGGCAAAGGAGCGGCTCACACCTTTGAGGTTGGCAATGGTGTTTACCCCGATGCTCGTGACATCAAGGTGAAAGTCCCTAGTTGCAAACTTGCTCCCACATTCCTAGGTCTCTATTCTATCTTGCACAAGGTAGAGGAGCTCAACTATGTCCTGGATTTCCCACACTCAATGAGCCGCATTCACAATACTTTTTACATTGACAAGCTTTTCCCTTGGAGAGGGAGCAACATCAACAGCCGGACACCACCGGAACCTGGCCCTGTAGATTTGGACAACGAGGACGACACTGGAGCAGAAGAGTGGGAGGTGGAGGATATTACAAACAGCAGGTTATTTTGCAACAAGCTGCAGTACTGGGTGGTACGGAAGGGGTATGGCTCAGAGGCGGAAGGATGGGAGGTGGCGGAGAACCTGGAGGCGCCGGACTTGGTCAAGGCATTCCACCTCAAGTATCCTGATGCGGTGTCAGCGCCTGTGGTGAAGGCAAAGAAGACCCCAAGGAGGAAGCGTGGAGAATGCAAGAAATGATTGGTGATCTCAGTGGGAAGCGCCTGTTTGACATTGGTCAAAGCCATGTTGGCAGCTACAATGCAACCCCTGGTCTGCTCAGCTGTTGAGATGTGCTGTGGAGATGTCTCATGACTCAGCCCACCTAACTGTTTTGAGCGCCAAGTCTCTAAAGATTGACTGGCGACCTAGCCCATCCAGCCAAAGAAATTGTTAGAAAAGTCCTGGCCAGCCGGGCAATCATGAATCACAGCCATCTCAATTTTACAGTCTGTAATGTTGCTATTGTGGGATGAGTATAATCAGAACTGGCAAGCCAGAGCGTACTGGAGTCTGAAGAGCCAGAAAGTATCACTGCCAATTTGTGCACCTCAATATGCATGAAGTCATTGCTGCCAACAAAGACATGAGAATCTTCACTCTTGTCAATGTCTGTTGCAAGCGTTGCAAGAGACAATCTGGTCCCAACGGTAAAGAATATATAAACACAGTAACAAATACAGGATAAACTAGATACACACCTGGTCCCAACAATAAAGAGGTCAAGATGGGGACCAGGTAACCAATGGGCACCACTTATATACCAGAAGAGCAAGGCAGTGGGCTAAGTGATGATGAGCAAGCAAGCACAGCCCAAGAGATAGCTGGAAGGCTCTGGAACATTGTACATGATAAACAACCACATGAGCGGAAACCGGACCAAGAACATAATGGAAAGATAAAAAGTCCGTGATGCAATCAAAGATAAACAGAGAGATGAAGAAACAAAAGGAAAAGAGACTAAGTCCTTGTACCGCTTCACAATAACGTTGCCAGTGTGGTGCTCAGCAATACACATTCATCTGAAGGTACACAGTTTCTCCAGATGACTCTGGCGTGACAAGGAGATCCGTTGTCAGGGTTGTCTGTTCCGGGGAAGAGCTGACCACTGAGGAATGGCACAACCAAGCAAGGTGTATATTTGAGTCCCAGTCCTTCAGCGGCCTGTACAGGAAGAAAGACATATCATGCCTCATCAAACACACTGGAAAGTGCAATTCATGATGGACAAACACGCACAAACTGCTGCTTCTTTGGCTTTGTGGCTGGGTTGGGATCTGAAGCACACTTACTGTGCACCACTTGGTCCAGCATTCAAAGAAGAGGCTGCTCGGCCTGGAGATTATCCTTGTGCCCTTGATCAGACTTCAACAGGCCCAGAAGATCACTGAGCTGAAGTTCCACATTGTCAGTTCAGAGCAAAAACCAATATTCATGCATGTCAGCAGGTAGAGAGTGAAAAGGATGATTTCACCCTCAGTATCAATGTTTTTTTTTATGCGTGAGTGTTGTGGTGAAGTGGTACACAGACAGACTCTATCTTATTTTTCCCTTTCGTTTGCTTGTAGAGCACTTGACAGTCTCTGATTCTCATTCGCGCATGTGTTTCTTTTATTGTCATTATTTTCTGATTATCGTTCCGGAGTATGGCATTGACTGCGTCAAAGCCGGATGAACACTCTCAGATATATAGATATTCTGTAGAGTAAATCCCCTTTTCCCATCTTGACCTCTTGTTGGTCTCTGGGAATAGGTGTGTCTGCTTGTACAATTGTGTTTACCTTCTTTAATCTCATCTTGTTGGTCTCTGGGAATAGGTGTTTGCATGTAGTTGGCCTTGTAGCCTGCACTGTCAACCTCTAGATTACAGATTGCCTCTTATCTCACAGATCTGTTGAGCCCCTGCTCCAGATTGCACCGTTGTTCACGCATGTCAGCACAAGTACTGGAAGCCTCACTCAACAATGTAGCCACCAAGCTAGCCTTTTGGTGTGTGTCTTCAGCAAATAGGATCTCTGTGAGTGTGAGCTGTATTTGTGGCTGGAAGAACCATATTACAACTGTCCAATCCAACAATTTAGAAGCTGACTAGCAAGGTTCCAAGAAGCTGGAGAATCATGTATGTTGTTTGCCGGGTGTTTGTTTGGGCATTCTGAGAACTGAGAACGTAGAAGGAGCCTTGGGCAGGAATACTAGGCAAGTCAGCTGCGCAGGTGATAGTTGAGATGAAGGTTGCAGCGTTCTGCTGGGATGCGCGTCTCCACGACGCCACGACCATCACGCGACGCGGAAGAGGTTGTGGTTGCAGTGGCTACTCCAGCTGAGTGGGATATGTTGCTCAAGGCGTTTGAGTGAGGTCTTTATAGTTCTTCTTGCTCACGCGAGTCCACGTCATGCCATTGGACGAGTCGAATCTCGTCCACACGGCGGACAAACACCGGACGTTCCTCCACCAGAGTGATCAAACGAGAAGAGGTCGTCTTCCACCAGAGTAAGCAGCTGTTTGCAGAAGTTGCCCCTCCACTGCGAATGGGATATAAACAAGCTTTTGTCACAGAGCATCGACCGAAAGCCGCCGCTAGCTGGAACGTGCGTGGTATACGACCGGACTATCTTTGGTACCGTCATGAGAAGGTATGGTACGATGATAGTAAGAAGTAGAAGTGCAGATCAGAAAAAGCCCACACGTCGATTTTCAGCCACAGTCGCGTCCTGAATCATGTTAGCGCGCCGGCCATCAGTTTGCCGACGCCGACGCCGCTCTCCTACCTGTAACAACCATGTCATCTTCCGAAAAGCCCGTAGATCTCTACGCACCGTTTCCAGTTCAACTACCAGCCGACTCAACGCCTAATGCTATCGAGGACTTTGTAACCTCCAAGCTCAGCCGAACGAACGACCCCAAGTCCATATACGCCAATCGTGTCCGGGGGAAGCATATCTTGTTGGAGAATCCGGTTAAGGAGAGCAGAGTGAAGAAAAAGCGCGAGGAGGCTAAGCGCAAGAGTAAAGAGGAGAAGAAGAAAAGGGACCGAAATGAGCAGGGTGGCCGTGAAGCTAGGGCCTTCAGGCTGGACCCATCACAGGCCAAGTACGTTCGTTTTTTGATCATATCCTACCACCTAGCTCATGATTTGGGGTCAGATTCCATATTTTCCTACCCCTGCATCACCTATGGATGGGCTACATATCAGAGCTCCTCGGTCTCGGCAAAGACAATAAGCAAAGTGTGCCCAGCTCAGCCAGCATGCATCCCAAACTCGTCAAAGCGGATTTCCACGGCTCCATCATCACAGGTACGCTAAGCTTCTCCGACGTCCGCTACGTTGATGTCTTAACCAACCGCCTCCGAACAGTTAGGAACTGCAGAAACGCTTCTCTCGTCGGGCTCACGGGAGTCGTCATTTACGAGACTGCTAACGCCTTTCGTATCGTCACTCGGGACGACACCATCAAACGTGCGTCTGATCATCTTTGTTTCTCTCTGAGTTTCCCATCTGCAGAGGAGCGACCTACTGACTCCGATTCATCCCACCAGTACTTCCCAAAGCAGGCGCCGTGTTCGCGTTCTCCGTCCCAGCCCACGCATTCTCTGCCCCCGCTCCTGCTTCGAATCAGCATCCAGCGTCTTCGAATCAGTCTCCAGCGTCCTCAAACCCGCCACCAACTCTCTCTCTCGCGAATTCAACAGTCAACGACATCCCCCATCTCGAGTTCGAGCTCTACGGGAATCAGTTCTTGTTCAGATCGGCAGATAGGACGTCGAAGAAGTTTAAACCAAAGGAGACAATTGCCATCTGAACTTGCAGTGGACAAGTGGTGAGAAGATGGGTCACTTATCACCGGGGAAAGCCACTTGGTTGACGGCGAAAGCTACTTGGTTGACGGCGAAAGCTACTTGGTTGACGGCGATAATTACTTGGTTGACAGCGAAAGCCAAGTTGACGGGGGTGGACAGGAGGGGCTGGTGGACGGGTCAATGGGTACTCTCTCACGGTCACGGCGAGAAGTACAGAGGAACGGACCTGGGCATGGGAACTCGCGGTTCTTGGTAGCATTTCTCACTTTCCTTCCTGGTGCCTTCGTTGCTGATAGACGCCGCACAGATGAGGAGGCTGCAGATATTTGAGGGGGCATACACCCTGTGTACTGAGTCGTACTCCCGACCCGGATATGTCGACGCGCTCTCTACCTACCTTGATGTGGCGACGCAATGTATCAATCTAGACGAGACCGTTGCGGAAAAGATGGTGGCGATCGGCTCTAATCTTATTTGAACCTCGTGTCATAGGCTTCTGAGAAGCCTGCTCCCTGATTACCTGTTGCCGTTCTATGTATATAATCCGGGCTCCGTCTCTTCCAAGTTCCTCATACCATTCCTCCTCGGCGTTATCTCGTCACATCTCCTGGACCTACGGCCCTTGCTCGTCATATCTCCTAGGCGCTTGCTTTCATGGCTGATCACGCCGCCGTACTCCCAAAGCTGGACACGACTCTGGGGGCCGCGTTCCTGGGGAACATCTTCAGCGCCATTTTCTATGGGATCACGACGTTACAGATGTTCACCTACTTTATGAGAGCAGCAAGACGGGACGCGCTCTTCCTGCGCTCATTGGTGCGTCCCAACCGCATTAGTACATACTACATCGTGGTTGACACAAACTTGGCACTATTCGCAGATCATGCTCCTCTGGTACTCTCTTTATCGTCTATCGTTAATCTTCCACAATTACATGCTGAAGAAAGGATCAGGGTGCTGGATACCCTTCATCTCGCGCTGGTGACACATGGGTTGTACTTCTATCTGATCTCGAACTTTATGAATGCGAGAGCTATTGCTAGTCCTACATGGTATGCTCTGCCTAGTTCAACCCTTTCTTCAAGCCCACTGTATGTACTGATTACTCATCCGTGTAGGAGCATGCTGGTATGTAACTGTGCTCGTCGTTCTTTATACTGGGTGCTCAATGATTTGTCTCTGACCAGACGCAGGTTCACGTTACAGTATGCTACGTTTCATCTGCCACTTTTCGATTCTGAAATGTTACTATGCCAGTGTGTCAGCGACCTTTTGGTCCGAGCGTTAGTTTAATCTGCTACTCGAGCGGCCGCGTTGCTTATTTCTTGTCGTCAGAGTGTTTACTTGGCGTCTTTGGCAGTGTGAGTAACGTTCTACTCCTCTTGCGGCGTAACGAAGGCTCACGGTTTTCTAGTAAGCAAAGGAAATTCACTGCTTGCTGGAGCTAGTGTGCGTTCAATCAACTGTATCTCTGCTATTATTTCCCTGATTCTCCGTCCCCACTGTAGATCATCACATCGCTCTTCACAGCTAGCAAGTGCTCTCCTCGATATTTGCATCGAAGAACCTCGCCTGACCGTTTTCGCTTCGACGTCTAGCTACTGGCTCAAGTACAGATTGTTTGTTATCATCATGCCGTTATCGCTCATATACTTGGCGTTTTCTAGTATTCGCTTCGTACGGGTGAGAACTCGAAGTTGCTGCTGCGTCGAACCAAAGGTCTCAGCCCAAGCTTAAACAGAATGGGACACACCTTCGCATATCTGTTCCAGTCATCCGTAAGTACAAGGCTTCTTTCGCGTCGAACTGTATCATTCTGAGTTCCTGTAGTGGCTGATGTACGCCAGCCTGAGCGGTGCCGTCGCAAGCGACCTCATCATCGCTCTCTCCCTCGTCTACCACCTTAAGCAAAACCGCTCTGGATTTAATCAGTCAGTTCACGCTTTAGCATCGTGATACGACTGACGCTGACGCTGATTCTGTAGCACGGACTCGTTGGTGTCGACGCTGGTAGCGTATACTATCAATACCAGTCTGCTCACTTCCATGTGCGCTATCGCGTGCTTGGTCACTGTGCGTCAAGCTCTCTGTCGAGGAAGGCGATCATACTGACTGCTCACTGGTTCACCTACCATGCGTATGATGCAGTTCTCAGTCTGGCCGAACGACTTCATATTCATTGGGATCTACTTCATGCTCGGAAAACGTGAGTCTCCCCCTTCTTTCCTCATCTAACTGCGCCTGACCTAGAACGTACATCAAAAGTGTACTTCAACGCGCTTCTGGCTAGCCTCAACGCTCGAGACGCACTGCGTGAACGCTCGTTGCAGCCGTCATCCGGGTATGCCTCAAACTCCCAAGGAGGAGTGAGGAATGGGACGCAGTCGATGAGTATTGCGAGGTCACCGCTTACTACTTCGGGGAGTGTGGGGAGCGTTGCTGATCCTTACGAAGGTGATTGGAAGGTGTGCTTTCTTCTATGGGCTCTCGCTTGCTGCTGATGACGATTAATATTGTCCCAGGATGTGGAGAGTGTTCATGAGTTGGGAACGCTGACGAAGCGGGTGCCTATCGCTCTGATGTCGCCAATGTGATACGGAAATCAACGCGCGGGGAGTTGTTACTTGGGAAGTACTTACTTACTCTTCCTGTTCTGCCAAGTATCGAGGCTCTTGCGCTTTACTCGAGTGGACTTGTGCCGTGTTTCTATTTCACTTCCATTCCGACCGAATGTACCTATTGATTTATCTTATTCTACGTTAGTACATAGACGGACCGTAGTACTACTACAGTGTAGTATGTACACACTGGGGCAGGCTTAGCTCCCACATCTTGTTGTCGTTGCTTTCTTTGGTACTCCTGAAAAACTTGTTGATTTCTAACGGACTGGGAGCCATGAGAAACTCTGGAGGAACTGAGCAGGCAGGATCGACAGCGAGTCGTGCACCCATTGATTGAAGGCTCTAGATCTATACGTGGCTACGTAGTATACGTCACTGATAACACCGTTGGCCGTTTTCCCAGTCTCAGAAACGCCTTCAGCAGCGACGCTCCGAGTCGGGGATGACCACGACCGTGGAGAAGCTAACGGTAGTAGCCACCATCATACCCGTGGCCGTTAGACAGGATCAAGGAGGTACTAGTGAGACTGACAGCAGGGAAGTTGAACTCGGCTAATACACTTCAATAAGTGGGGGTGTCGGGACCCAGATGCCTCGCAGAAAGACCTGTGTTCATCTTGAACTCGCTGCTACTCCGGTCTCTCAGCTCAAACAGCGTCGTTCAAGTTTGGTGGAGGCTTCGAATTCCTGGCACTGCTCGATCGTGGAAAGCGGCACTTGAGTGAACGCCGTAACCTGCAGATAAATTAGTACCGCGTTTCATTTCCTTAACAAGATCTCGGACACTAGCCAGCTAATGGCACTGGCAAGCGCGGTTGCGCATTGGCAAAGTCGACACAACGATGTGGCTTGATAGCTCGAGTCATTCGAAAACGTTGCCGACTTCTGATTCTAGGAACGTAGCTGTTGGTTATGAGTCGGTCAACTGCAATCGAGATTCACCCAGGAAAAGACCCGCGCGATTTTCGGCTGCTAGATTAACGTCCTACGTTCTTCACCAACGTTTGATGCCTCCTCTTCCCATGATTCTCGACGCTCAAATATCAAGTCGAAGACAACAGTGAAGAACGTCTGTATCGGACGGATCGGAGCCCTAGCTTGGAGGAGACAAGTTGACTTTGCTAGCTGATCGGTACGATCGAGAGAGTGCGCTGCGTTCGAATAGCCAGTAGCGCTGGTGAAGGTAGACCAGTCTTGACAACGACAGCTTTGAAAACGTCTCGTCTATAGAAGTTGGTCAGGAGTTCCGCCAGCGCCGCCTTTCACAGGAAGGAAGCCAAAGATATAAGGATAGATCAACTGAGCAAAGCGGAACTCTGAAGGCAGATCTTGCTCCCTTCAGTCGGTGACGAGTAGCCGTTCTGCCTTGTCGGACAATGTTGGGCAATGGATCGTATACATCGTAGATTCTTGGCTGTCGATCTACAACCACGGATAGAGAAGGAGGACGCGAAACCGCTTCAAGGCACACAATTCCCATCGTCGCTACGCTGCGCCAGCGGTTCGCGGGAGTCTCAATGGAGGGAGCTGTGCGAATGGAAGGAGAATGCTGATGGATAGATCCTATCCGGTTAGACGGCTGATTGAGCGTCCGGACGGTCAGGAATGGCAAAGAGTCTCTGCGATGAGCAAAAGATGTGCACAGGCAGCTTGCGCAGTTGACAAGAGATTCATTAAATGGTACAACGAGAAATGTACAGCACTGCAGGCAAAGTATGTTAATCATCACTGAAAGCCGAGCCAAAGATCCGACGCACTGATGATGCTGCACTAGAGTACAGGGAAAGTAGGCGACGCGAGGACATACCGTCGAAGTAGACATGCCTGGTCATGAGTTGGAGTAAACGCTATCACTCTTGCGTAAAGTTGAAGGAGTCGGTGACTGCGGTACACTGGTGGTCCCAGATGACACATCCGCATTGATGATATCTTGTATGGAGGCTTCCAGCGCGTCCACCCTGGTCGACATTTGTGACACTGGACGGATGGAGTGCGTCGCGTTATTCAAGATGGTCGACATATGATCCGAGTAACACTCACTGCGGTCTAGTATCTGAGAAGACATCTCGTCGAACTTCGTATCCAGCTTCTCCAGTAGATCTTCCACCTACTCCAAACCAATCGTCAGAGCGGTACAGAAGACAACACGCGTGAACCGTACAAAGGCCGTCAGTTCATGTGGGCTGGATATCTCGTGCGAGCCCCCAGACTTCGACACATCGCGTTTGGAGGCTTGTCGTGACGGTTTTGGAGTGTTGTCGATGTCGGCAGCGTTGGGCTTTGCGGGTGTAGAAGGCACTTTGAGCGGTTGAGCAGTTTCGGCCATGACAGTCGTCTCTGAACCGGGTTGCTTACCTAAGCGCTGCGATGCTGATTTGCTGGCGCTAGTACGGTTTGTGCCTTGTTTCTGACCTCCATCCTCATTGCGATGGTGTCAACGCAATAGCAATGCATATACACACCGCTTCTTTATCCAATCCTCCTGCTCAATTACTTGGAGGATAGCTCGTCCGCGGCGTTGAAGACAGAGGGCAGTCTACGTTTAGGCCTCGAGGTGTAAGAGGTATTCTGAAAGTTCTATTTCTCCGTCTCGGGTTGCCGTGTTTACAGTCTTGTCATCTCGTCACTTCCCACAAGACACGAGACTTCGGCGAGCTGTCTACAACGTACTCTGCTAACTCACGTCTCTGTGATACTCCAGGCATCTGAATTCTTCCTTCGTGTAGCAACATCGCCTACGACTCGGACAGTCGGACAGGCAGGTGGGTAAACCGGTGTCGACCCTGATGATCCAGACAGACGACCGCTTGCCGGCGATTCTCTCAAGACCGCTCTTATGCTGTCTATGTCAAGTCTATGTTCCCAGTGACACCCTGCTCGGCGAATAACTCAAGGGTATCCTCCGTCGACTTTTGAAGACCGAATGTCCACGGATCAACCTCGAGCCTAGATCTAGCAAGTTAACAGCAAAGACCCGGAGTTTCAAGGGTCTTCCAACCGATCTGCGCTTTCAGCTAGGTCAACAGCCACCCAAACGTCATGAAGAATCGGGCGCAAGATCTTCCTTCATCTCCAGATTCTATGTTCACCGCCCAACCGTTTGGTGAGTTTGTCGCCTCAGTTTCTGCATCCGGTCTTTTCGCACAGCAGCTAACACAGTTGTTAGTATAAAGCGGGGTCGTGAAATAGCCTTTCTGTTCCCCATACCTCCACAACATCACACTCTACTCACACCACCACGTTCACTCGACTCTCCAGTATATGTCTTTATCCACTTCTTGCTCCAACCAGTTCATCCTTCCCGACCTGGTCGCCGACTGTCCCTACACCTCTAGGATGAACTCACACTGTGCCGAGGTCGCTCGCGCATCGGAGCGATGGCTACTCCGGGGTACACACTTCAGGTCTGCGAGACGGCACACCTTCGGCGGGCTCAAGGCCGGAGAGCTGACCGCTGCATGCTACCCCGACGCTGACGCGCATCATTTGCGGGTGTGCGTTGATTTCATGAACTACCTGTTCAAGTACGTCGCGTTCTTTAGCAATGTTGAACCCTTCTGACTGAAGCGCGACAGCCTGGATGACTGGTTGGACGAGTTCGACGAGGACGACACAAATGCCATGGGAAGATACTGCATCGGAACCATGAGGGACCCGCACAACTTCAGGACGGAGAAGATGGCCGGGAAGATGACAAAGTCGTGAGTCGAACCGTTCACATTCACTTCCACCCCTTCATTCTTCCCAGTCATCCTGTCTCTTTCCGTCGCTACTTCTGGCAATCTATCTGCCTGTACTCGACGTTAACCATCCCGCTCATTCATTCCCTTTCCATCCATCTAGTTTCTTCATTCGGCTGGAACAGGACGCGGGTCCCGGTTGCAAAGAGCGGTTTATCCATACGATGGACCTGTTTTTCAAAGCTGTCTATCAGCAGGCACTGGATCGCAAGAACGGAGTCGTTCCGGATTTGGAGTCATACATTGCGATGCGCCGGGATACGAGCGGCTGTAAGCCGTGCTTTGCTTTGATTGAGGTTCGTCTCAGTACAGAGTCATCTTCCCGAGCGCGTCCTTCATCTAACATGGATCTCCAGTATGCTGGGAGCTTCGACCTACCAGACGAAGTGGTTCAGCACCCCGTTATCCAGGCTCTCGAAGAAGCCACCAACGACCTTGTCACTTGGTCTAACGTATGTCTTTCACCGTCACTACTTACCCATCCCATCTCTGACATCTTTCTCTGTATGTTTGTTTTCCGGGCGATGTAGGATCTGTTCTCGTATAACAAGGAGCAGTGCAAGGGCGACACTCACAACATGATCTCCGTGATGGAACAGCAAGGATACACCCTCCAGCAGGCCGTGAACTTCGTGGGAGCGTACTCCAGGCAAGCTATCGAGCGGTTCGAGCGAGAGCGGCACAATGTACCATCCTGGGATGCTGAGATCGATCGCCACGTCGCCATGTACATCGACGGGCTGCAGAATTGGATCGTTGGTGAGTACCAGTCATCGCACCGGCTCGCCGTCAAACGCATATGTTTCGCCCTGTATTCCTTTGTTTGATGGATGATACACAATCTGACCGATGTACCTTGTATCGCCTTAGGTTCGCTGCACTGGTCGTTCGACTCAGAGCGGTACTTTGGCAAGAAAGGGCGGCAGATCAAGAAGACGCGCTCGATTGCCCTATTGCCGAAGGCCGGTTCGCCGGAGAGCCTGCTGAAGCCGTATACACCTCCCATGAAACGCCAACGGTCCCACCATAATCTCCGTCAGCAAGCCTCGTCGCGGTCGTTGCGACATAGCTAACACCAGCTTCCTTTACCTTATTTTTTCTCCTCGTCTGCTGGCCTACTTATCCCATCCTTTTGTTGTATCTATTTATTCGCATCTTATCGGGCTTTCACGTTTCCTTCCTCTCGCTCCTTGGGTTTCCCTCTCTCTTTCTGACCCCATTTGTGGACCCACTCTCGTTTCCTTTCCCCGAAGCCGACTCGGGGTCGAGCTCACTACGCCGCCTACTGTAACCCAGAACTTGGACTGCATCCCAGAATTTAGACTTTCTAGACACCATTCATTCGTTCATTCCGCGGGCTTGTGATTCTAGGGTGTAACTCTTAGTGTAGGATCGATATCTCGGACTAATAAGGATTCTGTATACCACTAAACACGGCGTGCATCATGGGCCTAGACCTGGACCACCGCTGTAATGAACGGGAAGGGGAAGGAGACGACGTCCTCGGCGGCGAGTAGCACCTGAAGCGCGACACTAAATTACCACAAATCTAGAAGGCAAACTTGTGGAGGGAGTTCTCACTATTGGGCTGCGAGTAGCATCTGAACCGCGACACCAGCAGATAAACTTCTGAAGGGAGTTTTTCGAGACTCGCAATCGCCTTTGGCGGGACGCGAGGATGCGCAGTGCTCTTGTGCTAGCTGCTTTGAAGTCGTTCAAGCGAACTTACACGATTGCAAAAACACCTTGTCTCGGCTACTTGTCCGCATCGCGAGTTCCTATTCTGACAGTCCAGTCTATCCGCATCGAGCTACCCGTTGTGTTCGGCCTCCTCTTCGAGTTGTAGATATAACACAACATCCATCATGTCGGCCGAATACTGTAGCTTGAAACGAGCCTGAGGTCGGTTGTATTTCTCACGCCGAGGCCCGAGTTCATAGCAGCTAGTAAGGACATTCTATTGGTTGAACTGCAGCTCTGAGAACGTCTACCCCTAAGCCTCCAAAGCCCCACACCGCTCAACAATATAATGCTTCACCCTCCTCTGCTCCGTTCCCCCAACCCCCTGCATAAACTCCGGCGTTTCGCCATCCAGGTTCGTCTGTGAGAATTGTAAACAGAATGTCGACGTCAAGAAGAATTAGTGTAAGTGAGAACGTACCCGCTCCCGGTCTGCGCCCGCTTCGATGAGCGTCACGGCTGCTTCGCCGTGTGCGGAGTCGATGGCGAGATGGAGGGGGGTATTTCCTGCAAGCAAACAGTACATCAACATTGTGAGAGCCCTTCAAGGGAAGGGAAGGGCACGTACCCATACGATCGGCAGTGTTGAGCTTGGGCTTCGGCGATCCTTCCGGTGGGGTTAACAACAGCTTGATGAACCCGATTGAGCCGGTCGTCGCTGCGCGATGCCTGAAATAGAACGTGGCTAATAAGTAAGGGCAAGCACTTGGAATGCCGGAAGTGTAAAGTTTACAGTGGTAGTTGATTGGCTTTGTCCCTGGCGTTGATCTGGCGGAACATAGTAGGTGTCAGATGGAATGGGTATTATCGGCAGGTACAGATGGGCTAAAGTGAAGGAGAAGACGAACATCGGCTCCTCGGGAAATCAAGAACTTGCCGATCTAGAAAGGTGACATGGTGGGGTTGATAAGATCGAGGAGTAGTGCACAAGGACAGCACAATTACCGCACCTCCAAACGAGATCTCGACGCTGCGTAGTGTCTGTAATAGTAGCGTCAGAGAGTGGAGATCGAGGAGTGTGGTCCTGAATTACAATGGTGTGAGCCCTGACGAAGTGAGTGAGCTCGTTAGTAACGAGATTCGCGATGATGTCCTTGGGACCGCATGCCTTTGTCATTGCGTCTGTTCACGTCTGCACCAGCCCCAATAAGCAGTCTGACCACCTCTTCCTGACCAGCACTAGCTGATGGATGAGTTCAGTCTCATGCAAAGGACAAGCTTCGCCACTCATACCGGCGATGTGCAAGGCAGTCCAGCTGCTGGCGTCCACGGCTTCGACATTGACGTCCTTGGTGTCCAGTAGATATTGCACTACATCGAGATGTCCAGAAGATGCGGCCCAGTGAAGAGGTGTTCGGCCATCCTAAAGAATTAGTTACACTCGGGGTTAAGGGGTTAAGAAACTTCGAGATCGAAGGAGCTAACGTTATCTTCAGCGTTGATCAGCTTAGGGTTCTCGTTGAGCAACGTTCGGAGTAAGGGAAGCTGATCTATGGAGCCCAAGGTTTTAGGGGGATACGGAGGAGGTGGATGTATCCATACGCACTAGCTTGCGCGGCAGAGTGTACGCTGAGGGCCATGGTGGGAGGAGGTAAGCCTAAGGTGTACTTTCGTAGTGACGCGTTGTGTCACGCGAGCGTGCGAAACGCGTGATTTTGATCGCTACTTGATCGCTAACTTCGCGCGGATGAGCGCATCCTTCACGTGCAGCGCGCAACGTTCATCCCAACCTTGACCACTGTAACAATCTTGCTTGATCTTTATTCTAGCGTTCTGAGGTACTCTGAGGCGGAAGCTCCCAGAATTCCACGACAAACACCTGGAAAACAACGTAAATGGATCCACAGCTTCTTGTTGGAACCCCCAAATTGCTTAGTGTTAACATTTCAATGACCAAACATTCGCAGAATGGTTCTTCCTACCACAAACAAAGCTCAAGCTCACCGAGATCTCATCTGCCGGAGACGCACACCAAATAGCCACCTTGGAGTCTACGTTCTTGAGCGAGACGTCCACCGTCTACGCCAAGAAAAGCTTCGATACTGTGGGTGACACTCACTTTCACTATCGACCTGCCACCGACAAAGCTCTGTTTTTGTGAACTAACAACGTGGTGCAGCTCAGTGATCTTCTGGGCCGGTTGAAGTTCGACCTAGCGCGCAAGCCTAACTACCAGGTCAAGCAGCCTCTTCGAATGCTGGAACAAGTGGTGCGCAGTGAGCGTGCTCCGGTTTCGACGCGAAGAGGCGGCACTTTGTGCGTTTCAATTATTCGTACTTCTCAGTGTTATACTTGAACAAAGCATGTATTCTACACATGTTCAAACAGGACTGGGCCTCAAGTATACTCCTCGCTCAGTCGTCCCATTCCTCAACAGTCAGCTCTTTCCCGGAACAGACGATCCCGACGACGGATCCCCCCCCCCCACGCTAGAATCATTTGGAGAGACTGTGTGCCGGTAGATGAACGTGTGTCGTTGAACACAACACTTGTCGACGTCGGCGAGGGTGACCCTCTCATATAGTTGTCGGCACTGGCGAATTTATACAGGTCGAGCCACATGAATCGGTGGTGATTCTTTCTGGTTCCCCAAACTCCGGTACGCTCTGGCTTGGCTGTTTTGATTATCCTGGGCACAGAGTGAGCTCACCGCAGTAACCTTAAAGGCCATAAGATCGAGATGGCTGTGGTTCGTGGGTGCGCGACCGGCCAGAATTTCTCCGACGATTTCTTCAGCTGGCCGAGACAAGTCGCCAATGAGTCTGTAGAGACTCCACGTGCCCAGCAGGTGCGGGTGATTTGTCGTTTACCATCAGGTTCCGCACATCTCACCTCTCTGAGCAGAGTAGGGACTGCATCGTAGCTGCCGGCATGGCATCCACCAACATAACACAGGTGCTGCCCACTGAGATCACCGAACATATCTTACAAGTGCACAGTGAACAGCAGCTTGCGAACCCTCCCCCACCACCGCCGGTCCACAAGGGTGTGTGTTTCAATCTCACGAGAATGAGTTACTGTCGCTCGCTAATACGTATGTGGCTATGGTAGGGAAGGAAGACTATTGCTCCATAGAGATGCTCGGAAAACAGTACACGTTCACGTTCGTCGATCACTCGAAACCTGAGGTTTACATCACCTAAGGACGCGCAACGTAAGTCCGCTGCAGCAGTTCTACATCTCGGCGTTCTTATGTTCTTGTCACTCTCTCATTGCAGACCGACGCACATCGATCAAAGTGACGCCGAATTCACTCTCGTATTCTTTGTAGACGAGGGTAACAATATCACAACGCCCCCCGACTCTAGCTTCGGTGCAGGGAACTTCGTCGATACGGATTTAAAGGTGGTCGTGAAGCCAGCGCGTGGGACGGTGCTGGCATTCCGACCGGACCATCGGCATGGCACGACTCACTTGTCGTCGGGAGGTTCTTCACGGTATTATTGGTTCACTCATGCTTTCGGGATAGAAGGATGACGACGCCGCTGGGTCTGTCCCACCCGATACGGCTTCTCATGTTCAAACGCATGGAGGCGTCCTGCCAACTGATCAAGCAGAGACGCTTCCAACGGTCACACCTGGGCCGACGACATCGGAGAACGCTACTCCAGTCAACGCTCCCATCATAACTTCCACGGTTCCAGAGGATGCGCCGTTTGAACCTCGAGACCTGCTCAGCATGTCGGTGATCAACATCGCCAGCGATGCAACAGCATCAGTCGACGAGATCATTCGAGGTACGTTCCAGTTCCCCGCGTCTGAAGTTTAATGGTATCCGTGCATGTTATACTGACCATGGCACGGTAGCGTTCATGGTTGGGCAGGCAAAAGCGGAGGCTGCAATGGCGAATAGTTCAGCAACAAGGGGAGAATCAGATTAGACTCGGGCGAACAACGTGTTCCCTCTCATGTCAGACTTACGCGGTGCTAGCGCTTATTAAGTAGCGTAGATCTGCCTCGTCTTTACTAATTTCAGAGCTACGCAGTACTGTCCCTCAGTTTACCTAGCGCGCCTCCCTACTAGTTGTTCACCCTGCAGAAACGTCGACTCGAAGATGAGTCCTAAGCCAAGTTCCACGCCAATTTGCGAATCACAAATCGCCCAGTTCGAAAACAACAAGGAGTATCTCATAAGAACAGCAACAAACATGACAACTATACTTAAACATTTACATACATACATACAATGGTACAGGGTGGGACGAGAGGGAACTTGTAATGCCGGGTAGAGTACAAGAAAGGCGGGGTGATTCCAAGAGGCTGGGGGCTCCGAATGACAAAAGGTCTCCCAAAGACAAAAGGTCTCCCAAAGACAAAAGGTCTCCGAATAACGAAAGCTTGCGAATGACGATGACAGCAGGTTTCCAGGAGTATCGTAGAAACTGACGGCCTGGCCCTGGAACCGACCACAACAGAACCACGGGAGAGAGAGAGAGAGAGGAAGAGATTGCCCAAAGAAACAAAGAAAGGAATATGATCGATGCGAAGGTGATGAGTGTCCGTTCACGCCCCAAGCAGGCGAGAGCCCAAATGAGAAAAGAGAAATGGGAGGAGAGGATGATGATTGATGCTGAGGGCCAGCGCCCATGGAGGAGGGTGGAAACCGAGTTGAAACAGAGAAACATACAGCCGAGACATACATGAGAAGAGAAGAAACAGAAAAGGAAAGGAAAGCATCGCAGGAGTTATGATATCTTAGTAAAGGAAATCGGATATGGCAAAGAAAAGAAACAAGAAAGGAGAGAAACTAGTTGTTGTCCGTCGTCGTGTACATGCAGTTGATCGTGATTGAGTGCTTCTTCTTGTCGTGAATCCATGCGCGAACTAGTCCCGTCCCTAGTCCATCTCCATCTCCATATCCCCGCCGTCCCACTCCATCGCGACATGCTCGTCCTCTTCCTTAACGCCCACATACCCCGTATACCCAAACACCGAGGGTGACGACTTCTTCGGAGGGATGGAATAGGACGAAACATGGGGATAAGACGAAGCATGGGGATAAGACGACGCATGACCCCTCGGCGGCCTATACTCCCCGTCCATCTCCTCCTCCAACTCTTCGTCCTCAGAAGCATCCTCCTCCTCCTCCCACTTCATCATATCCGGCCCACGCGCCCTCCCAGGGCGAGAGATATTCCCGACGCTCTCGTCGTCGCTGCCACCCGACCTGGCAGATGAGCTGGGGAGGGACCAGGGATAGGACGAGGAAGGCACGCTGCCCCGGTATCCCGAGGAGGATGAACGCGTTTGCATAGCGCTGGAAGACGGGACGGAGATGGGGATAGCCATAGCCTTCGTTGCGGATCGGCTGCGCGTGACGCTGAGGACGCCAGGCCTGACCTGGGTGGCAGAACCAGGGACGTTGTAGTCGTGCATCTTGGGGCCGGCGGAGACGGAGCGGCTTCGATGCTGCTCAGAGAAGCCGTATGATGGTACTGAGGAGGAAATGCGCCCCTGGGTGGTGGAGGTGCTTGTGGAAGATCGGTTGACGCTAGGGTTCTGGATATCCTCGGCTTTGGGTAAAGAGCCTCCGCATAGGAAGGAGGGCCAAAGGGAACGATCTTCAGGAAGGGAAGTGCCCGGTGCAGATGGGGAAAGGTGGGAGAGGATTGCTGCGGCCTGTGAGTAATGAAAACGTAAGAACGACGGCGGTCGGTATGCTGGTGGGACGTGTACGACGTACTTCCAAGAGCTGGACCTGCTGATGCTTGCTGAGGACATACTTCGATGCTTCCCGCCAATGTGGCGTGTGTTCCCAACGGTGCTTGATTAAACACGACGGGTGACGGTAGATCTATCAAAGGTAGCACCGCATCAGCATTTCCACGCTTGCACACAATGGGGGTATAGAAATATGACTGGTATGTACCTTTGAGCAAGTCTCGCACTTGTAGTCGAGCCCTCGTTTCTTCTTTCCGTTGATAGCGATAGGCTTCACAGGAGTGGCGTTCGGCTCGGGTCCAGCTGTGTCGGGAGGAGAGAGGGAGCGGTCGTGGGATCGCCTGGCGGTGCCAGCATCTGACACAGCAGAGAGTGACAAAGACGCTAGTGAGAGTCCAGCGCTAGTGCCCAGTGAACTGGTGACACAGCCAAACCAAAAAAATTAGGGTAACCAAGGGCAACTGAATAAGTCTGAGACTCACGAAGGTCGAATCGTGGCATCCCGAGCGTCGCTCATCCTTCTCTTCGTCTTGCCAGTCGAGGAGAGCCTGCGATGGTGCTTTGGCCCAGTACCTGCCCCTGTCGAGGCAGCGTCGGTGCTCAAAGCACCGTTGCTGCGAGAAGTAAAGGGGTTGCTCGAGCCATCGTCGTCGATGGGGTGACCGTTGAATGCTTCGGATTCTGAGGCTTCCGCAGTAGGAATTCGAACGGCGTTGGAAGCTGCGATCGACAGCGACAACAAACTGAGATTGGGCGTGCTCATCGTCTATTCATTCACAAGATAACCAGTCAGTTTAGCTTCCGGACATTCACTCATCGAAGCTGACGACTTACAGAAGGTTCTGGATGGGTGGAGGAAAGTTGGTGTCGTTGGGAGATGAGAGTCGAGAAAGAAAAGTGAGAAATAAGAAGAAGAGGATGGATGGGGTGAATGAAAGAGTTCAGACAAGGGACATGATGGTTTGTCGCAGAAAGGGAGTGGTCTAAATAAAATTCAAATTTTGGGATGAATACATGGACAAACCTAAATCAATCAATCTCAACCATCCCCGCGGCGCAGCGGTACAAGGGACATCCATCACAGCTTCCCATGTTGGGCGGCCTGTCGTCTACTGGTGACCTTGCTCGACTCCGAGAAGAGTGCAGACCTATAGGAGCTTTTCTTTGCAGGCGAGAGAATATGGACCTTTTATTCTGGAGATGTGGAATGCGGCTCACTTTGGACGACATCAGGATCAGTTCATATGGCCTCTCACCGAGCATCATGATGGGCGGCCGGTCACATTGGTGGAAGACAATCACAATTTGGGAGGAATATTCTTGGTTACAGGCTCTTAGATGTATTGCATCGAGTACGAATCTACATAGACACGGTACTAGTGTCACTGTGATAAGTACCCTCTATTGAGAAGACGGTGGCCTCTTCGCGGAGCATTGGACGACGGAGACAAAGTTTACGAGCTCAACGGCAGCGAAAAGCACAAACTCCGAATATCATCCTGAGTACCGCTCCACATCCGACTGGACAACGCAAGCAAAGAAAAAGAAAACGCGATTAGCGTGAACCGATGAGAAGCTCTAGGCAGAAGAGATATTTGACATTGACAGCCCGCGCGCGAATTCAATATGAGAGGCGGTATTGAAACCGTCGGGGCAAGCTAGAAAGTGTTCGCCACTGATAGAGATGCGATTACTGCAATGATTACAGCTCTGGTAACTATCAACGCAGGGAAAACGCCGTGCAAGCGGCGACCAGGATGGATGCCCGAGCTCTGCCTGACGTAGAGCAGCATTTCCTTGCCTTTAAATTGGCTCTTCAGAGCTACACTCAGGCTTCAGCGTACTTTGTCACTTAAGCTGCTAGGCTTATTTTGGGAAGTTGAGAGGAGTGGCGAGCCGGAGCGCAGCCAGGGACCGATTCGGACATGGTGGAGGAGAGGGAAAGAAGAGTGCAGATTATCCTTGCTCCCAACGTCATGCAAAGCGCGAGCACCTCCAAGAAATCGGATCTCTTTCAGCTCGGCTTCGTCGTTCTTCTGCCTATCTATCTGCAACGCGTCTATTCAGACATCTATATCCAGAGCGCAGCAACAACTCCAACTGTTGGTGGTCGCCACAGGCATCTCAGTTCGACCTGACTCGACTCGACGCCTGCCTAAACTCTAATTCCAAGTTGCTTTTAAGAGCTAGACAGCCCGTGCTCTGAGAATCATTCCCTGTTACTAACTTACCACCATGTCTACCTCCTCGCAAGAACTCCAAGCAAACTGGACACGATCAGGTTCGCACCATTCCCCCAGCTTGTATATATCTCTGCGATCCTTGCTAACTTCTTCTGGTACTACCAGACCAGTACCATAACGCCCACCTAATCCCAGAGGACCCCATCCTCTCCACAGCCCTACAAAACAGCGACGACGCTGGCCTCGACCGAATCGCCGTCTCCCAAAGCCAAGGCAAACTTCTCCACCTCTTCGCACGGTCTGTCCAGGCCAAACGCATCCTGGAAGTCGGCACGTTGGGAGGATACTCTACGATCTGGCTGGCGAGAGCGGTGCCGCAGGATGGGGAGGTAGTTACGCTAGAACTTGAGGAGGAACACGTCAAGGTCAGGATGCACGTTCAGGCTTTTGACTCTGGACTTAGACTAGAGTGGTGCGCTGATTTCATGGTGTCAGGTCGCTTCGAAGAACTTCGCCCTCGCAGGTCTATCCGAGAAGATCAAGATCATCGTCGGTCCCGCCGCTCAGTCGCTCGAAACACTCAGGCCCTCGTTCGACCTCGCGTTCATCGACGCGGACAAGCAGTCCAATGCGATATACTACCAGCATGCGAAGAGGCTGGTTAGGTCTGGAGGCATCATCGTCAGTACCACCTTCCTCTCTTCCTCTTCGTGGCCTCAGTTCTCTCCATGTGCTCCGTCCTTTTCGTGTTCCTCAGTCCTCCCGTTCTTCATACCCATCCTTTCTACCACCTTACTAAACCGCCCAACCGCACAGATCATAGACAACGTCGTCCGCCAAGGTCTCGTCGCCGACACTTCCCGCACAGACGAACGAATCGAAGGTGTGCGTGCGCTTCTACGGGCGATGAAGGGGGACGAAGAGGTGGACGCGACGACGGTGGCTACAGTTGGCGAGAAGGGGTACGACGGGTTGATTTTTGCTGTTAGGAAGTAAATCGTGCGCAACGATTCACGCTAGAATGAAAGTTTTACTGTCCATGTTCGCAATGTACTTATTATCAATATCTCCTATGAGAATCTAGGGAATACGCAATTAGGCTCGCCACCTTTCTCCGATCAGTTCTCGTAACCCACATCCCAAGCACCTGTCACAACCCAGTCATCGCGTACAATCCCACCGTCTCCTACACCAGCTCAAGATACCTGCACCGAGTCTTTTCCTGGAAGAATCGTGGGAGATAATTGCCGCTTCCGAGGGTGCCCAAGAACCATGGGAACGATGGGAGAACCGGGAGGCCTGGGCGCCTTCATGATATGTACCCGGATGAGAACTTCGAATCTGCCCATCACATGTGTATCTCCCACCGTTCTTCCTTCTCGTTTGTCCATCTCTGTCGATGTTGGAAAAAACCTCTGCTCATACCGTGACGCAGGCCAGTGGCACCTCTGACGACTCCGAGCCCGCAGGATTCAGAGGACACCTAGTGCGATCGAAGGGCCACACGCAGAATGATAAGGCGGACATGACACGTATGGGCAAGGAGCAGGTGTTGAGGGTACGTCTTGTCGTTGTCTTCTATTTCAGGCGCATATGGTCCTACTCTGATACCGTCAATCCTACTCTACAGAGGAATTACCGCCTGGTCTCGGTAATGGCGTTCATGGCGCGATAGTGCTACGACGCCGATATTCATTATCGTTGCGTTCCAGTCATTTGACCAACCTGTGAGCGAGTCTGGGATTGTGCTTAGTATGCGATATGGATACGAGGCTATTCTGGGTTCCCCGTTTTGTTGGTACATACAACAATCCCATGACATGAGTACAAATAATCCGAGTTCTCACTCTACCCCCAAGAACCAACTGTCCCTTCGGAGTCGTTCAGCCTCACAGTCTCGATCTCGATCTCGGAGCAAACGAATACCTCTCGTACCCCCAAAAACCCTTCACGAACCCTTCGACTAGCGTCCATAAACCCATCGCCGCAAAGAAGAAGTACAGCGCTTTGCACACCCAATGCACTTGCACATGTCTGAGTCGAGTCACCGAGGCGATTGACTCGAAGTATTTCGAGCAGAGTGCCTAGCCGAACGTTCACCGGCTGGCTTTCGAGGAAAAAACAAGGAAAAATACGACCATCCGAGCTCGCCATATACATGTCCAAAGCGTGCGGAGGCTCTTCTAGACCGTGCACTGTGCGCGGGCTTGGAGATCGTGCCGAGTGCTCGTGGAGACCGTGCGGCTTGTGGAACATGTGGTGATGGTAAGTGGAAAGCGGCTCGGCTCAAAGAAACAGGCAAGAAAGAAAGCAGCACGAAGGAAGGAGATACAATGTGTAGCTGTCATTGAGGCGTCCATCCACCAACTCGCAAGTAACAGTACGCCATATAACGCGATTTTCTCCCTCTACCTCTCTACCCCTACCCCTTGAGCTCATCCCCCTCCTCATCCCCCACCGTAATCAACCCTGCCAAAACCAAATCACTCCTCCTCACCTCCAACACCCCCCTCAATCTTTCCTTCATCTCTGCCCTCGACCCGCCGCTCCGAATGCTGGGGTTCCAATCCGCATGCGCTTCGAGGTTGTATAGCAAGACCGGGGTGGCGAGGTCGCTGACGCGAGAGGGAGACGAGACGAGCTGTGAGTCGTGGATAGTGTGGGGAATGTCGACGAGGTATTGCGTGTCCATGTCTACCATCCATCGTGGCATCAGTTTAAGACCTCGAGAAAGGGGAGGGACGGAAAACTCACGATCCAAATACGCCTCACACTCCTCCGGAATCCTGATATCCATGCCTCTCTCTCCCTCTTCTCCCGAGTCGACAATCCACTTCGCCAACATCCTTAACCCCGCCATTCGGATCCCCGTCCCCTCCAAACTGAGATAAAAGAGTCGGGTGAATGTCATCAAGGCGGGGACGCAGGCGTCTGTGATGAGTGGGTTAGAGGCGATGGAAAGGGAGGTGAGTGTGCGGGAGAGGGCGACGAGGATGAATATGCTGTGTGGATTGAGATGAGATGAGATGAGGGATGGTTGTGGAGAAGGCGTACGCTTCGTTCCCTATGTTCGTGTCGTCGAGATGGAGAGATGATAGGGCGGGGAGACGAGTGAGGTGGGCTAGGTCAATGGCGAGGATTGGAGTACTGCAGATGGCGATGTGTTTGAGGCATAGGAAGGAGTTGGGCTGGGAGAACACTGAAATCGATGTCGGTCAGGGTTCCAAGCGGTATGATGGCAATATGTACCTGACAATATTTCGGCCAGATCATTCGTCTCTGAAAGGTCCAATTCTCTGATCTCCGAAGCGCGAAATAGAATGAGGACCGGTGCATTGATGAGGCCTGAGATACATCGAGAGTCGATTCAGCCCACACTGCACGCATACATCCACGAGTAAAGCCTACCAAGGTCAGAGAGTAGAAGGACGATATCTTGGTGGGTTTTGCACACGCCTTGCGCAACCTTCTTGCTTACGGGCATCTCGTCGCATACATCCAGGAGCTGCTCGATGACATTCGCAAGGTGCTCAAGATGGGCTGGGGATTCTTCGCCGATATCAGGGCCGAAAAGCTGCTCTGAGGAAAGGTCTCGGTAGGCAAGGAGAGTAGAGATATTGGCAAGAACGACTGCAGACCTTCTAATTCGTTGATTCGTTCCTCGGTATCCCAGGACGAACCGCGCTTGATAGAACGACGAGAAGATCTTGCAGGTGTACGGCGTGGGGGAGGTTTGCTCTGCACTGCAGCCTGAGTCTGCGCTTCTTGAGAAGAAGGGACCTCGTCATAGTTGAGAGGATTTGCGAGCACGTCGTTCCAGCGGAACTTTCCCCGCGTCGGCACGTTCCCGCCGTTCCCAAGTGAAATCTTCTGCCGCTTTGGAAGGCCTTTGATTTCGTCGAAGAACGACTCGTTCTTGCGTTTCTTCTCAGGTGAAATCTGAAGTATAGTAGGAAGATTTAACTGAGGCTTAGCAGACTGTTGCTGCTCGTGTCTTTCAGATATGGAATCGAAGTAACGGGATAGAGTCAAGGCAAAGGAGTAAGCTAAAGGCAGGTTCTCGCCGAGAGCGATGAGAGATTGGTATGAAGTTGATTCGTTGTAAGCTGAGACTATGCGTTTGAGAAAGGTCAAGTAAGTGGAGGTTGATATGCCAGGACAGTACAGCGGGTTTCTGAGGTCGATTGAAGGAGCTAGACCGAGGCTTGAGGAGGTCATGATGATGGTGGCGTGCAGCAGAAGAGCTCCGGCAACTCCGGGCCGTCGACCTACACCTTCTTGCGGTCAAACCACCATGCCATGCCTAATTCAGCGAAGTTTTACCATTGCGCACACATTTTCCAAAGCTGTTCATATTCTCATGGCGTGCCCTGGTTTCTACCTATTACGACGACAATACAGTGCTTATCATGCGCTCAGTGAAGGGTCTGCACCCAAGAAGACTGGCAGTCTCATATATCCCGAGGTCTGATGACAATGGCTTATCTCGCCGCCGAAGATAAGGTGTACAATAAGAGCGCGCTCTGGGATTCTATGTTCTGTCTTCTCGTGGGATTTTCTCTCTTTCTCTGCGTTATCGCATCTTGAAGAGCCGTCGAAATGTCTTCTGACACTGTTCTTCCCCAAGGCGCAGGCTATGGCGTCGGTACGTTATCTGTCAAAGTCCAATCCCGACTGAGATCCTGACGCGATATTCTCAATTTCAGTGATCGGTATGTGCGCTGAAATCTCTCTCTGGCGAAGAATGCCCACATCTGGATTGGCGCATCAGGAATTGGGATGTTCTTCAGTCTGTTTATGATATTGCTCACCGTCTTGCAAACGCGATACACCTCGTATTCGCCGAAGAACTCGGAAGAGTTCACGAGCGCGTCGAGGACTGTTAAACCAGGTCTTATTGCTGCTGGTGTTGTCTCTGCTTGGACTTGGGCGGCTACCCTGGTAAGCCGTTTCTGTCTGTTTCCTATGAGGGCCTGTGACATTTGCTGATGCTCTTGTAGCTGCAATCTAGTGCAGTCGCGTACAAGTATGGTATCTCAGGTCCGTGGTGGTACGCAGCTGGTGCTACCATCCAAGTCCTGCTATTCGCTATGGTATGTTTCTTCTGAACGATTACTTGCTGCAAGGACCCTCGCCTCACCGTATCTCTTAGCTGGCAGCTAAACTCAAGATGAACGCTCCTGGAGCACACACCTGGCTCGAGATTGTACGTGCACGTTGGGGAACGGTGGCTCATCTCGTTTTCATGTTCTTCGGGTATGTCCAACTTCATTACCCCATTGGTGACCATCATTAAATCACACGTTCGTATGCATGCAGAATGGCGACGAATATCATCGTCTCAGCCATGCTGGTACTCGGAGGATCAGCGACGGTGACTGATCTCACTGGAATGAGTACCATCGCAGTAAGTTTTGAATCCTCGCCGCGTACTTTCCCCAATTCCAGGGCTAACTCGTACTCACCTTCCCAGGCGGTCTTCCTCATCCCCGCTGTCGTCTCCGTCTACGTCGTAGTTGGTGGCATGCGCTCCACCCTCCTCTGTGACTAGTATGCTACTTCCTTCTCTCCCCTTCTACCACGGACTCTAATCGCTTCTGTCGCAGCACACACACCTCCGTCCTCTTCGTCATCATCTTCATCTTCGTCTTCACCGTCTACGCCACTTCCCCGAAGATCGGCTCTCCAGCCCGCATGCACGCCCTCCTCACCGAAGCCGCCCTCGCCCACCCCGTCGAGGGCAACAAGGATGGGAGCTACATGACGATGAGGAGTAAGAATGGATTGGTGTTTGGTGTCATCAATATTGTGGGGAACTTTGCTACGGTATTTCAGGACGTGAGTCTAAGCGCTTCCTTCTTCCATGGATGCATGGTTCTGAATAGTAGGACGTAGCAAGCGTACTGGCAGCGCGCGATCGCCTCGAGACCAGCAAGCACAGTGAAGGCTTACCTTCTCGGCGGCCTATCATGGTCAGCGCCATCCCTCCCCTTCAACCACTTGAAACCCTAAACCACTTCTACCTAGGTTCGCCATCCCCTTCACCCTCGCCACCACCCTCGGCCTCGCCGCCGTCGCCCTCCGCAACGACCCCTCCATGCGCCCTCTCTCTCCCGCCGACGTCTCCGCCGGGCTGCCAGCCTCTGCGGCAGCAGCAGCGTTACTGGGCAAGGGCGGGGCGACGGCCATGTTGATCCTGCTGTTTTTGGCGGTGACGAGCGCGACGAGTGCGGAGCTAATTGCAGTTAGTAGTATTGGGGTGTATGATATCTACAAGGTGAGCTTCGGAGACGTTGGGCAGGGCGTTTGGTGACGGGTCTTGTTTGTGTCTCTAGCCGTACGTGAATCCGCAGGCGACGGAGCAGCAGTTGCTGAGGATGACGCATTCGATGGTACGTGCTCCGCTCTCGAGGGTTTTTGCGGAACGTACTCATTCATCATATGGATGGATGGTCTCAGGTTATCGGATTTGCGCTAGCGATGGGCCTATCAGGTGTCATATTCTTCTACATCGGTGTCTCCATGGGATGGCTCTACGTCAGTCCCCCCCTCGTCCTCTTCTTCCATCCACCACCCAACTTTACATGATTTGCTTAGACGTTCATGGGCGTCCTCCTTGGCTCCGCCGTCGTCCCCATCGCTCTCTCCATTACATGGAAGAAAGCTAATAAATGGGGGTGTATCGCTGGTGCGATCGTTGGCTTGTGTGTGGGTGTCATGGCGTGGTTGGTTACGACGAGTCAGTTGAATGAGGGGGTGATTGATGTGATTACTAGTGGCGGTGAGCTCTACTTCTTAACTTCAGGCATACCCGAGTAGGATCTGACGCATTGGGGGATAGGTGACTATGAGATGTTGGCGGGAAACCTCGCGTCGATCGGTGTAGGGGGGATTATTGCAGTGGCTTCGTCTTTCATTGTACGTCGACCACTCAGTTTCTCGTGTGCGGGTTCTGAACATTAACCACCCGGCACCAGTGGCCAGAGAACTTTGACTTCGACATCACCAGACAGATGCATCTCGACCATTCTGCTTCTGATTCACCGACCACTGCTAGCCCAGGGCTTGATCACGATAGCAAGCACAGCAACTCAGTCGACGAGAAAGCACCAGTCCAGCCCGAAGTCCACTTCACGCCGGCGGCCAAATCCCCAACCCCGTCGGCAAGTGCAAGGAGCTTCGACGACGACGGCGATCTAGTCATGCTCAAGAAAGCGTTCAACTTTGCTGCCTACTCTTCTCTCAGCCTCGTACGTCCCTCCTCCCATCCCCTCCCCCATTCTGATTCTCGCATGGCACTCACGCAAAACGTCGTGGTAGCTCGTCATCCTAATCATCCTCATCCCCCTCCCTCTCTTCTTCGCCCAAACCGTATACGGCGAACGCGGTCTCACAGTATGGGTCGTCATCGGGATCATGTGGACGTTCTGCTCGTGCATGGCTGTGGTGGTGTATCCGGTGTGGGAGAGTAGAGCGGCGGTGGGGATGATCTGTGGAGGGATGCTTAGGGTGAGTTCAGCTCGTTGTTATGTTGTCGGAGGCTAGTCGTCATATTGGTGGATGGAGTATAGTATGGGTTGGGTGCTGATGAGTTTGACGTTTTAGGATCTGTTTGGGGGGAAGGGGAAGTATACTGATACTCCTGATACTGGGTTGGGTTCGAAAGCGTGAGCGAACTTGGTGATGATGGATTAGATAACTGGGAATGTCGCATCGTGTTTAGGATACCACATAGCAGGGAGGTTCAAATATGCGTAGTATCAGTCTGCGCGCTTGCGAATGTGAGTTATGCTAGAGTTTCTGGGTGACTAGGTCGTACTGTATGTAGACGAACAGCGCAGTGTATTGTAGATTCAGACTGTGGGTATCAAATGAAGTAAGTTATATTCGCTAAGTAGCCGAGTTTGGCGAGTCGATGGAATGCGTACTGTCATATATAGCAGCTGTATTTCCTCCTCTTCTGAAGCTTCTTCACCTCAGAGTCCACCGCACCCATTATTTCCTTCCACAACTAAGTAGAGCTCCCTCGCCATCCGTGCGATCGTTGTTCGATCGGCTCCTCAAACGCGGTCATGTGATGCAATCTACACCCACTGGCATTGCAACTTCTAGCTTCAAGCTGTTGGGTGTTTCTATCCGTCTTCTCAGGGCCATTTGACGATCTCCCAATACAAGCGAGGCTATGAATACTACACGTACAGATTCAACATACTTCAGTGGCGATCTTCACAGCAAACGAGGGAAGGGCGTATCTTTGTGAGATTGGTCATCGTCCCGGAGTGTCAGATTCGCATTGGCCGTGGACTCGGCGGAAAACATTCTCCACATGGTCCAATTCAGACTCAAATAGCTACCGATGTTCTCGAGATGGGCACGGAAAGCTGGGTATTTCCCGCTATGCGCACGCAGATTCTAGTAACGACGGATGGATTTTCGACACATTTTATGGGACAAAGTTGAACGACTTGCAATTCGGTACTAAAGAATAACAAACAATAATTGATGGAGACGCTACTGGCAATAGCGGGTGGAAGTGGATCACAAACAACACGTCGACGATCTCAGATGAAGGAGAGTGTACAAATCGCTATGAGTGCTATCGAGAAAGAACACGGACTTCCATTTGATCGGATTTCAAGGTTACCAGTGAGGGCCGCCCCTGGAATGTAGCTTATGCTTCTACGAGACATCGAGGTCAAGTTGTGTGTGCGCGCGCGCCATGTGTCGCTCCAAGGCCCGTCGTCATCAGCTTCTTTCCCTTCCACAGTGCCATAAGACCATCAATCTTTCCTTCCACGGGGGCTATGAATTAGATAAACAAAATCGCACTGAATGAGGTCGTATTCACCCAGTCGGCTCCGTTGGCCTGATTACAGGTCGGCATTTTCCGTGGTGTAATAGATGCAGTCGTGGAAGTATCACCAGGAACCTATTCATTGTTTTGTCTTTCCGAAAGATCTCGATGTGGCGAGCGATATGCTGGGATAGCTCGAATGACCGGCTTGGTTGCGACGATGACCTTTAAGCTTTCAGGCTTCACAAGAACGATATTTAAGTCGGCGATGTTCTTCGAGGAAATTAGCAAGACACCCTCAATCGAACTCACAGTCGGCACGCATCCTCATGATTTCTCTCCAGTCGTGGTTATTCACACTGACATGGCGAATAATCCAGTCACCCAAACCTCAATATTTGGCAACCGCCACCAAGCCCCAAACATCGCCCACCCTCGCATACGCTACCAAAGGTTCGTCTTCCGAGTCGAATCCTTACCCTTGTCTCCATCGTCTTCACCGCATTCGAACTTCTCTGACGTCAGTTTGTAGATGTCCCCCAGCGTCCCTAAAGCCCTCCTCAAGAAGTTCGTTCTGGACTACTACAGGCTCCCCTCGAACTTGAAGAAGTTAGCCTCTCCTTCCGCTCGTGCCGGTAAAGCCGAGATCCCCAAGGAAGGCAGGGAGCAACAGCAGCTAAACTTCAGACTCGACTACGCCGGCCACCACCTTTGAGAAGAGAACGTACATGACCGTAAAGTTGTCGAGGCCCGGAGACCTGACCTTCCTCACGTTTGAACGCGGCCCCTCTTGTGTGGAGAACGTTCACAGCCAATTTTACCAAACCTTCTACACTCAGATTATCAACGCGTTGACGTGCTACGCTCATGATGCAGTGAACTACGGCTGCACCGCCCAGACAGCCGTCATCCAGTGAGTACAGTTTTCATGATCATCCAAAACTGAACGTCTCAATCACGTCTACGAATGTGGTAGAGGCGGGACGAACCTCGTGTTCACGAACGGAGCTGTTAACCAAAGCCTTTTGGTCGCATTCTTCGTGAGTCAGTCCCACTCGGCACTTGTCCCACTCAAACCAACGTGCAAATTTTAGAAAGGAGACAGTGTCGATGTTAATCAGCAGATCCATTTCTGTGAGCCTGGACTCAATATATAACACGAGAAACTCTGCATCCCGGCCAACTGGGTGTTTACTCCCAGTCCGCCTGCTTGGCCAGAGTTGCCTCTGTACATCGAGTGCACGGAAAACCAGTACATGATGTGGGTCTTTCAATGAGTGTTTCGACGTTTTCATCCTGTGTTTCTCACAATTGCTACTTTCCGATTCGTTCAGGGAGAGCATGAAGTATCATTACTATTGATTACGAACGGCTTGAGCAAGTCAGTGATGCAGCGTGTATGATGGCCATCTTATGTAGGAACGAAGTCCTATGTGGTGCAAAGATACTGATGTATGTACTATCAACGCATCCCATAATATATACTGCAGGTTAGAGAAGTCGGCGTGAAGGCGGGCCCAATCTCATACATGTACGAACTTAAAGGTTGCTGAATTCTAGCGATATGCAGCGCGCGCAACTTTACGAAGAAAACCCGGGCTGACGTGCCCGAAAAAAAGAAGCCGAGTTCGAGTTCTGGATGGAGTATCTGGCTGTAGTGGGATATGATGTGACTTCGCGGAGGTCTTCCTGGATGCAGCTCTTGGCGAGCTTGATTTGCGTAGCTGCATATGTGTCGGCACAATATGACCTCGATATCGTGCGGATATAGAACGAAAGTAGTTGTATGCGGCTTTGATACTCTCCACAGCCATTTCTCTGGCTAGAGAAGACGGGTTCACAGACTTGAACAGTCAGAAGGGGAGATGATATCGGTGATGTGGGCAAGGTAACGACCACAAAGGGATAAACGCGGTCATGTGACACGTCATATCATATACCTACCAGGTTGCTAATCGTCTTTGATTCTCGAAGGACTGGGGTACAGTACTACCCAACGCAAACAGAGGTTGGTGTGTATATACCGATTGACTACGCAGATGATGATCTCCACGACAAAAGTGCAGGAAGAGCTGTGCATCTCAAAGATCAGCGTCGAGTGCCTAATTGATTCGGATCGACCGTGGACTTGTAAGCGAGGACCGCGGGAGGTATACATGGCGCTTCACGAAGATCACAACATGACGAGATCTGGCTCTGGACTGGCAAAAGGACGTAAAATTGACTGGATATCCGAAGGCGGGGGTAAGATGCATCTCTGGACAATACGAGTTAGAGTATTGGGGCACAAGCTGGGTGGAATTGGCGATGGGTAAAGCTGGTGAGAAATTTTGAATGAGCGCGAGTCTGAAGTGTTGAGCGTATCCATAGGGCATGAAACGTGCGTAAACGTGTGCTCCTCTCCAGTAGACCACGCTCCGGCCGCAAGTACGAGAGCGTTACTAGCGTTGGATACTAGTTATCTTGCGCATGTTGCTAAATCCAAAAAGCGATAGCCCAAAGCCCAGATGCACAATAATGGCCCCCCAATCATCCGTAAACCAACGGCCGTTCAGCCTACCCGGTGCGTCATGAGGGTCGTGCGCAAGCCCGTTGAGCGTTGCCAACGGTATAGCCGACCGGCCGAGTTCGCCACCGCCGCCCAGAACAACCCTCGGTCATCGGCCCGAACGATCCTTACTGATAGATAAAGACCCCCTCCATCTCCCCCTCCCAATTCACACACCACCCACCATGGCCGACGTATCCAAATTCCCCATCGACCTTAACCAGTTCAAAAAGTGCGTTTTCGCTCAAGTATCTGGGTGGGGAGCTCATGGGATGTTGCAGGATCACCTTGGATCCCAAGGCGAAGCAGCTTTCTGCTGAGCAGAAGGCTGATTTGAAGAGCAATATCCAGTTGTTGAGGGATGCGATTGTTCTTTTCACGGCGACTGGAGCTGCGAGGGGGGTGGGAGGACACACTGGTGCGTATTCTGTGCCATAATATTAATTCAAAGAGGATTAGTGCTAAAGGAGAATAGGTGGTGCTTACGATACCGTCCCGGAAGTCTGCATCATCCTCGGGTTGTACAACAACACAGAGTTCAAAACCGTTCCTACCGTTTTCGACGAAGCTGGTCAGTCGCATCTCTTCCCCTTCTCCTTCATCTCATACTGACGATGATTGGGGCGATGTAGGCCATCGTGTGGCAACCCAATACATCCTCTCCGCCCTCGAAGGCGCTCTCCCAGCCGAACACCTCCTCTTCTACCGCGCCGCCAACTCCAAGCTCCCTGGTCACCCCGAGCTGGGCCTCACGCCCGGCGTCAAGTTCTCCTCTGGACGACTTGGACACATGTGGCCTCTTGTCAAGTAAGTGCGACGAACGTTCCTTCCTTTCTCCCACACTCCCTCTCTTTTACCCAATTGTATGTATGTACTGATGCGACTCTGGATAACAGCGGTGTAGCGATGGCCAACCCCGGCTCCAACGTCTTCCTCCTCGGCTCCGACGGCTCCCAACAAGAAGGCAACGACGCCGAAGCTGCCCGACTCGCTGTTGCACAGAACTTGAACGTTAAGCTGTTGATTGACGATAACAATGTGACGATTGCGGGTCATCCGAGTGATTACCTTAAGGGTGAGTCTTCGCTTCTATCATGTTGGGGAGATTGAGGGGATGTTAGGGGATGTTAGGAGTGGGATGTGGATGTTGGGAATGGGGGTGGATGTTGGGAATGGGGGTGGAGATTTAGGCTGATGTGCTGACGGTGTTTTCAGGATATGAAGTGAGCAAGACCCTGGAAGGACATGGGCTGAAGGTCATCACTGTCGAGGGAGAGGACATTGATTCGTTGTGGGGTGGGATATCGACTGCCATCGCTACTGATGGACCTGTTGCCGGTGAGTTCTCCCATCTATTCGCCCATCGCCTCCATTGCGTCCGCGTCTATCGTCTCCACTCAGGTGTATCTACCACACTGAGGCGGGACAGCTTTGAGATCGAGATACTGACGATACACGTTCCCCCAGTTATCTCGAAGCGCAAGATGGCCCCCGGTATCTCAGGAATCGAAGGCAGCCCGCACGGACACGATGTCGTTTCTGTTGATGGAGCGGTGAATTACCTCAAGGAGAGGGGGTACGGGGAGGAGGTGTGGGGGATTTTGAAAGTGCGTTCTATTCTCCCGCCCCTTCGCCTATCGTGCTCCTCGGAAGGCTTTGCCTACCAGTGCTCTTCGGAAGGCTTTGCCCACCAGTGCTCAAGGCGAAGCAATAACGGTACTGACATTGGTTCCCTAGCAAATCCAACCCACCCCGGACCCGATCCTCTACGTCGGCTCGACCAAGGAGCGTGCGGCGTGCAGAGTCGAGTTTGGAGAGGCGGTGTCGAATGTGTTGAGGAAGATTAGCCCGGAGCAGAAGAAGAAGGTTATGGTGATTGATAGTACGTCCATCCCTTCGTCTTTCCCCTCTCTACGCCATCCACCCCCCGCCGTTACAAACCTCCCCGCACGATCCTATTCCTCCCTGCACGATCCTATCCCTCCCTGCACGATTCTATCCCTCCCCGCACGATCCAGGCCCCTTCCATCCCTCAGATCGCCTTTTCTCTCTTCCTTCTTCTCCCTCTCATACGCTCCCCCTCCCTCCACGCCGCACTAACCTCTCCCCTCTAGGCGACCTCGAAGGCTCCACCGGCCTCAAAGTCATCCACAAGAACCACCCCGACGTCTTCATCCCCTCCGGCATCATGGAGCGCGGCAACTTCTCCGCCGCCGCCGGTTTCGGCTTCGATGGCGAGAACCAGGGCATCTTCTCGACGTTCTCGGCGTTCTTGGAGATGATAGTGAGCGAGATTACGATGGCGAGGTTGAATAACTGTAATGTGTTGAGTCACTTTTCGCATTCGGGAGGTGAGTTTTCGATTTGAGTTTTTGAGTTGGGGGTGGTTTACTGAGATACATGTTGATTTTAGTTGATGAGGTATGCTTTTGGTTTTGGTAATGGATGGGAGGAATATCTGCTCATTGACGTCGTCTTCGTAGATGTGCGACAACACATGTCACTTCGTACGTTCCCCCTCCCCAAGTCCATATCCCTGTACCTTACTCACTCATCATACCTCCCACCAGGGTCTGAACTCCTTCTTCGCGGACAACGGTCTCTCCGACGCCGCCGTCGCCACCCGGCTCTACTTCCCCGCCGATGCGGCGCAGATGCACGCGGTCATCAACAAGGTTCTCTTCGATAAGGGCCTGCGATTTGTGTTCTCTACGAGGAGTAAGGTTCCGTATCTGTTGAAGGAGAATTCGAATGAGCGGTACATCTCGCTCGTTTAATCCACGTATATGCGCTTTTGATTGATCGAACCAATCGCAGGTTCTACGACGACAAGTACGAGTTCGTGCCTGGGAAGGACGAGGTGCTCGTGGAGGGCAAGGACGGATACGTAGTGACGTACGGTGAGATGACGTACCGTGCGTGGGACGCTGTCCTCCGCGTTAGGAGGGACGGGACGGACGTTGGGTTCATTAATAAGAGCACGTTGAACGTTGTTGATGAGGATGTAGGTCTTTCCCTCTTACTCACTCCCTCATTTCTTCCCTTTGCGCAAGTCACAACTAACGTCGATAATCGTAGGTATTGAGGAAGATCGGCACCACCAAATTCGTCCTTGTCGTCGAATCCATGAACCAGAACACATCCCTCGGTTCCAAGATGGGCTCGTGGTTGCTCGAGAGGCAGCTTACGCCTCGGTATGGATACATGGGCTCAAACAAGGAGGGGTGTGGAGGGATGTGGGAGCAGATTCCGCATCAGGGTCTTGACCCTCAATGTGCGTTCTTTTCTCTTTTTCTTCTGTTTCTCTTTAGCGGGAGCTGATGGATATGGGACTTTTCAGCGATCATCTTGAAGATCAAGCAGCTTGCGCAGTGAGGGGTTGTGGTATTGGTGTAGGAGGGATGAGGATGAGGAACTGGAAATGGAAACGGAAATTAAAGTGTACACCTGTATATCACTGTCACTACTTTTTGACGTATAGAGTTGGTTTGTGTATATGTCTCTGACTTGGGGGTTTGGCCAATTTTCTGCGTGTAATTTGGAAAGCAGAAGAGATTGAGCGCGTGGGCGAGCGGACCCGGTGAACTCAGTGCTGGATGTGGCGCACGTGTGGCTGTTCGTACTTCGCCCGCACTTCCATCATCGGCGTCCTTGGGCGTTGCGAGCCCGTTCCTCAGTACAATGCGATCAGATCTGTGTGCATACCTTCCGGTGTAAACGAGAAAAGCATCTCTCCACGATACCTGCCACTGCGCTGGCTGAACTCAACCTACTGTACTCTCGATGGGACAAACCGAGATCCAACTTCGTCGGAACGGCTTTGCACTGGAACCAGTTCCGGACGATCGGCAGCTGCACCTTTGCCTTGCATATGACACGGCGGGCGGATAATAGCGAGGCAAAATAGTGGAGCCGATGTATTCCTGCTCAATTGGCTAGCGTTTGTTCCCACCACCCGCATGCATGGAGACATACATAATAGTCGTATTACATGCGACCAGCTGCCCAGCCAGCGTGATCACTGTCATTTTCTTTCTTTCCTACAGTACATTCTCCTCCTTGGCTTTCTAGCTGGACCTAACTCAAGTGCAGCTGAGTTAGCGGCAACACCAAGACGCTGCATTTTCAGATGTTGAACTGTCTTCGCGGGTTACCCAGGACTACTCGTGTGTCACCGGTGAGTCTCTCTCTACCTTCGGTGTTCTTTGCCGGTCGTCTTCACGTATACTAATCATACACAGGGAACACGCTGTCTATCCGGCGCAATCGCTAAAGGCGCATTCGCCACACAACCTACTACCAAGGATCCGTATCGCTACCAGGTCGGTTTTGGCAACAGGTTCGCAAGCGAAGCCGTGTAAGTCTGCTTTCCCTGCGTTGGATTCTTTGGAAGAGTGTTGACCAGCAGCGTAGTCCAGGTACACTTCCAGAAGCACAGAACAGTCCACAGAAGTGCAAATGGGATCTATACGCGGAGCAAGTATGTTGATTTGGTTTTACCTTGCATGCCTCGCCTGAAGACTCCTCAACGTCTAGATAACTGGGACCGCGTTCGTGACTCCAAGAGCTGAGAACCAGAACGCGTAAGTTCTTAGCCCAGCTCCTTTCGCCGGTTTTCTTTCAGGATCTATGTAGCTGATTCACGCGTGCAGATGGCTATACAGAGTTCGACCTTCGGTCGCTCACAAAGGCTTCACGAAACTCCCCAAGAACCCTGATGTACGTCGTTAGGGGCTCAAGAAAGAGCCGATCTGATGCGGTGCTCGATTCTTAGCTCGAATCCAACTTCCTCCCTCTGAACCCCAGTGTTCACGTTTCGCCGACCCAGCTAGCATGGCATCCATTCGACATCCCATCCCAGGAAACTGATGTCGACTTTGTCGGTGGCCTGAAGACCATTGCTGGGAATGGAGACCCCACGCTCCGCGAAGGCCTCGCAGTGCACATGTACCTCGCGAATCAGTCGATGAAGAACACGGCGTTCTGCAACAATGACGGAGATATGCTGATTCTTCCGCAGCAGGGAAGATTAGATTTGCAGACCGAGTTCGGACAGTACGTATCGTTATATCTCGTGGGAAGTTTGACGCTGGGCTGAGTCATGGTTCCCATAGTATGATGGTGCGGCCTGGGGAGCTTGTGGTCATCCAGGTGAGATGGATTTGGAGACGATGCTAGTTTCTGGTACTCATGTGGTTGACCTTGTAGCGTGGCATCAGGTTCAAGGTCTGCTGATTCACCTGCTTCGTGGAGACAACGTCATATCTCACTGTAAGCATAGGTCGATTTGCCCGATGGACCGGCTCGCGGATGTACGTTTTCCATGCTCTTTACTAATGTCTTCTTACTGAGGGAATGCGACGATAGATATCCAGGAGATCTTCGGCTCTCACTATGAGCTGCCTGAACTCGGCCCGTTAGGTGCCAACGGCCTTGCGAACCCTCGCGATTTCGAAAGTCCTCTAGCCAGCTTCGACATAGATCAGAGCCCCTGGGAGAGTGAGTGCTTACCACTCGCGTGCGCTGTGACACCACTCATACTCCCTGGTTTACAGTCATCTACAAGTTCGTGTTCATGAGTCTGCGCCGGCCAGAACGTATGTTAAAGCCTTGGCTGCAGAGTTTGCGGGGAGCTCCACGCGTGCAAGCAGGACCACACACCGTTTGACGTTGTTGCATGGCATGGAAAGTGAGTACACAATCTTCAACTCCTCGACCACGAGCTGACCAGCCCTCATAGCTATGTCCCCTATAAGTACGCACTCGAGAAGTTCGTCAACGTCGGTAGCATCTCCAAGGTAGATTTCTCCTGCCGGCATGGTTATATTCATCGATAACCAAGACTGCTTTCTTACCCAGGACCACATCGACCCCTCCATCTTCTGCGTTCTTACCGCCAAATCCAAGACACCCGGCACTCCCCTCGCCGACTTCCTGATCTTCAGTCCTCGCTGGGACGTCGCAAGCAACACATTTCGACCGCCGTATTACCACCGCAACGCATCGACCGAGTTCATGGGCCTGATATACGGCGAATACGGTGGAAGGAGCGATGGCTTTGCTGCTGGGGGCGCAAGCTACGAAACCGGATTCTGTCCTCATGGAGGTGTGTTTGCCCCCGATGCATTCGGAGGAGCCAATTGACGATGGATTGTTGCAGTGTCCTTCGAGACGTTCAAGATGGCCTCTGAGATGGAGCTGGAGCCTATGCGGGTACATGAAGGGACTATGGGTACGCTAGCACATTGACTACCCCCAATTCTCACAATCGTTGACGATACATTTGTCCGCAGCGTTCATGTTTGAATCGAGCATGATGTTCACCATCACGGACTACGCGATGAAGTCGAACAAGCTCCACGGTGCGCCCTTCCGTTCGTCTCCCTCGTGGTTTGTTTTCACTGACTGGCTCACATAGTTCACGAGCCTGCGATGTGGGACGACCTGAAGGCACAGTTCATGAATCATATTGGCGAGATTAATGGGGAGCTGAAGGCTGCTGGGTGGCCCGAGCTCGAGAAGAGGGACACGAAACTCGAGTAGAAGAAACAATAAACGTGCTTCTGTATCAAGCACTTGTCTATGCCGTGCTCGCAGCTAGCCATGTCATTACGTCTGTCGAAGCCCAGAGTCCGTCCACGACTGATCCAGGAGTCCCACCGAAACGAAAGCCCCAGAAGCCCACCAGGCCCGTGTGTCCACCCACTCAACGCATCGCTTCTCGTCCTCCATCCCCTTCCCTTGCACAAACGAGATCGATGTCACCGCGAGCCTGTCTCGTTGTGTACACCATCGTCAGCTCTTCCACTCTGAGACTGCTGCTGCGCATCCATTTCTCTCCTGAGTTGGCTTCGATGGAACACGATGGTTGATCCAGTGAGGTCGTTTCGTCCAACTTGACTGGGCACATCAAGTGATGATGGTCGTACATACGGGAACCTGGAGTTCTGGGCGGCTAAAACGAGAACTTTCGAGGAAGTGAGGGAGCGGGTGGGCAACGATAGCAGTGGATACGGCGAAACCAAAGCTGGAAGGGACCAAGCGAGAAACGCTGGCGCGTGGCTCTGGTTTCCGTGAGCACAGGAAGCCTCGAGTGATAAGGGTGCGCCATGGAGGTCGAGCGCGATAGGCCGGGGGGTTGGTTGAGGCGCGGCTCCATCTGTAGATGACGATGAGCAAGCTTCGAACAAGTTTGCCGTGAGAGCAGTTGACCTGTTTACAGAGGCTGGAAAGTGGGAGGGCGAATCACCCAAACAGCGATGTTACGCATCGTCACCAAACGATAGCAAAGTCTTCTTTTCCTTCTTCGGCTTCTTCGCTTTCTTCGCTGCTTTGCCAGCGTCGTCTTCCTTCTTGCCCGAGACTGACGCCTTAAGGTTTTCGAAGTCAGGGTCGGTGTCGATGACTTTGCGTTTCCTAGACTTTACGGCGCTGCTCGAGCCTGAAGACGAGAAAGACAGCCCCACATGCGGGTCCTTGGCTTTCTTCTTCGAATTTTCCACGGATTCATCAGGCTTGTCTGTCGGTGCGGGTGCGGCGTTGGGATCAGGAAGAGGCGCCAGTCCTCTCTCTACCAAAGGTGCATCAGCAATTCGCTCATCATCTGCAGGCTCCTCGCGCGCGTGCTCACCTTTCCTTCGAACATTCTCTGCTTCCCACTCCGTCAGGTGCTTGCCTGTCTTGAGCACCACCACCTGAGGTTTCTCGTCCATATCATCCTCATCAGCACTCCCAGGTTCGTCGTCGGGTCTCTCCGGAATCGCCGGTCGTTCATCGCGCGGTCGCTGTGGAATTGGCGGCCTCCCAGAACCATCGTCGTAGTACCCCTCTCCTCCATCGTGATAGTAGCCGTCGTCTTCGTACTGAGGCTCATCCTCTTCCGTAGTGATTCCCTTGACACGATTCTGAAACTTGAGCAAGAACGCAGGGGTGGTTTTCTGGTAGGAAAGTCGTGATGAAAGCTGGTGTTTGTTGGGTTCCTTAGGTGCCATGGCGGATTAGAATCCTTGCCGAGTCGACGTGGGAATGTAAGTGTTCAGATGGAGGTGGTGTACAGGTGTCCAAGGTGATAAATGGGATCGTCAGGTTTCGAACAATTTTGAACTTGGCGGCCAGTGAGAGTCGTGCGCAAGAGCGTGAGACGCGGTCACCTGGGCCCCTTTCTCTTCAGCTCCACCTGGGTCCCTTTCTCTTCAGCTTGGCCTTTGCGAAAACCTTGAAAATGACCAAAAATGGCAGTAGTCTGTTGTATTAAGGAGCCAAACAATCGCAAGATTATCACTTCAAAGTGAACAAAAAAGGAGAGCGCGCGATGGAGGGGGTTTACACACCCACTTGAAAGCCCTGATAATCGTGTAGCCAATGAGCCACATAGTGTGGGTAATTGGCATCCAACCAGACCCAATAGACCTGATTGACCGCACACCGAAAAGAACGATTAGCAACTTGCAAGAGCGGACATATTGGTTCAAGTATGATTCAGATGGCGTCTGGAGATACAGGCTTCATAAGAAGGGGTGAAAGTCAGGCGCAGACGCTTCAAAAGTTCACATTGATCATAAAATTGGCTTGTAGACTGTAAACATATGAGATATTACAACAACATTGACAGGGTCCTGCGGCCCTTGAAGCACGGACGAAAGTTTGAAACAAGGTACAGACTACCAGGAGCAATGGATGGACGTGATGGCGTCGTTCAGCCATCCTCCGTACATGTTGCTCAACCTGAACTCGTCTTTGTTATCTTTGATACCTAGCCAGAGGCAACCCGGGTCCCTAGTAGCGGCAAGGTTTACGTGGTCAGTAGATTTCCTCAACCTCTTCAAATACACCCGCACGGACTGACCTCCAATAATCGCACCAAGCAACCCCACTAGGCATCTTGAACGAACTGATCACATCGTCCATTCCGAAGTTGCGCATATCCAAGCAGCCGGAGTCGCCATGCTCTCCATCTCCCAAAAGAGCCGCGACCCCTCCTCTGTACTCGGAGTCGACGTACACTTGGGTAAGGACGAATGGGGCAACGAGGGAGTTGGCGGTTATGTTGGCGATGGCCGTGTCGAGCTCGGCTTGCGAGTTAGCCTATGCACGCGAGGAACGAGTGTCACGTCATTTTCACCATGTCTGTGTATGGACGAAGCGAAGACTTACGGTTACAACGGTAACACCAGGGCTAAGCTGAGTAGTAGCAGCTTTGACAGCGACGAGAGAGGCGAGCAACAGGGAAAGGCGAGCAAACTTGGGTGAGAGGTTGAACTGCATTGTGGATATGAGGAAGACGCCGTAGCTTGTAGGATGGGTGTCTGAAGAAACTGTAGATTCTCTGCTGGCCTTTTATACCGTTCTCTCCCTCTCTCAGACCGGCGTGCAAGGTTCTAACCAGTTCATGGTTTTGATACCATGTCCTGATCGTTCGACATCACCAGTTTTGCAAGTGAGTAGGCTCTGAAGTTCAAAAGATGGACACCGGACTCGATGCGCACCCATCGGCGTGGAATGATTGTTTGAAAGATGTGATTCAAGATGCATGAATACTGTTGTACCAGGTCGAGGCGAGTCTTTCGACGAAGTCCTGTCATGGGATCTTGCATCAAGAACTTTTGAAGAAGATTTTGGATGGAACTACGTGCATTAGTCCGTACACCGAGGAAGATGAATTCAAACAAACAGAACAGACCCAGGTTGAATGCTGTACTGTGTGATACAAAACATGGAGATAAGAACATGTGAACACTGCGAAGCGCACGTATAGCGTGGATTCGCTCACCAAATATGCAGTCTTGAAGCTCAAAGGTTTGTCTAGAGCGTCCGAAAGGGTCAGCAGCTGGGTTGCCAGCGCTCATAATCCCTTCCATGTATGTACTCTGATAAGTAGCTGAGACTCTGCCTTGGTCCCCTACACAGTCGGACGACTCTCACCGCCGATCCCATTCAAGGGCTACTTGATCATAAATAGACTTCACGTTGTTTGAGGCTCCACCGGTAGCAGTTCAAAGATTTTGTTATTGTAAAGCAGTGTGTCGATGAATGTGAACCGAGGTTGACCTCTGATAAATCTTCGTATTTGTGAATGCGCGTATCACGAAGCAAGAAAATACCAGAAGATTATTGTAGACGGCGTGAAACGCCTTGAAGGCCTTTATTGCAGCAAGCTGCCCGACATAGAGTCAGTCGGTGCCATGGAGGTGGTGGTCAAGTCGCGGTGCGCGGCCGAGTCAGTTAGGTTAGCTAGGGTTGACGCAACTCTGCTTCACCCATTCATTGCCAAAAAAACGTCCGCACCAACAAATATGACCATGGACCACGACAGTAACGCCATTCAGGCCAAGTTCATACTCATGATCCTTGTTCTCCCTGTGGGCTCGTAGATCCCATCGTCACCACAAAGCTACACGCCCCATTCTCCAACCAGCACCGTCACTTCGACTTCACCCCCAACGCGTATCAGGAAGCAAACCTCGCTGTCAAGGAAGGGGAAGCTAGATTGTCGCATCTGGACGAAGCTATACGACGTCTCACGTCCCTCAGAGATCATGGAAGGCTCGTCGTTATCTATCATCGCAATCTCCTTGCTCCCATCCATCGCCTCATGGACGACGTTTTCCTCCACATCTTTGGGAGCTCGGATCGTCCGCCTTTGGAGGCGTCCAGGGTTTGCAAGCGGTGGAGAGATCTGGCGATATCGCACTCCTCCTTGTGGGGGAATGTCCGTCTGGAGTTGGACTCATCTCATAATTTCGAAAAGATTCAAGGCGAATGTCAAGACACGAAGGTGCAGCTGGAGAGATGCGGGTCTTCCCCGTTGGATATAACCGTGTCGGTTTGGATAGACGGGGAAGAGCTCTCTCCCGAAGTGGAGTATGTTCTTGACGAAACCATATGCAGCGTATTGGCGAGAGTCCACCAATGTAACAGTCTGACGCTGAGCGGAGAACTTCTACTAGATCCATCATGTACGGGTACTCCCGCTAGCCCCGTCGGTTTGCCCTGGCTCAGGAGCCTTTCCGTGGAAGGAACGGACTGGGTTCATTGGCTAACAGATCCCCAGCGCTCATTGAACGCGCCGACGTTGAAGAAACCCTCACTGGAGGACGTACATCTAGACGAGTTCTGTCTCGGCCTCCCGCTAGACAACGTGCAGGACCTGTCGCTCACGGACTACATAGGGCCGTTGACCAGCTTCTTTTAATTCTTCCGACGCGCACATCCAAATCGACTTCGCACCATTAAGATTTACCGCCAGGCGCCAGATTCGGCGGCGCCGACAGTCAATTCGGATTCCTCCTCCATTCTCTTCCCAGAACTTCGTCATCTCGATATCCTTTTCGATGCGGTCGTTCCATATCGAGACGAGTACATCTTAACAACCGTATTGTGTCACATCGGTGCTCCCCATATTCTTACCCTCCGTCTGCACCAGGCCTACTCCAATGACCTACACGCAGTGTATAGATTCCTGCAGACGTCTGGAGCGGGGTCCTCTTTGAAAGAGCTGCACCTGAAAGAGCCGGCAACAGCCGATCCATTGGTTACTCTGCTTTCCGCGAGGCTCGTCGTCGACAGGTCCAATAGACACCGTTGGGACCCTTCACAGCTATTCGCCGCACTTCGTTGGCGCATGGATCACGATCACAATGGGCCGCCCGCCGAGCCTGGGAGTGGACTTGGAAACATGGACGCACTCAACAACATCTGCCCACAGTTGGTCTGTTTCGAGTTTAGGACGATATTTATGTCAGTTGACAACTCGAGACAGCGCTTTGAGCTTCTGGAGCAGCTCGTTCGATCTCGGAGAAAGGATTACCCAAATGATGTTCGATACTCGGACGTTGACCCCCCTTGCTTCCTGGAACATCTGATAGTAAACCGGGCGGGGAAAGCCAGGGACGCGTCGCTGCCGGATTGGCTGGTGGATATGAGATCAGCGGCTTCTAGTAGCACGGGTGCTTTCTCTGCGAGTTGGGATGATTAGTATATTTGGAAGCTGAGTGTACTAATCTGCGAGATACTGATGCATTTGTCCATGTCAAATCGTGCTCAGACCATTAGAGAAATCCGGAAATGTTCGTCTCGCACTGCCGCCCAATCGTAGCTCTGGAATGATACCGTGGCAAGGAACGATGGATCACGATGCATAGGAGATTTAGTAGCGCAATCACGAATGATGGGGTATTTTGCAGCCATCGTGCTAGCTCACGACTTCGCGATACAGCACGAACCAAGGGCGAACAGACGGCGATATCACCGCCAGCCAAGTACTAGCTCCTCATAAGCTAAATGCATATACAAGCAACATCTGCATGACCTGCCCTAAAGTCAAACTAGTAATGCTGAGGTTCGTGCGCATGGCGTCCCATCACCTCTTTTTCCCAGTAGCACCACCTCGACTTCCACTTTCCCTCGATTTCACCGCTGTCATCGATGTTCTCTCTCATCAAAGGCTCCCGCTTCAAGCAATTCATGTCATTGCAGACTCGTGACCTTAAGCAAGCGGTTCAAAGCGTAACCACTCCAAGTACACGCGTCGGCTGATCTTAGCTTTTCGGGACTTTATCTCTCAAACTGCTAGTCGATCTTCAACCTGACCAAAACTTCGCATCATTTCTGCAAGACCGCCACATCTTGACGCGCTGTGCGCGGAGCCCTCAAACAATCTCTTCATGATCTCTTCCGCAAACTGGAATCAAGTACCCCTCCCTCCTCTTCAGCCGGGCACTGCCTTTACTTCTAGGAAGATCTCACTGGGATGCAGCTCCTGGTATGTACGAGTGGCGGCGAAGTTGTGTACTTCCAGCGCGCTTCAAATACTATTGAAATTTTGTGTTCTGCTCTCTGTTTGTGGCGATGTCTGCGGGGGTCGACCAGCTGCGTCGATGTTGGAGGGGGTTTGAGTTACCAGTGTGTACCGATCGATTGTTATCTTGTGCGTCTTTCGTGAATGCGCGTATCACGAAGCAAGAATAAACCAGCAAAAGATTGTAAACAATGTTGTACGCCTCGAACGCATTTGCTATAGCAAGCTGCGCGGCGCCGAGTTAGCATCAGTAAATGACTGAAACCCATATGAACCGTTATGACGCCTTATAATAATTGTGGCAGGCCTATGATTTACTGATGAGTGACGGTGTCGTGGAGGTCGTGCTCAAGTCCTCGTCAAGTCACATGCGCCGACGCTCTCGAGCCAGTTGTAGCTACACTCATGTAGTTCGCTAGTTGTGTAATTCATTGTCTTGACCTTCTCCGCCATTGTGACAGGATGTCCATGCCTCCCTTAGCCTATGTAGTCCAGCCATGTACCCCCGTGGACCAGGCCAAAAACCTGTGTAACAGTGCAATTGGTGTGAACTCTTCGAAATATCGCAACCAGATTACATCGGAGCTACAATTTCGCCTCAGTATCATCATCTGACGGTAATATTTTGTGCATCGCGATCATGTCGCGAGATTTTGCATGTCCCTGCGCTTATTAGTTGGATTTAATGTAGTATCTGCCAGTCCTTCGTACAAAAATAACCCAACAACCTGAGCTTACCTAGTATGAAAGAGTGTATCCGGCCTCACCCCTGGCCCCATTCGGTCCCAGGACCTACTCGGGGATGGGTGCGATAATCAATAGCTGAGCCCCACACCCACAGCACTCTGGCGAGAGCTGCAGACTGGGGCGTTGCACAGCGCGGGAAATAGTAGTAGTCTTTTAGCGTGAAACATGTGGAAACACAGTTGCAGAGTAGCAGCACAAACTGGACTAGAGAGAACCCTCCAGTTAGTCAGGAGGATCGCCACCAGTTTCAAGGGACGAGCGGGACATGGTCAGCTTCCCTCCGTGATCCGATCACTCCGATCACAAAAGCCAGACGATAGGATGCATCCTCGACCTGTCCTGTACCAACCCTTGCTCATCGCGTCCATCATCCTCGAGCTCATTCTCAGCTCTTCTTCTTCTGATCCTATACTACTGCAATGTCCGACGCATCGCCCATCGCGCCACCTCCTGCTCAAACACCGCCGGAGACTGGCTCACCGCCGCCCGTGCCCGTCCCGCAGGGCTCGCCGACTGACTTCTTGAAAGGTGTGGTGGGAAAGAGGGTCATCGTGAGGTTGACGAGTGGGGTGGATTATCGAGGTTAGTCTGATTTGACCCTCAAGCGACCTCTGCGGTCGTATGTAGCCAGCTGTCGACTTGGTACTGACGCGTTACAGGTATCCTATCTTGTCTGGACGGATACATGAACATCGCGCTTGAGCAAACTGAAGAGCATGTTAATGGAAATGTGACGAATCGGTATGGGGACGCGTTCATCAGAGGAAACAATGGTGCGTATACGGTTTCTCGTCGGTGGTACGGCTTTAGCGTTGTACCTTCCTTTCCTGGAGTTGCTGGTGTGTACCGGTCGTTCAGTAGTCACGGGCTCTACGCTCCTCCACCGCTGTCCTGTGTACCCATCCATCCCACGAGCTTTGCCCTACATCACGCCATGAATCACTACTGATCTCATCCTCCTTCATTTGCAGTGTTATACATCTCAGCCGCTGAAGAGATATGATCCCGTTACAAACATCCGCCTCGCCGCAGTCGCGCATGGATGTTCGCTACTCTGTTGACAGTCTTGGTGAGCTAGATCATGTTGGTCATAGGAGTGCCGAAGAGTTGTGGGGAAAGAAGCGGCTCCAGGTGAAGAGCGAGCTTCGCAGGACTTGGGAGCAGGCATGCAGGTGTACGTTCGTCCTTCGGTTATAATCGAAACCTAAGTGTATGAGTGGGATCGCTTCCTTTCATGTCCGATCATTGAGTCGTGTGGGAGTGCAGCAATATCTGGGTGCTTCAAGGACGAACGCTGCTGGAAGGCCACCTTAGGGCACGCTTCATGACTTCCACCGTTGAATATAGGTTAGCTCAATGTCCATACAGAGTACTACGGTATTGAGGGTGAACCAGTAGCGTATCACCGGGCCAGTAACTCTTTACAGCAATCTTGAGCCCTTTCGTCCCAACTTCTGATCAAAATCGAGCATAAAAAGATGAGATATCTCGCAATTTGCAAAGCACAAGCGATTGCGAACGATCGCCAAAAACACTATTTGTATTCCCAAGTCCAAGGCACTACCAGGGTTCGAACCTGGGTTACAGGAAGATGAAGAATCAGAATCCTGAGTGATAGCCACTACACTATAGCGCCATGAGATGCACGGTTGACTATACAAATATCATCTAAAAGGGTTAAAGTAGACATCGTCCGTTCCTCGGAAGATTTTCATTCTGCACGTTCACCATCCGGCGCTCTACATCCATGCCACGCCTCCTCTAATCCAGTCGCGTTGCTTCTGCAGTGGTCTAAGAATCCTATGGGTATGACGAGACATACATGTGCGCACTCTACACGCGTGCAATGATTACTGTGTGCCTTTCACCAAAAAAGGGCTGAAGAGGTGGTGTGGGTTCGGGCTCAAGAGAGCTAGAGTGATCGTCAACTAGAAGAATGTTCAAACCGGCTGATCCGCGCGCATTTTCTTCCAACTTGTACCATCACCTCAAGGGCGATCGACTCTTCACTTGAGTGACCTATGTATCCACAATCGTCTTGATCGATATCCTATCAAATCCCAAAGAGAGCCAATTCTCACTGTCTCAACCAAGTTTTGCCTTGGAGGTTTGGGTTCACTCAGGCGCTCTACTCACGAATGATGATGAATATCGTCTGACGACGCCCGAACAACGCCAGAGATTCATCTACAATTCACCTGTTCAGTTCTATCAAAATCGACGCACAGCAAAGCGCCCGCAAAACGGTTTCTTTGTTGTGTGCACGTTTGCGCCCACTATCAGGGCGGAAAGACCACACCCTAAAGCGCCCTCTTTGTGGGCTCTTTCGACGAATCTCGGATTGGAGCCCTATTTTAGGGCGCTTTTGAGATCGGGTACTTTGATCCCACTTGATTGCATCCAATCAGATCGCGACGTTGGTGCTTCTTGCATTGCTACTGACCCTTGTGCCTGCAGCTGGCGCTCCGGAGTTTATGTGAATATTTACCCAAGTCCTCCATCCAACCATGCACGCCTGTAGCTCATGTAGGAGCAGTAATTCTTACAGAGGAAGAAGATGAGTTGCTAGATATATTGAGCCTAGGTGCACCAGACAACATGGACCCTCAGTGGTCGACGTCCTGCTGGTACCTGTAAGGTCAGCGGTTCAAGCCTGGACAAGGTCCCTTTTTATTCGTGAATAAGGCGTACATGGCGGTCACTTTTGGTCAGAAAAGAGCCCGCAAAGTGGGCTCATTCGACCCAGCGAAGTGGGATGTTGTGCCCATCAAACTGGTCGCAAAGAACCCTCAAAAGAGTCCACTCTGAGGGGTTTTCGTCCTTGAAAACACGGGTTCTTTAGACCTACTCAAAGCGCCATGTATCAGGGTACAAACAACCTACAAAAGAACCTAACATCGGGCTCTATGAGCCCATCTCATGAGGGCATTTGCGCCCGAGGTGCGGCCCTCAGTGATACATGTGATCTATGAGTACGTTTCACAACTCACAGGATGTCCCGGAAGCTTTGCCCGATGTCCTATGGCAACTGCAGTGCCTGCCGTAGCATCTTGAATATTATTCAGGTACGGACAGCGCGTAATTTACAAAAGTTGCCGATAAGATTTCTTCAGCCCCTTGAAACATACGAAGCGGTGCTTTGATTGCATGCAAAGAATGCGATACGCATGCGTAATGCAATCTGAACACTCACTTACTCCGTCGTCTGTGATAATCGATGATCTTCGATATTCATCGGGAGTCTTTGGCTGAGCGAAAGGTGGTATGTAGAAGTCGCCTGTGTGTTTTTGGCTCTGAGATAAAAAGGCTGTCTTGATCTTACCTCCAATCGCTTCTGTAATAACTCCAGCTGAGTGCCTTCTCCCACACATAGCTTTCCAGGCTGTTGGCAACCCACACCCCGGCCTGCTCGCCGGCTGCCTTCAAAACTGACGCTCATGAGGAACTCAGCCATCTGATCACCACTCTGTTTCGAGCCGTCACGACCACCACCACATTCGCTTCAAGCTCAATTTATGGACGATCGTTACACCAGCCCCATGCGTCTGTGTTTTCCTCATTTCGCTTGCGATAATTGCCATTTTCAACAAACAAAAAGGCTCCTTCGTGTGATGCATTCGCCTCCCAACTTCCCCCTTCCCTTAATTCCTCCCTCGCGGTCCCGGTACAATGCAGATCCTTAGCTCTGTTTTGGCCACTCTAGCTTTGGCTAGCGTCGCTACATCCACCTCTTCGACCCCTCTTCATGTATCTGATGTCAGCGCCCGACAAACCACGACCACAAACTCCAGAAACGAAGTGATCATCCAGATGTTTGGCTGGAACTGGGACAGCATCGCCAACGAGTGTGGCACCATTGGGCAGCTCGGGTACAGCTATATTCAAGGTGAGTACACTCCTCCTGACCTGGCGCGGCGGTTCTCACCTCCATCGTAGTCAGCCCGCCCCAGGAACATATCATTGGAGGACTATGGTGGACCGATTACCAGGCCGTCTCGTACAAGCTCACCTCGAAGCGCGGTAACCGTAATCAGTTCGCCAACATGCTCAGGAGATGCCACGACGCGGGTGTGAAGGTCATTGCTGGTGAGTCCAGGAGTTCCATGCCTTTTTTTGCTACTGCGTTTTGACGCTCATGTTTTCGTCCTGCAGACGCAATTATCAACCACATGACGGCTCAAACATGGGGCGATGGTATTGGAGGCACCCCATTCACCAAGTTCAACTACGAGGGTACTTGGACCGAGGAAAACTTCCACAACTGCAGCCGACATGGCGATAACCGGATTCGCAACTACGGCGATCGCTTCGAGACGCAGAACTGTGAGCTGCACGGTTTGGCCGAGTGAGTCTGAAGTAGTTCATGGGTTCCCCCGTCTTCTCTCTCTTGACTAAACGGTGTTTACTCTATAGCCTGAAGACCGAAACGGAGCCCGTTCGTGCCCGTCTTGCGGCCTTCCTTGAGGATTTGATCTCCTTGGGCGTCGATGGGTTCAGGATCGATGCTGCAAAACGTACATCGCTGAGTTTCCTGCGCTCGTCCAGAAAACGACTGATGACATCGTGCTTAGACATGCCTACCACGGACATTCGCAATATCCTTGATCGACTCTCCAAATCCGTCTACGTCACACAGGAAGCGACATATGCGCCTGGCGAACAGGTGCTACCCTCTGAGTACCTGATCAATGGTGTGCTACTTGTAGTTCTGGACCATCGGCATTCGCTCACGGTATTGCTTTGACAGGATACATCCAAGAGTGCGTTCAGCCGATACGTTCTCATGCGCTGTTTGTTTACGGCGCCGTTATGTAGATTCACCTATAACCGCGAGTTGAGGTCCGCCTTCCTGTCTGGGAACATCGCGCCTCTCAGAACTATCGAGCAGAGAGGTGAGTACACTTATCTCCTGGAATGTCTATCATGATTGAACGGCAAACTGATGTGCTGTCAACAGGGTGGCCCGCCAGCAAAGACGTTAACGTCTTCGTTGCGAACCACGACTCCGAAAGGGTAGGTCCTTTCAGGTTCTCATCAGTGCCACTGATTCTGACACATCGCTCTTCAGGCTCAGGATACCTTACCTATGCGCTTCAACTCGACCAACAACGCCTACGTTCTCGCACACGTCTTTTCCCTTGCCCATCCCTACGGTCAGCCTTCCGTGCTCTCCAGCTACGGTTTCGAGCAAAGGGACGACGGGGCCCCAGACAACGGTTCGTCACATCCGTGCTTCGTGCCCTCGAATGTGAAGTCTGATATGTGTATGGTTCCTAGGTTATGGACGCTGCTCTGCGACCGGCGGCTCTGGAGGATGGCTCTGTCAGCACCGCTGGTCAGCTATCGCCGGCATGGTCGGCTTCAGGAAGAACTCTGGCGATACCGGAGCCACGAACTGGCAGGGGTCCACGAACTCCACTGGAAGGATCGCATTTGGCCGTGGTTCGTTCATTCTCTTCTCTCCCTCACCTGGGTGTCTCTCGCTGAACTGGACGTACAATAGGGCCTAACGGATTCGTCGTCATCAACCACTCTGCTGAAGCTTGGAACGCGACGTTCACCACCTCGCTCGCGGACGGCACGTACTGCGACGTTATCGGCGGTTCTTCTTTGAACGCTGAGGAAGAGGAGTGTACTGGTGCTTCGTTAGTCGTCTTTCAAGTTCTTGACCATAGAGTCTTGAGTGCTGACACGCTGATTATGAAGGGTGGTTGTTTCCGATGGATCATTCACTGCTAGCGTCTCTCCTAGAGATGCTCTGGCTATCCACATCGGTGCTCGCGTCGTCGTGCCTGTGCCACCGACGAGCTCGCAGCCGCTTCCTGAACCGACGGCTACCGAGTCGGAGTCGCAAACGCCCAGCGAGTCAGCGTCGCAAACACCCACTGCATCGGAATCGCAATCGCCCACTGCGTCGGAACCGCAAGCACCTGGGTCCTCTACAGTCATCGAGAGCGAGTCGCAAACTTCCTCTGGGCCTACATCTGAGCCAATACCCTCTTCTGTATCGGAAGCCCCTTCTACATCGGCAACCCCTTCGGAAACCTCCTCTGCAACGGCGACCCCTTCCGCGTCAGAAACTCCAACAGAAGAACCTTCCACGCTTCCTCAGGAATCGAACACTCCCTCTCCTACTGCTAGCGAAACAAGCGAGTGTCTTCCTAAAGGCAGCCAGGTCGCGGTCACCTTTCACGCGAAGGTTACGACTACCATGGGCGAGGCGAGTTGATGTCTTTCTTTGTTTCTCAAGTGCACTGGTGCTTACATCTGTGGGTCTTTGTAGAACGTCTACCTGGTTGGCTCGCTGCCGAAGCTGGGCTCATGGAACCCAAGAAGGGCGGTACGTGCTCTGATCTGTTCTACGCGTTACTCAGATTTACTCACACTCCGAGTCTCTACTGTCCAGATCCGCATGTCTGCTGATACGTACCCTGTCTGGGCAACGACCGTCGAGCTTTCCGCTTCCACAAAGTTCGAGTACAAGTACTACAAGTCCAACAGCCGCGAGGGAAGGCGTGGTAGGAGGCAGCGTGTGAGTTTCATTGACTGTACTCTTCTGAGCTCTGTTCTTAGCACATGTTACGACTCAGATTACCTGGTTGTCCGGAGACAACTTAGAGGTGGTGAGTTTGGCTTAGCACCCATCACATCTTCGGCAGCTGCTCATGGACTTGTTCTCAGGTCACTGTCTCTAACGGCACCCAAACTCTGGACGATGTATGGCGCTAAAGCTCGTAATCTTACCTACTTCTTGTGATTGCGATCCTCTGCCTATTATGGACTTACTTTGTTCTTATTCTCCCCGGACTAAACGCCTAGTCTTCTTCATCACGGACACGGTTATTACTTCATAATTCTATTCTCACTGTCTCTACCCATACTCTAGCTAGCACGAAAGCGACGCCTTCCTTTGACTTACTTTTGCGCATACGTGTGTGATGCTCTTTCCCTCCGGATTCTGGTACGTGTACGAACTGAAGCGCTATTCTGGGTGCGCCTTATGAAAAGCAAACGTTGCGGCGTCCTATGGTGAGAAATCACCAATGAGAAGTATGAGTATGGATAACAATAGAATGCATTCGGCTCGCGGAATACTGGATCAAGCTTGTAGTATGGCAAAGGATTGAAGAAGAACGTGAATGTTAGAGAGGAGATGACGACCGCCAACCACACCCCAGCTACGAGCGAGTACTTCCACTAAGGCGTACATCCAGTCCCCAAACACAGGCCCCGTAACCCCAGTCAAGCTACCCCGGGAAGCAGCAGAAAGCGTGCCCATAAACTCGTCATCGTAACTTACATCCATCGTCAGTGCCGCCTACCTCATGAGGACACGTAGCCGGTTATATGGAACTCACAATATCTGGGTACTTCGCAAGACGAACAGCGCTCCAACTCGAACACAAGCGGAGACCCTCGATTCGCTTTGAAGAAAGAGTTAGACAACGATGACATGCACGGAAAAGACAGTACTCACGGCATTGAATGTTCAAGCGTTCATCTGTGCGCCGCAGCTGGTTCATCACCAGCGCCGTTTTCAAGTACACGGTGCTAAGCATAGGATCGCACACCGTGGCATCCAATGTTTTCCAGTAAACGACCTTCAGCTGAGGTAGCTGCTGCGCCAAACCGAACTTGGAGTGCAGAACGCAAATCGCAAACGCCGCGTCACGACGAAGACCGGTTCGAGTACCTGATCATCCCCATGTTGGTACCACTTGGAGTAGTGTTCGGGTCATCTTTGTGAATAAGATCAGACGCCATACTCTCGACGCCAAAGAGAAGTTCGATGGCCTCCGCGATTGGCATGCCCACCCATCGAGCAGCCGTGTCGTCAGGCATGGTGTGCATGATGGCGAGGAGCCTGCCCAAGTACCATGTCCCTTGCTTCATCTCGGCCGAGACAGTCAAATCTTCCTTGACGCGTCGTGCTAAGGATTGAAACCTTTGAATGACGAACCGGTAAACCGACGAGTCCACGAAACCCGCGAATGCCCTGAACACAACAGGGCGTTTGGGTGCGAACAGGAGGAGGGCCAATGGAGCTTCGACGAGGTTTATAGCTATGTACTAGCTGGAGCACGCCTGGACGATGCTGGAAGGATCGTTGCTGATGGCATGGGAGAGCGGGTAATGCGCGTTACTTCTGAGTCCAGTCCCGGGTACCTCGAAGTCGGTTTCGGAGTCGATTTCGACGAGGTCGGTTTCGAGCGAACGTTGACACGTCGTGCGAGGGTGAAAAGCTTCTGGACGACGAAGCGATAAAACGACGGGTCTACGTATGCAGCGCATGCTCGGAACACAATGGGACGGTTCTTGACAAACAGAACGAGCGGCTGGAGAGCTTCGTTGAGCCCCGTAGACATGTACCAGCTAGAGCAGGCCCATACGATGGTTAGGGCGTCGTTCCTAAGAAAGCAGGAGAGTGTACGGTGTGCATTACTCTTGATGCACGCCTCGGATTTGGAGGCAGACGAGCGTTTCCTCCGAGCTTGCCACATCGCCTCGTACACGAACCTTGAGCAGGTTCTTCCCGATATGTTTCGTAAACAACACCTTCGTGTCAGTGTTCTTCATACAACCGCCCTTGCAAAATATCCTGTGAATCTCTCGAATAGCGGGCTTGAAGGTGTCGCATCGGGATCGCTGGAAAGCAGACTGCGTCGCGACGACCCTCTTCTCCGTGGTATGGGCGAAGACGAAGTTGATGCAGAGTTCGACGAACTGGGGATGTTGCACGAAGAGCCTTCGGATGCGCCAATCCGGTGCGTCTCGCATGCTGCCCTCCTGTGTTGGTTGCCTATTCAAGTCCTCCTGTGCCGGCCGCATAACCTCCTCCATCACAGACGCCAGAGGCCCGCAACATAAGGGGGAGTTGGTGGGGTTGGCCAAGGCCCGCGAAAGCCATGCTATCTTCTCGTCCTCTGTTATGTTGAATAGGGTTTCCGTGGCTATCTCCTGACGCGCCAGGTCAGTCTGCTCTTCCAACCACTGGATGCGCGCTTTCAACTGGCTGAGCGACGACCGAGATCGGTTGAGAGACGGCATGGGCTGCGACCTAGTTCAAATTCAGTACAAGGTCTCACTCGGTAAACGAAAGCGTACATGTTTTAGGAACGTGCTTAAACTAGCTACGACTGTGAAACAGGTACTTGATGGTCGCCTGCGGACGGATATCTCGAGAATCGCTTGCGGATATATGTTAAGTACTGCCGGGGATCGGTTGGGCTGATATATTCAGGAGGAGAAAGAAGTAAATACAGGAAAAAAAGTTACCAGGAGATTCTCTCCATCGCATCGAGATTCACTGTACATACATCCACGACAAGAAAATACAAACTGAATCTGAGTGGTCGTGAAGGAGAAGACACCACAAATACAAGGCTAAAAAAAACGTCATTATAATCAGAGGAACAATGCTTGACGAGAGAGAAAGAGATGTGGACGTGGAAGAGAAGAAGAGGCTCTGGACATGAGGATAAGAGAGAAGAAGAACGAGGTGGAGTGAATGCGAATACGAAGCTGCAGATGAAGATGAACGTGAAGAAGATCATGAAGGCGATGGCGAAAAAACGTTCAGATGCGGGCAATGACAGCGCAGATGAGGTCAGAGAAGAAGAAGAGGAGCAGGCAAAGATAAAGACGAAGAAAGCACAGATGAAGCGAGAAAGATGCAAGTGAAGGCAGAAAAGACACAATGAGAACGATCAGGAGACCGGGAAGTGAAGAGTAAGGAGGCAAACGCGACCCTGAAGAAAGGCGGAAGACAGCACTAAGTACAACATTGAGTCTCATGATGGGGACGGCGACGTCGATGTTGTCGGTCAGAGGACATGAAGGCGACCGTGAAGGCACTAGCATGAGAAAGTCAAAGTCAGCATCACCCTCTCAGATCATCGCCCAGCCGTACCCACCCTGCTAATCATTCCCCGTCAAAGCAATAACCTCCACCCGCTGCCTCTTAACCCTACGAACCACCCCTTGCGTGTCCGGCTCTCGTTTGATAGGCCTCGTCTCTCCCTCTCGCTTGACGCCCCCTTCCTCTGTAACGATGCCCCCTCCAGCTTGACAGCCCCCCCCCCTCCAGCTTAACGGTTCCCGCCTCCCGCTTAATACGCCTCGTCGGTTCAGGCGACGCTTAACTCTTCGCCCCCTCCAGCTCTTGCACGCATTTGCGGAGCATAATGAGTTCATGCTAGAATCAGAAAGCGGGGTTAGTATGGTGTTGGGACGCGTATAACAAGTCGTGGTGTTGGGACGCAAGTAGCGAAGTATAGTGTGGGAACGCATGTAGTGAAGTATGGTGGGACGCATGCAGCGATGGTGTTGGGATGCATATAACAAGCTGTGGTGTTGGGGCGAATATAGCGAAGTATGGTGTGGGAACGCATATAGTGAGTGATACGTACCTCCATGGCGCCAAGGTCGACGATATCATAAACTGTCGGCGACTGCCGCTGTTTCTCCATCTCCGCCTCCCATGCTACTTCCGTTTCGTCTGCGAGAAGAGGCGTATCCTCTGCTGGGAGAGGTACTTCCTCCCCCTCGACTAGAGCCGCTTCCTCCATCTTTACAGGTGTCCGAGCTCGTTTCTTCTTGACGCGCGTTGAATTGTTTTTTTCTGGAGCGAGGTTGACCTCCGAGTGGAAGGGCGGTTTCATCTCCTCGTCCTCGTCGTCGGATGTATGATGGACCGCAAGGTGCGTAGGTTTAGGCGTAGCCTCCGGCGTCGGTAAAATTGCACGGGGCTCAAAATTGGGAGGAGGTTCGAGAATGATAATCTCATCCTCTTGCTCGTCGTCGTCGACATCCATCAAGTCGATGAATTGCGGGGGACGGGGTATCGTTCCTCGAGCATGTAGAATAGCTGAACACGTTCATCAGCCAAGTAATAGAAACGAAGGAAGGAATAGGACAAACCTCGAGACGTATACCGAAACGCGAACGTAGCGACGTTCTTCACCACATGATGTCGATACGAGCTCTTGAACGACGGTTCCGCATGCTCTTCCTCTCCAAGCCTACCGCACACAAAACTCAGTACACGAACAGTTCGAACAAGTATGAGTGATACTCACCCTACGCCATGAGCCAACCCTTTCTTCATCCTCTCATGCACCTTCGCATTCCCCAGATGCTCAGCGACGACTTTCTCCCCCCTCCTCGCCTCGCGCACG
>ML178841.1:286980-346202 GCA_004369125.1 Pterulicium gracile
TCAGAATGAATGACCAACGTGGAGTCATCGCTCGTTACTGGGAAGCGCGATGATCTGGTGGCGACACAAGGGGCACCGGTTGCGAGCTCTTTGAACAGGTCGTGGATAACACTGAGGGCAGACAGAAAATTAAGAATAATGTAAGACAATCAAGCTACCTTAACCCAAAGAAAGATCACCAGAGCTGCCCCGAAGCCGGCTTTCGCACTACGCGACTATAATGCGGCACCAAGTCCATCCACTTCGGCGGCTCCTTCCTCCCGAAAAAATCACGCATCCTCGTCGCCCCCTCCGCATCCCTCGCCTTCGCCAGCCCCTTCTCACTCCTATTCTCCCCAATTGCAATCACAGGAACCCACATCGGACTACCCGGGGGGCCGGAGGCATCCTTTCGCACCCCTCGATCACCAAATCAAAGGTGTAAGCCATCTCCCACTCGCCCATGCCTTGGCCCTCGACTTCGCCAAACAACCCACACTTTGTTAGTTCGTCGAGAGAGCTCGTTGAGCTCGTATTGTTTGGGAGATAATCGAGTCCGACTGTGGGGTTCTGCTTGCCCCATTCCATGACGTGGGGCCCGATGACGATGTAGCGAAAGATCTGCTTCTTGGCTAGAGTGTGCGGCGGTGGAGGAGCTGAAAGGCTGGGGGCATCACCGAGGTCTTCCACCGTCAAAGGACCAAAGTCTGGAGATTAGTGTTGAACTTCAGAACGGTAACTGAGGGTCACATGCGGGCTGGAGCTCGCCATGGGATGACTTGAGGATTGGTTGAGATTGGTGGTCGCTGTTATTGTGTGTATCTCGTAATCGTACTTATTCGAGACGGTGGGACTGGATCTAGTGCACGCTCAGAGGGAGACTCAAAACAGCATTTCAAATTGTCACGGTTTGGTCAAGGTCAAATGCTGGAACGATAACGTGATGCAGCAACCACTTGTCTCTGCACCACCACCACCACGTCTCGACCCCAATTTCAACATTTAATTCTCCACCCCTAAAGTATTCTTGACGAACGTCTACAGACCCAATCACCTTCGCACCATGCAGCTCAGTGCGAATCTGCTGCCGACCCTAACTGTCACCGGCAGCGTGTTCCGCTAAACCATGGCGACAGTGGCACGGCCCATGAACCCAGGGTATCTGAACGGAGCCTAAGCAACAGCACCTGTCGGTAGCAAGTACGCATGCTCTTGGTTCATCGGACCGACCCGGACGTGCAAGATCACCTCAGCTAATAGCGACTCCATGGCCTCCTATAACACAAACACTTCGCGTTGTCGGTTGATCACAGCTAATTAGTACACACCCCCTAAGGATTGGAGCTCCCGCAATATCTTGGCTGCACTTCGGGTCTGGTGATTCGTGATGCGCGGTCGCGTATCTTGGAGGGAAGGCGTCGGTACCGACCAAATCCTGCGTCGGTCTTCATCCGCCACGATTCTGAAACTTGCGCATGCCAAACTAGCGATTTGCACCTGTCAAGTTTTCTACATTTGTCGGTCTTCTTCTCCTGTAAGAGACCTCCGCTGATCTTGGCCGACTACTGCTGGAAGTGGTTTCGCAGGTATCATCACTATCACCGGCCCACAGCGCCGATTCACGGACGCTCTCGGTCGGCGCCTATCTCGCTTGTATGTAAGGGATATTTAAAGGAGGGCCTCTGAGCCTCTCAAGCTTGGTTTCTGTTGCCTCTCTTTCAATTTCTTTCCCTGTGAACTTCTTCCAGCTCAGCTATGTGGCCCGAGTTCGAGCGAGAGCATCCGTTTGTGCCGTGGGCGTTCTCAAGGGGTGAGGTGATCGCTGCGTGTATGATGTGGGGGTTCACTGTGAGTACTTTCGAGAGATACTAGGCCTCCGAGTCGAGGGACTAACGCGAAGGTATTGCCTTAGCTGGGATTCGGGTACTTCGTGACGTATCATGCATATCAGCTCACGGCGCGGGTGAAGCGGCCAACGGCTTTCATCATGTTAGTGTGGGTGAGTCTAACTTTCGTTCGTGCGCGTCGACGAGCAGCAGCTTTGCTAACCATCCCTTAGGGCGAAATATTTGCTAAGTAAGTCGACGAGACCCGTTGCGGAACGTTCGCACTTAACGTCTGAGCCGCTAGCTTCTTTCTCTACGGGCTGCTGTACATCTTGGTGGTCGTCGGCGTCATATCCCCTGATAATTTCTGGGTTTGGTTATTCATCATCATGTCAGTCGCTTCATGACGATCGTCGTTGTTTTTCCGCGTGGCTCACGTTTCTGGACACTCTAGAGGATGGATGATGCAGCTTCAGTGCCTCATCCAGCTCATCGTCAATCGTATTTGCATCCTGATCAATAATCCTCATAATCGGGTACGTTCATCGAAGGCGCTCAACGCGAACGGGGTGCTGACAAGTGTACTGTTCTCAGAGATTATTGAAGTGGAGCATGTTCCTTTGGATTGGATTCATCAACATCACTGGTGTGTTTCATTATAGTAGCCCCTCGCCTCGTCTTGTATAGCTGACCTGGAGCGCTCCCCTAGTCGCTATCTGTTGGATTCCCGCGACGCTGCAGATTTCGGAGAGGTGGGAGCGCGCCACGTGTACGTATTCCATATCTTCCTCAAGGAGAAACCATTGTCTCTGAAGCCGCTCGCTCTCTGCTCTCAGTCATCTACGATCGGATAGAGGTATGCATCAGCGCCCTCGTCGTATCCATGTGCTGACGCATGCTCTTGATATTCGCAGAAAGTCCTCTACCTCCTCACGGACGCCGGGTTGAACTACATGTTCATCTGGATCGTCAACCGCCAGCTCGTTGCCAATGGGCTGACCAAGTACTCGAAATTGGTTCGGTTCAACAAGCTCATTATCTGGATCAGTCTTGCGATGGACGTACTTATTCTCGGTGCGTTTTTCCGCCGCCGCCAACTGTCGCGAGGGGCCTCTGACCTCCTCACGCAGGCCTGATGTTCATGAAGAACCCTCTCGTGTATCTGTGAGAACCCCCATCCGCGCTTAGTATCCTTTCCACTACGAAGCTGACCTCGAACGCACAGCATGTCCCATCCTTTGGCCTTCACCATCAAGGTACGTTCCACCCTTTCCTTCCTTCCTTCTTTCCTATCGGCCGCAGTAGTCATCCGTCCGTCTTCCATCAGCTCGAGATCGAAATGTCCATGTCAAACCTCATCATCTACGTTGCGAACGGCACTGGCGTTCATGTCTTTGATGTAAGCATCTGTCTAGCGCCGACTAGATACTTCCGCTGACGGGAGGATATCTACATTTAGGAGGGACTCTCCGAAGGAACCTCGGAGCCTACGAAAACTGCCTTTGGCACGCAGTCTGTCCGAATGGCGGTGACCGTTCACACGGACGCTGTCACGCACATCGATGGTGAACTTGACGAGCACTCTTGCGAGTGATTTTCCATGTATCTTTCCCGTGTACTCTGCCTGACCGATCCTCGCAGCTCTGAACGAAGACTTGAAGAGGACCGTTGCTAACAGGGGTAATGTGCATATGATACCGATGAGAGATATGAAAGGCGTTGAGGTTTAGAGGGTGTCGATGAGGCGGACTTGTGTATTCGATTTCATCTTGTTTCTTCAGCGTTAGCAAGGAATTACTAGTTCCTGCGTCCACTCCTTTCAATAAACACTTTTTGGACCCCTTTCAGTTTCAGTGTTCACGCTGACCTCGTTTCGTGTCAGTGGCTGATCGCCCGAATTCACTGGAAATGCACGACCACTGCATGCTGCTCCCATCTTCGATGACAGGTACCTATTCCGACTCTAGCTCCACCACCCGGGCGACCTGTCCAGATCTTTCCAGTCAGAAAAAAAATGACACACAGGACTTCCTCCCATTAAATTCTGTGATGTTTCATCGAGTTTGCTTTGAAACAGTGGCTGACGCTCAGCTGAGTTAGGTTTCATGGGACTGTTTCCCTCTCACACTCCGGCAGTCGTTTCTGAGCCATCTTGTTGCCACCTAGCAACGGGAGCGCCCAACACTCCTTGACACTGAACCGGATACAGAGTCATCACGTCTCGAAAGGGGATTTGCAGAGATGGAGGTACAATCCGACCACGCTAAAATAAGTCAGTGGAGTATCTTGTTTTCGCGTCAGAGAATCATTTCGCGACGATGATTTAATACACGCTTCTCTCCGATGTACAGCAAGCGGCGGGGACACGTTCTCGCACAATGCTAGCAGCAACAGCAACAATACGACGACGTCAAACTACTACTTCACGAGTCAGTATATTCAATGCAAACCGTACTCGAAATCGTCTTTCTGAATGCAAATACAGCGACGCCAGTGAAGGTGATAGAGGAGATGGTTGAAGCCACGATAATGCGGCTCTTGAACATCTCATCCAAAAAGATTTCAAGTGTTTCCCTGGAGCCGAGCGAAAAGAAGGACGATATCTTAGCTGCTCTTCAAGAACGGAATAAACTACAGGGTCCTGCGAGTTTTCCTTCGGTGTCGGTTCAACAGTCGAAGATCGCGACCGACTCGAAGCCGGCCTTGGCATCTGTCAACAACAGCAGTAATGTTCCTTCACAGCATGCACCAGAGGTCGAGTCAATACCAGCAGTCACACCCAGTCCGACTTTTCATACGAAAGTAGGCATGGTGGTCGATCCTTACTACGGACGCGAAGATCTATCGAATCTCTGTGCACGCTTCGTCTCCCACCTCTTCGCATGCCCGAAATACCCACCCTACACTGCCAGTACAACCACCTCCACACCTTCCCCTTCTCTTCCACATTTCATCGCTTATGCCCTTTACCGCACTCAACTCCGCCCATCTGTTGCCTTCGCAGCCCTCAGCCTCCTCCAACGCCTGAAGGCTCGCTTCCCCACCACTCGCGGGTCCTCGGGATACCGGCTGTTTATCACCGCGTACATGATCGCTTCCAAGGTCATCTGCGAAAACACGTACTCGAACAGATCGTGGTGCGTCGTTGCGCAGGGCATGTTTCCGCTAAGAGAGGTCAATCAGATGGAGAGGGAGTTGTGTATGTATCTAGATTGGGAGTTGACAGTGGACCTGGCGAGCTTGGCAAAGCTGGACCTCGTTGTGAGAAAGGAATTCCAGGACTATAAAGGGCCGTTTCCAGGCGACTTTTGCAACCAACTTCTGGGCGACGAATCAGGAGTTGTGTCAGGATGTACATCATTTGGACCTGCGCCTACTAGTACTAGTACTTCGAGGTCACCACCGGGAGTCAAGGCAAAGGACTCGAAGACATCGTCGACTCGGAGTCTGCCGCCAGGAAACTCAGAGGAAGCCTCGAGGTGCTCGATCCAACACATGTATCCAGTCTGTAAGATATTCAAGTTGAGCAAAAGTACGTTCTTCTCTCCGGGCCAATTGTGCTAATAGTATGCACATCTGATGCCACCATTCGTTCGGCAAGTCTTGGAATTGAGTAAGACCAGACCTAGATATTCAGGAGGGACAAGTCGGAAGTGCCACACAGGTCGAGGTTTTTTTTCCTATCATTCAGCCAATCTCCATCGCTTTCTACGGCTCCGCTTTGATCTTGACTATCTCCTGGCCCAACTGCGACTTGAAGAACATTCGGCATGTACTCATGACACTTGCTGAGGTCCAGCTACAGTCAATAACACCGACGAGTTCAGCTTCGGATGTTCTACTTCGACGTACCGATCACTATCTCTCCTCTCGTCACCTTCAAAGTCCCCCCTCGTGACTCCCTCTTCTCTTTTGTGTAAACAACACTTTTATCTGCCCTTGCTTCTTCCTCTGCATCTTCCTCTGCCCCATCGAAAGCATCTCGTGTACGCGTAACTTGTAAATGATTATATGGGTATCTTCGACGTAACAAGTACGATACATTACGCTACCACTCGTATCATAGAGTCTCCAGATCTATCAGCATATCACAGCTGTATAACCGTTAGCACATCAACCCTACATCGTCTTAAACCCCTCAACCAGTACCACCGGCCCCTTGTACACCTTCCTCGCTCTGACCACGTAATCCACCATACACAACACACCCACACCCACGAACATCACCGACGCCCAGTTGAAGTCCACGAGTGTCGTCGGCGTCGACATGGGCCAGAAGCACCAGAAGAACGCGTGCAAAGCGTAGAGAACTCCGAGGGTGTTGACGAGCACTCCCCACCGACCGAGAGACCAGCGGCATTGTGGAAGGAGCTCAGGGTGACGGATACGGCGGTAGAGAACAGCGCCGATGGAGATGACGTAGGTGATCATGAGAGAGACAACGTTGAGGGAGATGACTACAGGTAAACGGTATCAGCGGTGTGGGAGACGAATAAGACACAGCAGAACGTACTGGCGTTGAACGCGACATCTGAGCCAATGTTGATCAGGCAGAGCACAGCGGTGATGCAGCTGGTCAGAGTAACCGCATTCGCTGGAATCTCCAAGTCCTTGTTGACCTTGCCAATCCATCCACTGAACGGCAATCCATGGTCCCTTGCGAACGCCCAGGTCTGTCGGGAAGTCGAGAGGTTGAACGTGAGCGTACCGGCAAAGATCAGGATGGTGGGAATGGCGTTGAGCGCGACGACGCCGCCGGGTGAGACGGCTTGCGCAAAGACCCAAAGGTGGGGGTAGCCAGTCGCATCTTCGAGTGCGGCGTCGAGATCGGTGATCATGAACATATAGGTGATGAGGAAGACGATGCCCAGGGCGCCGTTGATGAAGTACGAGCCCATCATGGCGCGTGGGACAGTCTTGCCGGCGTCCTGGATCTCTTCAGACATGTGCGCTGTAGCGTCGGAGCCTATGAGAACACCATCAGCATAACATTCAATAAGACCAAACACATCCTAGACTCACAAATGCACGCGTAAATCGCAGCAATCTGCCCAACCATCAATGACAAACCCATCGAATTCCACCCACCACCGTTGATGAAGTGCGTGAACGTCACCTCCGCACTCGCGCTCGGAGCCAGAGCCCACAAAACAGCTATGACAACAAGGAAACCAACGACGTGAAGGCCAAGCATGATGTTCTGGAAGACCGGCATGGCTCTTGATCCCCATATGTTCAGTCCCCAGACGAGGATGGTGACGCCGATGCACATGAGCGTGCCTTGCCAGTTGGTCGGAGCGTAGTCCGGATAGGCAACAACGGCGCATGATTGAATGAGCGTGCCTACGAGGAGGGGACCAGACGCTGTTCCCGCTTGCCAGGAGAGAGTCGACATCCATCCTGAGAGAGGTTAGCTTTCAGTATTGCCCCGGTTAGGTCAATAATCTCACCTGTGAAGTAGCTGAGCGGCTTCTGTAGCGACGGAGGCGCAAACTCAGACACCCAATGGTACTGTCCCCCTGCTGTTCTAGAGCCATAAACAATGTTAGAACCGCAGAGCAACAACATCGGCAAAGTGGAGACTTACGGTGCCATTGATGCCATTTCCGCTAGCGACAACATCACGAAAGTGAAACCAATGAAGGTCCAGATGTACGACCAAATCAACCCAGCTGGGCCTCCGTCGACGAGTCCTTGGTAGGTGGCGGTCAATAACACCTCCCAAGTCCCCTGGATGATTACTGTAAACGCAATCGCCGAGACCAGACGGTAGTTTCTCTGTGGAAAGGAAGTTTTCGCGTTAGAGCTTCATACGCGCCTGAGATAAAAGACAGGCGAGAAGACATACCCTCAACTCCTGCTCCTTTCCCATACGCGACATGTCCGCCTTATCATTCTGTGTATGGCCCTTCGAGAGAACCGTGTGTGATCCAGACTCGGAGTCGTCGAAGCTGCTCGCCTTCATGTCGGCGCGTGCAGAGGTTTTCTCCGTTCCGCTGAGCTCCATACCCTGGCAGGACGTCGACGAAGGAAGGAAGATGAGAAAACAGTGGAAAAGACACGTGCGGTGGACGGCGTAGATCTGGAGTTCTCATCGGTTCGAGGCGCCCAGGCAACAAATGTTCTCAGATTCTCCCATCCGTTGGTGGTTCCCATCGGTTATTCGGCGCCCTCTCCCACGAGCCTGCCGGCAACGATGTGTAGCTCAAGGCCGTCATGTTTCGGCTATGTTTGTTCTGGGTCGAGATGGTCTGCTTGGTGGGAGGTGCGAAGGACGGAGGGGCGGTGGTCGACATGGGTAAACGGGCAGGTACACTGCGACGTGCTGGAGTTGTGCTGAAGTTGGGTGGCCGATTAAATTGTATCTTGCAGGGTTGCCGACCGTTTTCGATCACACATATGTACAACACTCGACTGCTCGTCATCTGAGAAGCAAGGCATATCAGCATACGTGCAGCAAAATTGTTTGCTCACTTAACGATTCTGAAAGCTCGGAGGCTTGGAAGCTGATAATTCTCGAACATGCGCTTGAGACGAGGGCTCGATAATCGCATCTCACATGTGAGCATTGCGTTTGCGTGGGTATTTGAGAGGAGCCTAAGAAACTTCAGCGAGCCCAGTGGGCCCTAGATCTGGAGAAACAAGCTAAAGACCCGCGATGACGGGACATAATCGAGATGTGTTGGAGTTGTATGTATGAGCCATCTCACTGGGAGGAGATAAGCCTCTGACCGCCTATTGCACGTTGGAAAGCCAAACGCTCGACTCATGCGCGCACACATTTCTCTCGATTCAGTGCCCTCATTCGCAATGGGCTCTCCTACAGTTTCTATTAGGCATGCAGCAGAAAGTTACCCGGAGATTTGAGAGATTGTGGTGAGCATCGCAAAGACCAAAATGAAGGAGGAGAGCGGTGGTTTACATGCGTCAGAAACGATGCTAAAGACTGAAATATTCACAGTTATTGGTGGAAGCTGCAGAGTTGCACGCGCTCACGTCCGGCTGGATCGATCGTAACTCTAACCAGACCCTAGCCAACTTCCTCTTCACTTTCACCTCGCTCGCCTTCAAAATTCGAGATGCTTAGGTTATCAGGGTCTTTCCGACGCGCAAACTATTCCTGCTCTGATCGGCGGGCACCTGCATGAGTCAACATATACCACCATTTGTCCATATGTATCGATTCAATAACGCCCTTGTTTCTCCATATATCGCTGCAAAATGATCACCATTGTTCTTACAGCCTTGAGAATTGAGTACTCTACTAGAGTTATCTTGTTTGACTATGACCATAAGGACAGGACGCCACTGTACGCCTAAGCTGAACGGCGGTACATAATGGCGAGTGAATACTTTCATTGTTCTTTCCTCTTCCACACTACCCAACCCGGCCCGCCCGCCCTTGTGCCCCTTGTATCCTTCCACTCACTGCCTTCTACTTTCGTCCATTGTTCACTGCTGCTCGACAACCTAGATTGTGATGCGTGCAGACTGTTCCACGGCAACGGCAACTGCTACTGTGGATCTCGCTACCTACACAGAGGTTACCATGGGTGCTAGTACGCAACAGGCTGCGTTGCGCTGTAAACGTCCTTCCACGCCGATATCCTCCAAATCGAATAAAGCTCGCACAAGCGGTCGGCTCATCGTTCATCTCACCCCCCAACTTCCCACCGCCGTCTTACCTTACCCAATTCAGCCTCACTCCGCTCGACGTGTACACAAGCGTCCAACTTTTCGACCCAACCCTGCTACAACTTGAAGCTCGCCCAAATCGCAAATCCGCAAATCAGACCATGGGTGTATTCGACACGTTTCGCTCAGCTTTTGGTAGCACTCCTCCGAAGAACATAAACACCGGATCTACGGCCCCTTTTGTAGACCCCACTCTAAACTATTTCTGGAGGAACCAGGCCACTGGCGGTCAAGACATTTCCTGGAGCTCGAAAGATGGTGCTTGGAATTACGACGCTTGTGTCACACCTCGCAATGCAACACCTCGCTATATCACACCTTTCCATTCTACACCTATCCCTTCTACACCCGTCCATTCGACACCTCGCCACGTTACAGCTGCCCCCAGTCCGCAATGGTATCGCTGGTATGACCAAAACGGAGTATGGCATTGCTCAGATGGCAACGGACTCCATTACACGTACGGAAGTGCTGGCTGGCGCGACTACAGCGCGGCGCCGACCTCTCACACTCCGCGATGCCTTCCGCAAGCCTCCAACAGTTCCTTCAACTTTCCGTTCTCCAATGCAGGCAACGTATCACCGTATCCCCTCCGAATCACCAACGGTACCACAAACGCATCACCCCCACACCAAACGTTTGCGACCTTCGGCACACCATTCATCAGCAACTGGCAAGCAGCTCCCATTCAGACTGTTGATCCATATGGCTTCTTGTCGCCTGGAACCGGGGTCCCGATCCCGTACCATTTCGCACGGAGCTCTCCCAGTGCGATCGACAATCTGCACATCTTCAACCCCGGAGTAGAACCCCCTAGATTCTTGTGAATGCTGTCTCTCGGGGTGAGTATCGCTTCTCCATGTCGTGTTTTTCTACGCAGCGGTTCTCAACGGATATTGACACAGATATAGAAGCCAACGCTGCAATCAAGACGGGGGAGCAGTATGACGATTAAGGACTTATTGACGACCTTGATGATCCCCATGTTTCTCGGAACGATAACGGACTTGACAAGAGATTTCACGCGCGCATCGACCTTTGGTATCAAGACCTATCCGGGGTCGCACTAGCTTACTTGTATCATCTTATAATTACGACCAGCTCTGTTTCTGTCACCAACTTGAATCTATGATGTTTTGCAATAAAGCTGGTGGCGACGTCGACGCGAGTACTGGCAGTGTCACATACGTATCGAAGATTTTCTGAAAGAAAGCGTCACGACAGACTTGAAGACAGTCAGGGTTGCTCTAAAAGAAGAGAGTTTTCTACAAGTACGAGATTGCATGCAAGATCTAGACGTCAACTTGAACGCAAGGCCGAGCTGCAGCATGAGAAAACAAATTCAACGGACTACAACGTACATACATGTAACGAAATCTAGTCAACCTCCGTCAATTCGATGACCTGCCTTGCGCTCGTACTCTTTGCTGTCGAATGAGTGAGAGTTGACAGCAAGTCGTGGTCGCTTCGCCTCCGTCATATTCACATATCTAACAGATTCACCAGGTTGGCGGCGTTTGTTGCCGTTGCCTAAGGTCTTTGGTTTTGATGGCATAGTCTGTCGACGCTCTAGTTGTTCCAATCGACTCCTGAGGATTTGGTTCTCTTCCTTAAAAAAAGAAGGATAACCGCGCATCAGTATCGCTTGAATAGTCGGTGGTACGTAAGCAGACTGTAAAGACTACGCACTTGCAGCTCAAGCTCTGCTATTCGTTCTTTCAGTCTTCGATTCTCACCCTAACAGAGAAACGTGGGTCAACAGTGTACTTAAGAGACCAAGAACGTACCTGCAGTGCATCCACGGTGTTGATTGAACCCAAGGACGGTGTGCGAATCTGAGGTGTTCTAGGTGAACTCTGACCGCTGTATCCTCATGTTCAGGAAACCTGGTCTGGGGTTCTGCCACTGTATCACCCTCGAGCTCGGCAGTGGCGTGAGTACTCTCTTGTGTAAGGGGTCTCAATGAAGAAGATTGATTATTGGCAAGAGGGCCTGTCGATCCCAGGATAGTAGCCGCTAGTACTTAAGCTTGAGGGCGGTGCGGCTCGTCGGTCACGGTGGTAGACTCAGGTATCGGTGATATATTCCTCCTCGCTCGTAAGATCTCTGTGACGTTCATAAGCAACAATGAAGTAAGCACTTCACTCTCGGCCCAAAGAGACAGTAAAAACTGTGAATTACCAACCTCAAGAGATGTATCGAAAGGTGAGCGTCGCAACGGACTCCAAATGTTGAGTTTCATGCTTCATAGCCCAGCTCATCAACGGCAATGGAGAGACGGTCTCTGAACAAAGCCTGGCTCACGGCGTCAGCAGCCATATCTCCGTCTAATGATGAAACACTAACCGTCAGGAACTTACCCTACTGTATGAACCAGCCTCTTCGCCATACGCTCATGCACCTGCCTGTTCTCCACCATCAAGCCGTTCACCGATGTGTAACTGAACGCTGCCTGAACAGTTGGAGATTGGGTATTGGAGCTCTGCTTTGCGGTGACGAAGCTGACGCGACGGATGTCAACTTGGAGGGTGTTCCTTTGGTTTGCTCCACTCGGACGATTATGAAGAAACTGGTCGTCGTCTGAGTTCGATGAGCAGGTGCGTGGAAAGTCCAACGGACGATCGTTAAGTTAGAGAGCAATATCACCCATATAATCACAGAGCGACTGGACGCTGGTACCCACCTGTAAGCTCAACATCGGTGAAGCGCAATGGCTGTAACGTGGACTCAGATGTCGATAGGTGCGACATTGCATACTCTCTACGATCCTTCTCCTCGAACGCAGCAGGAAAGTTCAACATCGTCTAGAGAAAATGGTCACCCTCAAGCTTCAGATCGGCCACGGAGACGACCTTTGGCGCAAAGATAATATAAACTTTGAACTCCTGCAGCGGATCCAAACTTTGTGTTAGAAGACGTGCTGTTTACATAGCAACCTAGAGCCGATAGTAATGGAGCATGAATTATTTTACCGACTTGAGATGCGATCCAGCATTCTGAAGTCTTCCCATGCTGGGAGGACTTGACATCGTAGCAGTCCTGCTCTTCTCCGTCGACTGTCACCCAAGCAGAGTACTACTCCCCGTCGTCCCCGATTTGTAGCCTAGTCATCACTTGCGACGGAGATGTTCAGATCCAGTGGCGGGTATAATCAAGTATGTTGGGTACAGATCTGGAAAGAAGGAAGTACGTCTTCAGTGCAAATTCAAAGAGGCACTGTGCACTCATCTGTCACGGCAGAAGTACTGGAAGCTCTGGCGCCGAGGCCATGCTCGGAGACTCTAGGAACGTCCGTGGGAACCGCGGTGTTCGTACTTCTCATTCGCCAGCGTCTCACGACCCCCAGGGACTCCAGAAAGTCGATCGCAAGGAAACATATGATGGATATATACATAATGCTAAAGGTTTGTAGAGCTACAGTAAAAGCCATCTCCGATGCACAAGACGCGTTTAATCGAACGTCAGGTCTAGGACCTCCTTAGCTCAGCTCGACACACGACGTCATTTCGCCACATTTTTCCCAGAAGCATCGCCCGATTCTCGCTTGACGGTTACGGCCGCCGGCTGTGACGATGAGCTGGCCTGCTTGCTTCTCAGCTGCTGCCAGCGATCTTTGAGCCGCTGGTTCTCCTCCTGTAAATATGGAAAATCGATGGGTAAATGCGGTGCAGCTAGGAAAGTTAAACGTACTTGTAGTTCAATCTTTGCGATCTCCTCTCTTGAAATTTGATTCTCTGCCTGCAGGAACAAACATGGGTTGAGTTCGAAGATCGTACAGATCGTACAGATAGTTGAACAAGAACTTCCACCTGCAGCGCAGCGATGCCGGCCGCAGGACGGCGCGCGATGTTCTCCTGAGATGACCCCTTTTGTTTAATCGTGGGAGCCTCTTGGGAATAAGGTTCGACGTTCGAGGTCTTGAGAATTCGATTCTCTTTCTGGAAGGAAGGAACATGGGTTGAGTTCGTAGATCAACCAAAGAGTTGAAGAAGACTTCTACCAGGGCGGCAGCAATGCCGCCCTGAGATGACCCCTCTTGTGTATCAGTCGGAACATATTGTGGAGGGAGAACAATGGTCTTGGGCACATTCTTTGAAACACCTCGAGCTCGCAGAACGCCTGAGGTAAAAGTACACCCAAGTGAAAGAAAACTCGCCACACGTGGAGAATTGACCAACTTAGGGAAGTGCAACTGAAGGTGAATGTCACGAGAGTCTCTCCACGAGTAGAGTCATGTTCACTTAGTAGCATAGGATTTTTGCTATTCGATAGATTACTGAGTCTGAGCGCAAAGTCGCTGGTGTGGGGCGTGGTACGGCGTGTGAACTTGGCTGCAGTCAGCACCAATTCCACTTTATTTCTAGACCTGTTGTCCATCGATTCTTGAAGAAGCTGGTCATCGTCTACGTGTATGGCGTACCGCTGGTCAGTGCGCTCGTGTTCCTGTTTCCGAACATAAATGTACGCTACTGACCGGTGATCTCGATATTGATGAAACGGAGCGATCTGGTTGTTGACGAGGAAGACCACACAAATGCAAACTTCTCCTGCCGACCATCCTTCTCCGTAGTGTGTTGAGAATGACTGAGATTTACGCCTCTGACGTAAGAACCACCAATTACCATATCGGCAACGCTCTCCACGGCTGGGGTGTATTTGTAATGAACCGCGAAGTCCTGAAGTGGGCAAAGCCAAGATCATGGCGGTGAGCCCTCGTGGGACGTGAAAGAAGGCGAGACGTAGCTCGCATCTTCTCAGCCTGCGACGCCATCCAACACTCCATGTTCTTCCCATCCTCCGAGGTCTGGATGTCGTAGCATTCCTGCTCCTCCCCATCTATAGTCACCCAAGCGGAGAAGTATTTCCCGGACTGAAGTCGCGTCACTCGCAGCTGAAAGAGATCGAAGGTAATGCCAAGGTGGACGTTATGCAACATGAGAGGTCGGGGATGCAGAATGCACCGATTCCTAGGTTCGAATAAGCTGGAGCCACGGAGCAGGCGTTCGAGTTGGACTCTGGAGGAGGAGGAGAGTATTGGAGGCAAGTGGGAGGAGTCCAACCTTTTAGGCTTGACCGCGATCAGCACTTGTCCGCGTCGGCAGCAAGTCCGTGGACGCCGCGGCCTTGCACTCAACCTGGTGGTCAGAGGTCCTTAGCCGGTCATACTACACCGTTACAGCAGAAGAGGAGGGTAGAGAACTCGTCAACGTTGGCACGATCAAACAAAGGGTTACTATACATCATTAGACCAGAGGTATACATGGGTACACGATACATCGCCGAGATACTCTACAATACCCTCAACCTCTCCCCCCACTCCCCCCTCATCCTCCCCAATCTACTGCTCGCCGTCTCCTTCCCATCCAACCCAGCCATCTGCCCATCTACCACAGCCGCCTTCGTCTCCACACCAAGCCCCCCATCCCCTCCCATCTCCACCCGACACCTCTCCCCAACCGCCCTGAAAATCCGCTGCATCTCCGCATGCTTCAACCCCGCCGTCGACGACGCTGCGCGCTTCGGCATATCCGCAACCTCCAATGCGATTTGCTCGAGAGCACTTGGGAGACGCGATGGCCATGGGCACGATGAAGGATCCTCACTAGACCCATCTTCAGGAGTGTTCGTGATATCTCCTAGAATAATGCGCCCGGACCCACGCTTACCGAGGACTTTGTGCGAGCCCAGGGTGCGAGATCGGATGCAGCAGTCTGCGGCCTGTTGCAGTTCCAGCGCAAAGGGTACAGCTTGGGCAAGGCCACGGAGGTGAAGGGTGCGAAGGGAAGGACATGCTGCGTCAAGGTTACCGCGCTGGAGAAGGCCCACAGGATTTCGGTTACCCGTAAGCGAGAGACGTGTGAGGTTCGGCATCGGAGAGCCCGTGGTGGTATGAGCATGCGGATACGGGTAAAACCCGAGTATCTCGAGGTCAAGAAGCTGAGGAAGGTGCAGGGAGAAGAGATGTGCGAATAGAGACGTAGATGAGAAGACGCTATGTGAGGCGTCGATGACAAGGGAGGAGAGGGTGGGCGCAGCGATGGAGAGGATGTACGCGAGGTCGGTTTTGCCGAGGTCGTAGGGGTGGGAAGTAAGGGTGCTGGTGTCAGATACGAATAGGTATCGTGGTGCGCTCGTGTGGCCGGTGCCGTTCCATTTCCTTAGTTCGCTTGCCACCCGTCGGATCTGTTCGGGAGAGCTCAGGACGAGCGACTGGAATCGATACGGGGCGACGAGGGCTCTGGAGTTATGGGAGACGAGGGAGAGTGCTCGGTATGTGCTGCCATCGTCAGTGCAGGCAAAGTCGAAGATGTGGGCGAGGATCTCGGGGGGAAAGTGTGGAGCAACCATAATCATGGGTGGTATTCTGTTCGAGCTTAACGTGAGAGGTGGATACGCTTCTGTCGAGCTTCATGGTAAATTTTCAGTGAACCGTGGGCATACAGATAAGAGAACGGACATACAAGAATAAAACCCTGGCAGTGAACACTCGGTTGGGAGTTTGCTATGGCACTTGCAGCGGTCGTCTGCTGTTGGTAGTCGTTCCGAGTCGTCGAAGTCGTCGAACAGGCTAGTTATTGGGGTATGAAGTGCCTTACTTGCAGTAGTAGCAGTGGATGTAGGTTCGATAGAAACCGTGTCCGGCAGTGCTTTCCAATGCCTCTCAACATCTTTGAGCTCATTGCGCAATCGGGTTTGCCACCGAATGGCGACATTTTCTAAGGAGGATGCGTGATTCCAACGTGATTCGGCTAAGCAGTTACTGAGCAGCGATCAACTCAGCTGACTCAGGCGTTCAGGTACCATTTCAACATGAGACTCGAGAAGATAACTGTGAGCCAGCTGTGAGCAGAGGAGAACATACAAGTTTTTCGGCGCGATCTTGGAGACGACTTGGAGAAGGTTTACAGAGCAGAAAAGATGGATAGACATCAACGAAGCTGATGAAGATCGCCAGGAGCTGACAGCGTCAAGAAGTGTGGGGAAGACCATCAAACTGGGTGGCGCCGGCGCTCCGCCGCCTTCAAGTTCATGGAATCATGATCAAGTATATCGACGTTTGTTGGAGGTCGCACTTCAGCCTGCTTTTCAGCTTGCTACACGCGTAAGCCTTGAGATCGAGAAGAAAACGATGGTGATATATGAAGGACGTGTAAGCGTGCATTATTCGTAAATCCAAGTATATACACCGTCTCTACGAGACCAAGATATCGAGAGCTTCGACGCTGATTCCGGAAGGAAACCAGCGACGAATGCAGGTAGTAACAAGCACGAACGTAGATACACACATCATAAGGAAGGTCAGGTAAGTATATACACTGTTCTCATGATAACACAATGAGATACGGTAGGTAAATGGGGAAGGAGGCTAATAGCTACAAAACAACGGAAAAACCAGGTAACGACCGTTGTTGGGTGACAGACAAAAAAAAAAACCACATCTTAGCCCCCTAGAGAAAATGAAGAAGAAAGATCATCTACGGAGGGAGCTCGAGATTCGACCTGAAACTACTCCGAGCGTCGCTCAACGCCCAGTAAACGTTACGCCCTCTCGAAGTCGAGTGACCATAGTCCACCTGCTTCTAGATCTGAACACGTCAAGAACGTCAATCGGTTGAAGTATAGGGATACACCCACCAGAAGCCACATTTCAGACCGCCTCATCGCGTGTGCTCAGCCCTGGCAACTCATTCGACTGCCCTTGTCGAAGATTCCGATCGATAGACGATACAGGGGGTGCGGTAGACCCGGACAGCGATCTGCCACGTCTAAATATCAGCACCCGGACATCGATATCCACCTGAATCTTGGCCTACAAGCACTCACATTATCGAGGTCGCATTCAGCCCTGGAGACTTCGCGCTAGGTTTCACGGCATCACACTCCGTCGACGACTCCACCTCTACCCTCAACTGCAGAGGAACCGCGCCCCTACTAGCACCCTTAGTACTTAACGACCTGCCCATGCTCCTGTCGAGCTGCACCCCCGACTCGATATCGCCGCCTGAGATATAATACACCCCCGACTCTTCCGAAGTGGGTGCGTTGAGATGTCTAGCGCGAAGACAGAGGTTGACGCGCGCGTTGAGGGTCATGAGGAGGGAGTTTGTGTATACTGACGTGTGCACATTACGGTGAGATGAGATGCGGTGAGATGAGAGGGAAGGGGAGGGGAGGGGATCGAGGGGGAGAGGGTGAGGGTGACTTACGATGGGGTCCGATTATCGCGAGTACCATCCATGAGACTAAAAAGGGATCTTAGTCGGATAGAAGCTCGTCTTGTTCTGGTAGAAGACTTACTGTTAATGGGGGCGAAGATAGTCTGTAGGGGCGTTAGTACGACTATGAACGTACGAGAAAAAGGCACGCACCGAGAAGAGAAGGGATAACATGAAGATTCTGTGGGTTATCGGATTAGGTCAGACGAGTCCACAATAGAGGAAAGGGAAATAAGCTATTCTCACGTCCTAGCCGCACCAGTCTCTACAAACCAAACCATAATCAGACCCAAGACTCGTTACTGGATCACTCAACAGACCACGGTGGACTTACGAACGGTATACAGAATAATTTTCGTCATGCTATGTCTCGTCCTAAACGTTTTCCATCAGCCCCACCCACCAAACTCAACACAAAAAGAACGCACGGCGTAACATTATCCTTCCTATGCTTCCACAACGACGCCGACACCAGAATCGTCCCATTCACATCACTCAGCGTGCTCAGCGCGACCGTCGCAAGCAGCAACGGCCCCGTCCAGCCCTGCAGGAACAGCGAGTGTTCTTGATCATTGCGTTTGGCAACGGCGACGCAGGATAGGACAGCGAGGAGGAAGAGCGCGACGTTGCGCGTGGCGGTGACGAAGAAGCACATGTATCGCAGGATGCGGCTGGAGGTGACAATCTTGACGCGGTAGCTATGGAAAGCCTAGTGGGAGTTAACGTTTCAGCATGCGTTTCAATTCGCCGATCTCAAGTGGTCGGGTGAACTCTCGAGCGGTAAATCGGACTTGGTGGTGAAAGGGCACGTACGAGAACAAGCCCCATGCTCACGGTGCCTACGACGAAAGCCACATCAAACGTCAACGAAGCGTTCGGGAAGGTACTTTGAAAGAAGGAGGGGTCGTTGAAGTGGGTGACGAAGGCATTGTGGAGTGAGGCTATGATGAGAGATATGTGTACGCCATCCAGCAACCTGTGCCGCAGGACCTGGATGAGTATCATCATAGAACCAGCTGTGATTGAGAAACAACACGAACCAGATTGCCCCAATCTTGGGTTGGAAAGTAGGGCGTCAGCTAGCCTGAGGGATGGCTCAGCAGAAGGAAGACTCGACGCACCAAGGACTTGAGGTAAAGTTGGTCCTTCTGGAAGTTCCGGAAGTATAGGTAGCCTTGGATGATCGAGCAACCGGCCAAAATTGAGGACAGGAAGGCGCAGACGATGAACACTGTCCCCAGGTAGTCTTGATTCGTAGATGGTGGTAACATAAGTTAGACGATGTTGGGATGTGGTGACCGCGCCTGTTGTTTCTCTAACACCACCAGGTTGGACGCGACGAGTGAAAGACCGGGTGCGCAGCAGGCGATCCGCGACGTTGGAAGGGCAAAGATGATAGTCAGAAGAAAGGCGGGGACGACCTTACATATAGTAAGCCATAGGCATGCCCAGCGACCTTTGAGCGACCTTCGCTCCTCATATTCAAATGGACTTAACATCGCTCGCGCTATCAGTAGATTGACTTATGTCAAGTATAGTAAGGGGGATGCCGCGATGTCGGACAGACCAGAGAGAGTTGCAACGCGGCTTCGGCGGCTGCCGAGCCGCAGGACCAAAATGTTTTATGCGCCAGCACTGAGCAGACTGGCGGTGTGTATGGGGACTTCCCCCAGGTTCAAGTAGGATTTAAATCGCTGAGTCTATCGACATGAATGCACAAGGGAGAGGTTCTAGATTGCAGTACTTTGGCGAATCTCGAACGGGACGGACCCCGACCAGGCCCCGGGATGAGCGGCCACTGATCATGATCGGATCAATGACACCCCGGATCAAGGCCAGTCAGCAAAGAACATGTGAAAGCAGTCACGGTCTCCGGCAATCTCTACGGCTACCATGAACCTCATCTGCTTCCCGAACCACCATACCCTCCTCCTCCCCGCATTGACAATACTTAATATACCTTAAAAATGGCCTCAGAATGGTTCAAGCTCTCAGAGCCCGCTGAGTATGTTTTGTTGATCCAAATGGCGAGGTGAGTGCGGTTTTGTACTTTGACTTTGTACTTGGAATCACAAGTCCTCTAGGAAGCCAGTAAACGCGGCGAATACAGAGTGAGCCATTCTTAGTTTGTTCAACAGAGCACTGGAAACTAAGTAAGAGTCCTTGCTTCAAGGTTCTGGAAAGCGTACGGCGCGCTATTCGACGCCATACCCAACTCCCACCCACACATCCGCGCAGTAATCCTCTCCTCCGCACTCCCCAAAATTTGGACCGCAGGACTAGACCGTACGCTTGCTTCCTCTCTCTGACCTCCTCGGATCATCGCTGACCTTTCTTCAACCTCTACTCAGTATACGACCCAAACCTCGGCACTCAGCTCGCCCCAGCCACGACAGACCCCTTCCGAAAAGGTGCCGAACTCCGAGAGTTCATCGTCGCTTTCCAACACGCTATCGCCGCGCCAGAACGATGCCCCGTCCCTGTTATCGCTGCTGTTCACGGCTTGTGTATCGGTCTGGGTATCGATGTTATTTCTGCGTGTGATATCAGGTATACGGCGGACGATGCGGCGTTTAGTATCAAGGTACGTTTCGTCGAGTACTTTCGTGGAGTCCGAGCTAGTACTGACTCTGGTTCATCCACAGGAAGTCGGTACGTCCCCTCCTCCCCTCGCCTCCCCGCTCTCCTCACCTCATCAATCATCCACCCAGACATCGGCCTAGCAGCCGACATCGGCTCCCTCGCCTACGTCCCAAAAATAACAGGCAACCAATCCCTCATCCGCGAATTCGCCCTCTCCGCACGCATGTTCAATGCCGCCGAAGCCGAGAAAGCTGGGCTCGTCTCGAGGGTGGTTAGTGGGAGCGGGGAGGGGGTGGTTAAGGCTGCGCTGGAGACTGCGAAGGTTATTGCGAGTAAGAGTCCGGTTGCGGTGCAGTCGACGAAGCATATTTTGTTGCATTCTAGGGATCATAGGTTTGTTTCACGCGTCTTTGGTCAGTAGGGGAGTAGAGGTCTGATGAGCGCCCTATAGCGTGGCGGATAACCTGGCGTATACAGCGACGTACAACTCGCTCGCTCTCCAGACTCAGGTGAGCACTCCTTCCTCTTGCTTGGCCTGTGACTGTGACCTCCCTCGTTCCTCGCGTCCGGCGCTAGCCATCCTCATCACGGCCTTCCCCCCCTCATCACGGCCTTTCCTCCTCATCATGGAGTTGTCCTGCTCATCACGGACTTTACCCCCTCATCACGAATATCTCCACAAACTTTACCTTTCCCTTCTCATCACGGACCTTCCCTTCTCACCATCGACTATTTTGTTCATCACTGACCTTTTCCACCCCTTGTTGTTTTTGTAGGACCTAGCGGAATGTTTCAGGGCTGTTAAAGCGAAGCAACAGCCGACCTTTGGGGATGTTCGGAAGAAGGCCGGTGCGAAGCTGTGATTCGATTTCGAGGGTTATTTGGGCTAGGGTGGTTCCATGAGCTGAGGCTAGTTCCATGTTGTTGCTACCCAAATTGTGATATCCAGGTGTCTCCATTACGATCGTCTCTACGGGTTGGTCTTGTGCTCTGTGCGGAAGGACAGTTTTGGTTGTTGTTCTTGTTGCGGTTGGTCATTGTTCTTAAATTACATTCACGTGGACCAGACCAGTCGAGAAGAAGGTCTAGCGCGACGGTGTGCAGACATTAAGAGGCTAGCGTTACGTCGGCTTTGGCTATCCACCGGGTGCTCAGAAGGAGGGTGCGCGGTTCTCATGGCCCATAGCTCATGGGCTCAAAGGGGTATAAATTACGAGGAGTTCGACTACAACGTTGTCCTTCCACGTCTTCATCGGCGCAGATCTACCCCGCTACCCCGCGAAAGGTGGTCCAGAGCGAGCGGCCTGTACTGTATACCTCGGCAAGCTCTATCGTTAGTGGAGTTCCATCAGCACCTGAGTCGACCAGCTGAGGCAACCGCTGTCCTTCCACATCGTTTGAGGACTGAGTACCCTTTGCTACTGAGTCAAGTGGAATACATGTATTGGGTTTCTATGCGCAGCGTCCCATATGGTGATCGCACTGTAATCCCGACGATTGTCTGACGTTGCGTTGTATGGCAGAAGGGGACTGTATTCCTGCGGTACTGTACGCTAAGCACAGCACTGGTACTGGGCGACCAGAAACCACCGCTAGAACCCTGCTATAGGTCACCTCGGGCTCACCGCTGATCTCGGGGTCCGGTGTGTATACTGTACCACGCTAGTGTGGATGCCTACAGTGGCTTCTGGCCTTTGTATCGCCGGCGCAAGAATGTCACTCGGCGAACGACGAAGACCGTATAAATGTGCGCCCGAGTCGGTTGAGTGTCGTCGAGTTTGAAGGCGTCGTCGTGTGGCGTAATCTGCTGGGTGCGCTCTGGCATCTAGTACTCCTAACTGGCCGCTCTTCCTCAAGCATTTACACGGGGTGCTATTAGATGCGGTTCCTCATTAGGCGTAGTGAGGATCGGGCACTTACACCATCCTAGTGGGGAAGACGGTATAACGGTTCATGTTGTCCATCTTGAGTGGCACTTGCCTTATCGAGACGAAGGCCCTGATGATTAGATTCGGTTCAATGTACGTAGATCTCCTGCTTCTTCCACCTTGGAATACAAATGTGCTTAGCGCCGTTCTTTGCAAGGGCGGCTGCTTACGTCGGTTTGGCATCTGATCATCAAATGAACACTGTAACAGCACTCCGAAGCCTCAGATAAGTATATAAACTTTCACCTCCATGGTCGTCGCGATTCCTTCTTTCGAATCTCTCAGCCGGTATACGTACTCTAGAAGCTCCGGACTCGCTGCGTCCATTCGGATCGTATTCCGCCTCGACCCGCTGCTGACGGAAGCTCGTGCCGCTACCTTATCTCTCCGTTGACGACCATCCGATTGTGACAACTTTCTCTTACTCCAGTCGATGTGGCGTTGTCTACAACACCCAACCACACAACCAGGCTACTCTCATTGTTCTCCACCATCTTCCGCTGCGCACGTTGAGAAAACCCGGAGGATCGCCACAGCTTTCTGTGTCTGTCCAACGGCGTGGAGTCAGAAATAAAGAAGAAGAGCACCCGGCCGGTGGTTTATATTGCGACTGTCCTTACACGGATCCTCGTTGATTCAGCACCCCCTTTCAAGACCTTCTCTTCAAACTTATCTTTCGCAGTTTATCCTGCTTGAGAATCCGGACCTGATGTACGTGAATCTCTCTTGCAACCTTGCCACTGTCTCTTGTCCCGCATGCTGACATGCCTGAACCGCCCAGTACTCATTGCGTTTCCCTTACTAAGTTGAGACTGGTCTCGACTAGCGTTTGGGCGCGCTAACCTCGCAGTGAGTGATGTGTAACACCCCGATCTTCACGCTTTGACGGCTGACGCTGACTGTACAGACCTCACTATAAAACCCACAACCTTCTTGCATCGTCTCAGTGTTTCATCGCGAGTTTGGTGAATTGTGGAATCGTGGGTGCTCCGTGTACGTGTTCATCGACCTTTCTTCTCACGTTTATTAGTATGCAATTGCATCCTAGCTTTGTCTCTAGGAGTCGCCACAACAAGGCCCGAGAATCGGCCGCAGCACCACGACCCAACTTCTCCGCCAAACTGACGCCGGCCTTGATAGTGAAGATCACGCAGGCGGCCATTTCCACTATAGAGCGACATAACTCAGAGTTTGGGACCGCTGTGAACAGCGTTATCGACTCGTTGGACTCGCATCAGCCGCCATGGACGATTTCTCAGGTCTGCAGAGCGTGGAGGCAGGCCACGGTCGGCGTACCAGTGTTGTGGAGCACCATCGCAGTCGACTTGGATCGCACGCACAACGCACCTGGATCTCCCCGCTACGACCGTCTATGTCTCATGCTTCAGCGGTCAGCCGACTGCTCTTTGACGCTGGTCGTCCTTAACCGAGAGGCTCGGTTACCCAACTCCCGCGATCCCCTGTTGGACCTGCTTATGCAGCATTCCAGGCGATGGTTCAGCCTGGACCTAGCGATCAAGGGCAACCTCATTCCTTCCATGACTCCCATCCATGGCAAACTGAGCCGCATCCAAAAACTCAGTGTCAAACACACCGAGCCGCACTCGGCGAAGGACGATAGCGCCTTCACCCCTTTCGAATCATTCGAGCTCGCCCCCATGCTCACCGACGTCACGCAGTACGCGTTCCAGCACATTGTCCGGACATTCGCGTTGCCCTGGCCCCAGATCAAGACGTACACCACCTTCTTCGCCGACTATCGCGACTGTCTCCAGATCATGAAGGAGAGCGCCAACACCATGGAACGGTGTAACTACGAAGAGAACTCGGCTGCGGAGGGCAGGCCACCTCTGGGGATGGTCGAGATGATCGAGATGCGGAAGCTCTCGCACTTTCGTCTCGACTTGAACGCGGGCACGCTGGATCGCATGGCCGCCGACCTCCCCAGATTCTTCAACGCGCTTTCGTTTCCTGTCATCGAGGAGATGCGCCTGTCATGGGCTCCTCATATTCCTTTCCACCCTTCCGTCGGCAAGATGCTGCGCCGCACCAACGTCAGGATCCGCGTCCTCGATCTCGAGATCCAGATATCTCCCTGGGAACTCATCGACGCCATCCAGCATATGGTCTATCTGAGCAAGCTGGGTCTATACTGGTACGACGAGGAGATGATCACCGAGATGGGGTATAGATTCGGCGGCACCATCGCTCCCTCTTTGACCCACTTCCAGCTCGAATGTCCCTCGAAGCTGGATGCGCTCGAGGACATGATCAAGTCGCGCCAGAACCCCCCACCCGCGGATCCTCGAAAGCCTGCTCGTCCGATCAGCGTCATCCTGCTGGTGAAGCGGTACACGAACAAGTACCTCAAGTTTCGACCGATGATGCGGAAGATGATGAAGGAGTGGCCAGGGTTCGATATCCGGATTGCGGAGACGGGGTACTTTGGGTCGCGGATACCGGACGCGTCGGAATGGGGATTACTGGGCGATCCGGCGATGGAGGAGGATTGGGACGACGATTACCTGAAGAAGATAGGTACGAGTGGAGTGCCCACATCCCAGGGCGAGGGGTCTGGTAAGGGCACGGGGAGGTCGTACCAAGAGGACTCCGACGATGACTCCGAAGGCTCGTACTCCGACGGGTCGGACGACGGCTACTCCGACGACATGGACGTCGACCAGCGGTGAGATTTACCGGGGGATTCCACGCCTACCCTCAAAATGCTTCGCCATGGTGGTGTCCCTCATTTCTTTTCGTCTCATATCTCTGATCTCCTGTACAAACATACCTTGTCGCCGCTATTTTTCTCTCTCATGTGTAAGCGGTCTGAATACCGGACGGCTGCATTCGCCTGTTCTCTAAGGCCTTCTTGGCGCATCATTTTCATCCCCTCTCATTTTAACGACGCATTCTTGGTCGCATTCTATTCATTCATCGACTGGTTTGCCAACGCCTGCTTGGCTCCCTCCTCGACCTGCAACTACCCCTCACGGGATGGCTCTAGGAAGGGAGGTGCGAAGCAGGGGTTCGGAGAAAGTACTTCCTCGAATTTTCGTCGGGGGTAAATCCCTCACGTTTGTTTCGCTACATGTATTTCATTCAGACATGTACGACCTCGAGCCTGCTAGCTACGCATCTACTTACCAGAACCATGTAATTCTCTTATACATATACATCAGACATTCCTCAGTTCACTACCAGGATCAACGCCATGACATCGTATCATTAATATGCGAGACGTCTTCATTTCCCAGTGTATTCGGCAACCCTATAGCCTTCCCGCACTGTCGTTGTACGGACTTTGATGTGGATGCTCGTATTGAACTCAAGTACAAGGGCTTCCTCCCAGGATCTCATCCACATGCTTCGAGGACGACGGATGGGTGGGAAGATATCGAGACGAGGTACAAAGCCATTCCCCTGTTCGATGACGATGTCATCATCAATCTGTCGTGTTTCCATTCCCCCGCAACCCCCCCCAGACTTCCTCTACCACTGTGGTTCGACCTCATGACGTGCGAACATTGCAATGTTTTCCCCATTCAACCAACGCTGTGACGCGGCATGTCACAGGCTGTCACATCGTGATTTTTCACTCTCTTCCAGCCATAGCTCAATAAGTAAAGCACTCTGTACCAAACAACGACATACATCGCTGGAATAGTACCCTATGTGTGACATATCTCGATTTTAAGCGAAACGGTTGACTTAGAGTTGAGTGGATAGCGTTGCAGTTTGCAGAGTGGCAACCAGACTGTGGTTGAACAGCAGACCACAGTACAATGGTATCAGGGCTCTTGAAAACGCGATTCGGCTCAATTCCTCCGGTGAGCATCTGGATTCAGCCTATACAAAAACAACGCTGTGAGGACAAAGGCAACATGTGTGTCAGGAAGGATGGAGGACGTGTCGACCATGGGTGAGCCGCAAAAGGAAGGTGTCACGGTGGTATCACAGACGTTCGTTGAATATGGCTGAGCGCTACCTTATGCCGTAGATAATCATACCGGACTGAATTGCAAAGTTCAAGCGTCCCGTACGCCACAGCGCTTTTGCGAAACTTTTTACGTACAAAAACCTGCGAGTTTGTGATCATGAGCCTCGGTTCGGGGAGTTCCGCAACCGTGGGAGATCAAGAACATGACTGTGAGAGTTGTGCATGCTCGATCTCGATAAGATACAGACGGTCGCGGGCATTGAACTGTGCGAATCCGTGCCTGGTCTGATTGTGAGTATTCCGTATGTTGGGCCAGATCATGATGGTCGTCAGCATCCAGAGGATCATTCTGAAAGTATAGCCAAAGCACTTACTTGAGTGGCCGGGCTTCTCGCGGCTCTTGCGCACTCGCGCGCTGGAATGATACTGGCGACATGGAGGTACTTCGGAAGATCATCAACGATGTACTTACAGATCTACGCACAGAGCAATGAACTCGAAATACGACCAGTCTCAGCCTACTCAAAGCGCATCTGCCACACAAAGCGTACCTACCGCCCTCGCCCTTAGTAGCTCCTCCTTTTACCCGCACCCCGGGTCCAACTGCCTAGCGCTGGCCACCTACAGTATCTCCGTCGATGATGCCCTCTCAGTTCAGCTAGAGCACTCTTCATGAATACTCTTTACCATACATAAAGATCGAGCTACGAATTGCTTCATCTCTCCGAGCCCAAGCTGGTCAGTGCGAGCTCGAGGAGCACGAAGCTCGATGTCGGTCCATTCAGTGATCACTGTGGATTTGGTGACCAGAGCAGGAAGCACGATGATCAAGTCAGTACACATCTTGATCACGTCGGTAAGCATCTTGGGGCTTCCTCGTCTTACTCACTGTAATCTTCCCCGTAATTAGATAGATAGATGGATTGCGAGGGATAGATCCACGCGTGTGGTTTGAGTTTCTCAAGCTTTTCTCTCTGGCGCGCTCTCACGCTGGATGGATGACGAGACCAAGGTATGACGATCATAACGCCAAGGGCGACACATCCATGCACAGAACGATGAAGTGGGAACTACTCTACAGCGTCGCAGTGGCGCCTCCTTCACCCTCCTCCCTCACCTCCACACTCAACTTACCTTCCTTACTCACCGTAATCTCCACCCACACATCCCCCTTGCCCTTCCTCTCCAACTCAACCTTCCCAACACTCGAACTCTTCTTCCACGACCTATGCTTAACCTCCTCTTCCTCTTCCTCGTCCTCCTCATCGTCATCATCGTTCTCGAGCTTAGGAAGGGTAACCTTCTCGGTGAAGACATATTCCTCCGCCTCGACGACCTCAATCGTCACCTTCCCGCTAGCGGGTTCGAACGTGTATGAGCGCCTAGCGGGGATAGGCGTGTCGACCCAAATAACAGGAACGATCGCCTCTCCATCCTTCGGCTTCTCCGCACTCGAAGGAGCAGGTGTGATGAGAACCCCAATAGTCTTCGAGATCGCATCAACCTCCACCACATCCTCCAAGAGTTCCTTCTCAAACACCGCACGAATGTCCCCATCCTCCTCCACCGAAAGACCGTAGATCAGTCCAGCCTGCGATGCGCATCCGCGCGCAAGGACCTCAGTGGGGTCGAGATCGGGGGACGAGACGGGTTCGTCGTCTGTCCCGAAGCCGAGTTTCGCTGAGAGGGACTCGAGGAGGCCGGGGAGGCATCCGCCGCCGCCGACGAGGACGACTTCGTCTACTTGGGAGGCGTCGATGGATGCGGAGGAGAGGAGGGACGAGACGGCCGTGGCGATTTTGCCGAATACGGGTTGCGCGAGCATGGAGAATCGCATGCGGTTGATGGAGCCGGTGTAGTCGTATCCGTCCTTCAACGATTCGATGGAGAGGGACGCAGCGGTTTTCGCTGTCGCGGACAAGGTACGCTTGGTGAAAGGGAGGAACTGCTCGAAGAGGGTTTGGGCCCGCTTGTCGCCGTGGGGAAGGTCGAGAGGAATCTTATTCTTCTTCGTGAAATCCTTCGCAAAGAACTCGATCAAGGTCTTGTCGATATCTCCTGTGGAGATTTCGGTGCTGATGGAATGGGACAGAAGAACGGCGAGGCCTGAGCGGATCTGGATGAGTTGGAGCGCGAGGGATGACGCGCCGAGGTCGAGTTGGAGTTGGACACGGTCGGAGGGCGCGTCGGAAGGGACCTCAGAGGTAGCAACGGCGACGGCGCCGGCTTCGTCGAGGAGCTGGAGGACGGTGATGCCAGCGGCTTCTGCGGCAACTTTTAGGGCCTGCTTTTGGGCGAGGGTGAATGATGGGGGGTAGGTAAGGACGGCACCGCTGGCGGGGGCACCGAGGAAGTCTTGGGCGGATTGGAGGAGGGAGGCGAGGAAGAGGGTGGCGGCTTCAGAGACGCTGATGATGCGAGGGGCGGCGGAGGAGTCGACTGAGGCTTGGACAGAGTAGGCGGGTACGTCTGGCTGGCTGGGGTGCTCAATCACTGGAGCTGAACGCGTCGAGGACTTGTCAGACTCGGAAATCTCGGAGAATCTGCAAGCATAATTTAGTGAACGATCTCGAGGAAACAGAGTGACAAGTCACACACTTCTTTCCCAAAAGATCTCTGAACCCGACGATCGTGTTCTTGGAGTTTTTCAAGAGCTGAGGGATGGCTTGGTTGCCGATGTACTGCAACAGCTCAGATGACGATCTTAAGATTATGCAACATGAAGGACGTACAGTCTCATCGCCGTGATACGAGATGACAGCGGCAATCTGACGCTCTCCATCCTCCGTAGCAATACACTCAGATTGTCCTTCAGATGTCAAGACGGCGATTGAAGCGTAGGAGTTGCCAAAGTTGATGCCGACAACGGGTTGGAGGCCAGCGGCGGCAGAACCAGGAAGCGGTGTTCCTGAGGGACCAAAGGCGGGAGTAGCTGCGCCTGGACCAGGTGTAACACTAGGGGAAGGGCGGACGGAACCGTTGGCTCTGACCATGATGATAGCGACAAGGGGAGGTGGTGGACGAAGAAATGATAAACCACTGTTTATCACAAAATTTTTGGAGGAGTGGCGGTGCTGCTTAGTTAGCCGCGGCCAGCAGGCAAGCACATTGCTTGCTCGTTCGACCGTGGCACACCACCAAGTGGCAGCGATACTTAGCTCTACCCTCCCTTCGACGACTGATCTCCTGCACTCTCAGCTCAATATCCTGGACATTTTCTACTTGATTCTCCGCAGATCCAACTCGAGCGTTCACTCCGGCCTGCATCCGCAGCCGGTTCTGGAATCTCTTTCACGGTCACCTGCTCGAGAACCTTGACGTCGCGACTTGATCGTGCCACCCAAGTTTCACCATCGTCTTTCACGCGTCTTGGTGCATAATCTCTCTGAGAGACTCGATGTACGCCCAAATGGATTATACACACCGCAAGAAAGCCGAAAGTGATGCCGCCTCGCGACCAAGAGTCGAGCCGCTCGTGGTGGAGAGGATCTGGGACGAGAAGATGGGACTTTTCGGGTTCATAAGGAGCTCTCCCTATATAGCTAATGTCCTACGATCTAACATGTATGGGGGCTGCAGAATAATTTGGCCCGCTACGTAAGCTTTACAGACTGTACTCCTGCGTCGGACTGCTTTATGGTGAAAACGGACAAGCGGTAGGTTCACGTGCAGATTCGGATCTCTCGCTTTATTACTGAGTTTAAAGTATGCTCGTCTCATCATGACCCTTTTAGAATTAGCCAGAAAGTTCGCGATGCTTGGACTCGTACGCTGTCTTCTTTCAGATGCTCATTTCACGATCACAGGTCGGGGGGGACTCAGACTTTGGACGCGAGGCTTCTCAAACAGAGACAACATCGAACATTTCCAAACTGCAGGTACGTCTCTCCGCTTACTCTCTTATAATTACGTCTGTGTCCGGACAGCGGCAAAGCTTAAGCTTATTGCGCCACAGGATGAGCATCGTAATTTGAAAGAGCGCGTTCTAGAACTTGAGCTAGAGGTGAGTAAATCCGAGTTGTGCTGACTCAGAGCACAGGTTTTCGTCCAAACAACGCTTCTCACACTCCTGCTTTTGTTTTGCACGGTGCGTAGGTGGAAAACGCCCAGCTGAAAGCACGCATCCAAGAGCTCGAACGCCAACGATTACGATTTGGGACAAGCGTATTCTCGTTCTCGTTTATCAGCCCAGATCGACTTGAAGAGATTTCTGGACGGCGTTCGTGTTTTCTGATCGATTCAGAGGACCTCGATGCCCAAACTTTGACAAAAGGGTCGAGATCTGATGCGAGGTAGTAGTTACTAATTGTTCTTATTCCAACGACCAACGACCGAGTGCCAGCGTCTCTCGCGAAGGTCTCTATACACTTATATCATACAGCATGTTTATTCATCGTACAAATACTACTACGTACAGTGTGCGTCTCTTGGTTTTCGCATCCATCAGTCCACCGAATTTGTCGAGTTCAACTGCAGAATTCAAGTTGATTCAAGACAGCGCAGTGAGCTATTGGAGGGGGTAATCAGATCGCTTAGTGTCTCTGGACTCCGAGAATCGTTCTTATTTAGCATCGGACAAGTATTTCCGGTGCATTCCTGGCAAGCCGATTCCACTATTCATCTCGCTTAACATACAGCTACCAATGGTTCAATGTATAGGATACGTAGACTGGATCCATCCAGACTCTGCAGGTCAAGATGTGTGGAAATTAGACGCTTTGGAGGTCGTTGTGATACTTTCGGCGTTGTAATCATGGAGGGGAGGGAGTTGTTTAACGTTGGCTCTCGTGGTCAATCGCAGGCGTCGCCAAAGCATGTTTCCAAAGCGGGTCAGCCCCGATCCGACCCATTAATGATCCGATCAAGATCCAGCGGAAGCTATTGCACGTCCCTTGCCCCTGGCTGTCCCTCTGCATCAGCCAATGCGCCCTTGAACATGACCATCACAACTAGTGCACAGATGAACTTACTGTATACACATCCTGGCTCTTCCTCTTCCTCCTTCTCGCTAACAGAACACGTTTTGCTGCTATCCAGCCGATTCCCGACAATGACCACTTCCTGGTTCTGCCGAATGTTCTGATCTTGCTTGCCGCAGCGCCCGCATTTTAACTCAATTGGGCGCCATAGTCATTCTTCCATTTCGACATGAGGAGGGGGCTCGCCAGGCGCTCATCCCCGCCTTCCTTGTCACTCTCATCTTCGCCCTACTTACCCAACGGCGTGGATCGCGTTCTTCCCTACCTCGAAACCCGGATTTACCTATCGTCTCGACCCATCTAGAGGTATTGGACAGGGAGGCGCTTGTGATACGTTGGGCGCAGCTGCCACCCACTGGCAGTGACCGGTACCTTAGCCCATGGCACCACCGACTACGAATCAAGAATACCTGGGGACAACGTTCATCATCAGCGCTTTTCTATCTGCGATCTTGGTTGGGTTCTCCACCATCCAAGGATACCTCTACTTTCGGAACTTTCAGAAGGACCCACACTGGCTGAAGTGTCTGGTGAGTACCCGCCCACCTTCTCGACCGCGCCACTCGCTGACGGTTTACTAAGATCGCTGCAGTCTGGTTCGTGTCTCCAACTTACAGCTGTCCGACGTTCCTAGTTCTGATATCGGTATCTTTACGCAGGATCCTCGACAGCCTTCACATCTCTCTTATCCTAGGCTCCGTTCACAACACCTTCATAACCCACTTCAATGACCCCACTATCTTTCAACATTCATTCCCGAACAGCTCGCTCGCCTTTGACGTGGCGTTCGTTATGGGCACCATGAGCATGGCTCTCGTCCTCGTACGTACCCACTTAGAGCCCCAAACTCTCAAGTTCCCTTGGCACGCATATTACTTACTGCCGTTCATTAGGCCTTCCACAGCTACCGCGTCAAACTCGTCACCCCTAACCGAGTCTTGCAGTGGATGTGCTTCGTGGTCACAGGGACCAGGAACGTGTTGCTTTTGCTGCTTGCTGTATTGTCTTGCGTGGCAATTGGGACGACCTGGGTCTCGAGCGGATCAGCCCCAACAAACGATGAAGGCTCGGAATTTCTTTCGGGCTGGACGGGCTCGCTTTTGCTCGCGACTGTAGCGCTGAGCACGCTGAGTGACGTAAATGGGACTATCATTGTGTCTGCTTCGTTGTGGAAGCATAGGAGGGAGAAACTTTCCTCGTGCGTTTTTACTCTCTCACCTCCGCGTCTATTGTTTTTCTGTGTACATTCATTTGCCCTAACACTGAGCTCATCTTGACCTTTACATAGGACGAGACACCTGGTCACCAAGATTATATTATATACCGTTCGTGAGTTCAGCCTCGTTCCCTATCGGCTTCTGTGATGAGTCGAAAGTCTAACCTATTACAGAGACTGGGGCTTGCAGGGCGTAAGCGCGTCTTCACTCATCACATCGAGATGAAGCAAACCTAAATTGATTGGGCGACAGAATCTTCATGTTCTCGCTTCTCATCTTGGTGAGTTCTTATACCGGTTTATATCTGCAGAGTTCCATGGAACTAACGTTCGTGCGTATAGATTATCTTCGCCCCGATTAACAGTGAGCCCAGGTCCATGGTCCCTTCCCCGGCTGTACTAACCACCGGTACCCAGTCTCATGGATAGTCCTCGTCGTTGTCGGACCCCGAGGTACGCCCGCCAACTTCTTCTTCCTCAGTCATTTCTCACACTCTCATCTTGTAGTATACACCAATTCCCTCCTAACCACGCTCAACACCCGCGTAAACCTCACCTCTGCAAACCTGAACGTACTTGACGAGAATGGCGTGTCGTTCTATTATGTCGGACCGGACCTGGAGAGTATCCAGTTTGAAGGGAGCACGACGGTCACGACGAAGCCTTCTTATGATCATGAGGTTCAGCTGCACGAAGTTGAAGTGAGCAAAAGGGAAAGGGAAGAGGATGAGTGTGCGAAGACTGGGATGAAGAGACAGCCGAGGTTGGATATGACGACGATGTGAGTCTCTTTCTTTCGACGATTGGCGGTTGCTGACGTTCAAGCATGCATTAGCTCGTTGTCTGGGTCGACACCTCCTGTGTCTCCAGTCGTGGATCTCCGGGAAGGACAAACGAATGAGATACCGGCGCTTCCAGGCGACGAAGCGCCTCTTGCAGCTGAAGATGAACTTGACCACCATGATCCTCTGTGGGTACACGACTTGCCTAGGTCTCTCGCGGATCATGACTGACGTCTGTTGTATCGTAGGAGGGACGGTCATCCGGACTTAGAGAATGAGCGTGTGATGTTTCAAGGGTGAGCCAGTTCAAGCGCAGCACCTTTCCCTTCTTCCTCCAGACTTTGACGAGACTACCCTTCACAGCCGAGGCCGCTTCTTCACACTCAACGCCACTACCTCAAGTCCGAGTTACTCCCTTCCGCCCTCCGCTCTGAACCCTAGCCGATTCTCGGATACCTTGTCGCAAAAAGGACCCGTACCTCAAGAGTGGGAAGAAGCAGGTGATGGCGAGGCTTATTTGTTGAGAGATAGAGAGAGCGGCAGGATGCGATTCGTGTTCGTGACGGGCAAATCTGAGTCGGTTGTGGCGAGTCATGAAGGCGAGTTGGAGTCTTTGGTCTGGGATTCAACAAGCTCAATTTATTGACTTGGATGCTTCTAGTCACGCGGACTTTCGACCTTCATCATACACCGTTCTCAGAGCGCAGCTGGACGTGGCGCACGAGTCGATGGAAGGACGACAGGGTTGCGGTTCGATTTGATGATGTGGAAGGTGTGTACATATGTTAGCTGCCTTTGGGATGTCTACTGAACGGTGGTTTTTGATAGCTGCGTATATTTTTCGAAGCGTGTTTTTTGGCGCCGAGCGATAACTCCACTTGCGGCTTGCACATGAGCGACTCCAACCCTGATCTCTGCATCTGTCTCCCTCATAGGCCACACATCCTCTCGTTCTTCTCAAATACCACCATAGGGGACTCATCTTCCATTTCTTGATTTGTTCCTCCATGTAGACCTAGGCCCTCCGGCAAGCTGAACGTTAACAAAAACAGCACTAGTACTTTCCATCTCTTCTTCGATCTCCTAGGACACTGCCAGTGTATATACTCCGACTCGATCTTCCAAATAATGCGCATATCTACGGTTCTTACTACATGCATGGTGCTGTCTTCCTGGTGTCAGACGTGTCTAAGCTCGGAGACAGTCGAGAACGAGCTTCAAGTCTAGATCTGTTGAAACGCCGACCGGTCTACCTAGCGCCACCGGTCAATGTACATACCACCCTTCATGCTCTCTCTGCATTCACCCTGTTGAAACGTGGTCCGAGGAATATTCATGTCTTCACAGATCTATTTACGTTGACAGAACGCGCACTACCCGGACGCGCTGAGTCAACTGATCGTGCTAACCTAGTCGTTTTGACAACGGTTTGACCTCCTCCCTCTCGCGGAAACGTCTCGGCGGACTCCGATCTGTCGTATCTGCCCTCCTGAATGTCTGATTTAGCCCCGCTTGCGTTCAGGCTAAATTGCTAAGAGCACCATGGTTATGTTGATAAGTAGACACTCTTTCGTTTGGACGAAGAGGGGCCTCCGAGTCCCCTTGCTCGCTCTCCACTTAACCTCCACCTCACATCCCCGCCCTACCCCGTCTTTTGCGCAGCCTTGAAACTTTGGTATCGTTGAACAGGTAACAGGCGCTTTTGCAAGCGCATCTGTTCTCGTATCCACGGCTCTTCCTAATGGCACCACCAACGGCGGATCCAGCGTACCTTGGGACGGCTTTCATTCTCTGCGCCTTCCTTGCCGCGATCTTGACGGGGCTTGGGGGCATCCAGAGCTATTTCTACTTCCGGGATTTCCAGAAGGACTCGCTCTGTATAAAGTGCTTGGTGAGTCTGCCGTTTCTGCCGCGCAACCCCTAACTGACCTCCTGCTTTACAACCCAAGATCGGTGCAGTCTGGTTCGCGTTGTTTCGTCTACAGTTCGTCTTCCGGTACTTATTTAGGTCTCGTCACGCAGGTTTCTCGACGGCGTTCATATTTCCCTCATTTGGGTCTCCATACACGACACCTTCGTCACCCACTTCAATGATCCCACCACATTCCAACACTCGTTTCCCAACACCTCTCTTGCCTTTGACACGGCTTTCGTCGCAGGCACGCTGAGCATGGCCCTCGTTCTCGTGCGTCCCCAATCTCATCGCCTCTTTAGCGTGACATCGCGTAGCTGACATGAGTATTCGTGATGTCCCATTAGAGCTTCCACAGCTATCGCGTCAAAATCGTCACGCCGAGTCGAGTCCTGCGATACATGTGCTTCTTCGTCACAGGGACCAGGAACACTGCACTCTTCCTTTTGTCAGTGTTATCGTGCGTATCGGTGGCGAAGCGGGCAACGACAGGCGATGAAAGTCCGATGTTCCTTTCGGGCTGGACGGGGTCGCTTCTGCTCGCGACAGTCGCGCTGAGCACGCTGAGTGACGTGAATGGAACTGTCCTCGTCGCTTCGTCGCTCTGGATGCATAGAGAGGCGACGATCACCTCGTACGTGTTCTCTCCTCATATCCTTGCGCCGTTTGTTCGACCTGACTATCTTATTTTACCTGTGCGCAGGACGCAATACGTGGTCACTAAGATTATATCGTACACTATTCGTTAGTTCTCGATCTTTCAGCTTCCACAGTGCTTCGAGTCGAGTCTGATATCTGTTGTGTTTGCAGAGAGTGGAGCCTGCAGGGCGTAAGCATGCGTTACCCGCCGCGTTCTGCTCTATGAACCTGACCGAACCCGTCTGCTCCACAGAATCTTCATGTTCTCAATTCTCATCTCGGTGAGCACTCGTACTTCTTGGAGTGAATTGCATTCGCCGTACTAAAGACAACCTTCCTACCGTAGATTATCCTCGCCCCGATCAACAGTCAGTACATCCGACGCCCTTTTCAGACGTACGATCTCAGCTGACTTGTACTCAATTCTTACTAGTCGCATGGATAGTCCTCGTCATTCTCGGACCCGGAAGTAAGTCTTTTTCTTTCCCATACGATACGATGCCGACTAATCATGACTTGACCTCTGTCCAGTTTACAGCAACTCCCTCCTGACAACGCTCAACGCCCGAAGGAACCTCAGCTCTTCAAGATCAAACATGACTCTCCATTCGACAGGCGCATCGACCTCCCATGTTGCGGTCGACCTGGAATCTCGTCAGTTCAACGGGAGCATGACTGCGACATCGATTCTGGACAAGGGGTCTCGTAAGCTACGGCTGAAGGAGTCTCAACTCCGTTCAGAGAAGGGGCAGAACGAGAACGAGTCGACGGATCGTGTGGACTTGAAGGCTGGACGGCCGAAACTGGACATGTCGATGACGTGAGTTTCGCATCGCTGTTCTTCTTTGCCGCTTCGAATATTGAGTGCGAGCACGCAGCTCGTTGTCTGGGCCGACGCCTCCTGTGTCTCTAGTCAATGTGATAGATCTGGATCTCCGAGAACGCCAGCCGTATGAAGACGAAGCGGCCCTTGCGCAAGCTGACGCGCTCGTCGATCAAATCCGTGGCTCTCCAGCGTGAGTGCTCTGGGATACTTCTACCTACCACTCGTAACTGACGAAACTGCAACCTATCCACAGCGTTGAGCGATGAGACTTGCTACAGGAGGTACCTCCGACTTCGACATTCGCCACTTCCTTCCTCGTTTCTTGAGACAACCACCCACTCATGTGCTAACCAATATCAGCGCAGACGATTCTCATCCATCCCCTAAAATGCTCTTCCATGTAGACACACAGCAAAAATACTACATATGTATGCATGCATTCGTACCTTGCCTTATCTTCTTCGATATCATGCCACCGCGGGACATTGTATATACCTTGACCTTCCCATATTGTGCATACTCACGCTCCTTGCTCGGTTTGTGCGACATCTTCATTTTCTTCTCAGTATCAGATCGATGTAGTCGACCCTCGAAAAGTTAAACAATAAACGTACGTTGGCTTCAAAACCTAAAACCTGCGTCGTCTTTCCTCTGCGCGCGGGGGAGTCGACAGTCCGCGGTTTCCTCGGAGCTTGGTCGTCGCCTTGCTTGTCACTGCCGCTCACTCCTGCCTGTCTGCTCAAGTTTTAGAATCTATCTCTGAGAAGGATCCACTCTCGGCAAAAACATATCGAATGGAGCGCACTGACCAGCTAGTTTCTATGTCAAAAACGAAGCCAACTCACGACGGAAACCTCAGCCGCTTGTGGTAGAGAAGATATTAGACGAGATCCCGAGGTCACTGTATTCCAAGGTGCTCACACTTGTACGTGTCAAGATTGTCTGAGCGACTTCACTCTCAAGTGATGTGTAGAATGTACCTCCCTACCATGTGAGCTTCAAATAATGACCTCTGACATCGAACCAGTGGATCGAGAGAACGGACAAGCGGTTAACCATCTCCTCGCTTCATTCTGCCTTATCGTCCTGCCAGTCTCACTCGAGCTGTTCTTGACACATGGAACGCTCGTACGTTCTTTCATTCTCTGCTTTTCTTGTTGGCACTCAGCGGATGCGCGTTCTACTCTCCCAGGTCATGGAGGAAGAAGTGGACACGACGAAACCGGCCTCGCTTCCGGTTCTCGAGATAAGACCACAAACTCGAACGCCGATATCCGCAAACTACAAGTGCGTCTATATGTTCTCACCTCTGGGGCTCTGTCGCGTCTGTGTATGCAGAGCGTCAGCTGATCAAATTGCCGGTAAAGGACGAGAATCGCAAACTGCAGGAGCGCGTAGTGGAGTTAGAGCTGGAGGCGCGTTTATTCGTCTACTATCATGGTGCAGTTTGTCAAGACGATGTCTATCCCTCTATCGTTGCCTCCAGGAACAAAACGTTCGGTTGAAAACGCGCATACAAGAGCTCGGAAGTCGACGACCGACCTCATCCTCGAGCTCATCCTCCCAGTCGAAATCGACAACAGCGAGTCTCGAGCGGTCACGTCGTATTTTCTTAGATTCAGAGTCGGAGCCCGACGACGAACCCATTCCGACCTCGAAACCGAAGTCACTGTTCAGAGCAAAGCCGAAAACAAGACGACTAGCGCCATGATCCTCGTAGCGATCCGGTGTTGTGAACGATTTGGGCCCAGGTAGCTTAGCCTTTGCCTCATTTCTCTGCTCGTACTACACACCCCATGCATTGTGCCTATGATTGAGACCATAGAGTTCCGCCGTACAGAACTCCCGAAGTGCTTGCAGCGCATAGTAGAAGCGACGCTCGAGCGAGCAGTGTCTCACTCAGGTCTGTAGGTCTACTAACATTACTCGGTTGTGTCAATGTACAAGTAATCAGCCCGATTTCGAACTTCGCAGGAATTCACGGGTTCTTCGAGGTTACCTGCGTGGCCCGACACTGGTAGGACTTGCGGCCTTGAGTCTGCAGCCCAGACCCATGGCAATCGTCGAGCGCATCATCCGGCTCGCCGTCACCAAGCCCGTTGCGCCTCATGGATGGGCGATGATGACCACGCGAAAGGAGGACCGCATGAACATAATCTGTATCAAGCACTATCGACTCTAGATAGTCTAGGCTTAGGATCCGGAGCTAAGGCAGGACTCGACTCCTCATCTAACCTCGACACCGACGCAGATAAAGTAGTACGAGTCTCATTACTACTGTGCATCATATCCGTGGTCCGTGTGAAGATAGGATCGCTCTCTTGCAACTCGATATTATCGCTCCTCTGATTAGTGCTGACGTCGAGCTCGTTGGAGATATGGTAAGTTAGGCGACGGAGGCGGAGGACGACGCGGCATGATAGGACGCTGTGGACGGCGAGCTGGAAACTGTGGGTGACGGTGAGTTGACATTGGGTGAGGAAAGGCACGAGGGTGACGCACTCGGCGAGAAAGGCAGGCGCTCCCTGAGAGGTTCGGTGTCAGCGACTGATCGCGAGCATATGGTTCGCGAAAAGAAAATCAGCGTGCCTCAACCGTCAACAAGAGAACCCCGTTCGTGATCGAACAAGCTAAAGATCGATATGATGAGCTATATGCCACTCCCGACAGAACACTAGGACGCGCAGGCGGACTCACCCAGAATGCACAGATAGTACTGTACACCATCCTGATACATCGTCCTGGAGAAAGCAAGGATAAGAGGAACCCCCCCGCTACGGGTTGTTGCTCGGTAGTCAAGAATGCCACGGTACATCGTGAGCACTATTACAACTAGGAGAAAGGTCAGTCAAGAGCGAGACCTACAAGCTCGGCAGTCGTACTCACCGGTCTCAATGAATATTACCATAATGTATGCAATGAAGTTCGCATTCGCGCCAGAGATGACTTGCACTGGAGGGGATGTAGATCATCAGATATGGACAGAAAGCTCATAACACAATAGCCACTCACCTCCGCCTAAGGTAGGCAGCAAGAGAGCTACGCAGACCAATAAGACACACTACGGACGCGGTCAGTCACAATGTCGATGGGACTGCTTGAGCAACTTCCGAGTCGTACAGTGTACAGGACAGTAAGAAACCAGAGCATGCGACGACTGCATATCCAGATGCCGTAGGTCCGCGCAAGCAAGATGGCTGTGACAAGGTTGATTAGCGTACTGGTCTGTGTTTGATTGGGAACGAAATGTACCTTCGCAACCAGCGATACCAACGATGAAAAGACCTTCGGACGACGTCGTGAGGAGAAGACGGGAGACGTGTGTGATGAATAGCTCACCGTTAAGCACACTGGTGACCTGAAGAACCGCATGAAGGTCAGGGAGTTAAACGATATATACAGCTCTTCTCAATCTCACCGTAGGATTTCGACTGAGAGCCGGCCTACTCTCGTATAGAAAGTCTACCATCGCGACATCAGCATCGTCAACCGGGCGCCATAGTACAGGTGGCACGTACTCCAACAGAATAGGACCCCCACGATGAGGGGGACATAGCGTGCGACGACGAAGAAACACGTCGTCGCTTTTGACCGTGTCGCTTTGGTGAGACCTGGGCGCGCCTTCCAAACGAGTTGGATCTGGGTTTCAAGCAGATAAATGGGTGATTGGATTTGGCAGGCGCGACTGGCACTATGCACACCTCGTCTTCGAACGTCAGGACATGATCATAGACCTAAGATATGATGAGGAGAAGTTCTGGATAGTCGATCACAGGTGCACGTACGAGCAGAGCATAGCCGCAGACTACCAAGATCCCACGTCTTCAATCAGTAAGGCATGCTGTGCGAGTCCATTAGATTCCAGCTCACCACTGAGGTACTGCAGGTCAACAGAGTTAGGCGTGGGTCATAGAAAGAGACAAGAAAGCCTTACGCACGTTCCGTATCTGAGCATAGTATAAAAACAGCTCCACTGGGATCCGAAATGCCATCTTGCCAATCTCCTCGAGTTCAGCGCACGCGCGAGCTACTTGCACGCCGGCCGCCCACCCAGGGGGCCAGACGTAGCGGACTTCGAAAGATAAGCTCGACCTCGAGCAGAACTTGACGACGACGAAGAAGAAGTGGAAAGGAAGGGAGGTACGCGACTGCCAACACCGTTACCATACATATAATTCGGCGCCGCCCTTGTTATGTGCAGGGTCGGCAACGATAAGTATGCCCATGATTGCCCATGAGCATCATGTATTGTGTATTTTCGTGTGCAGATGCTGCGCTCACACAACGTGGATGACTGAATGAAAACGCTGAGCGGCTGTTGAGGTGCCTTTCGGTAGCCGCCGCTCCTGGCAGTTTCTCTGATGAAATAAGTCCGACGTCGTTATGGAAGAAACGGAAGACTAAGTACTGCTTGAATCCCAAGAAAGAACGGCTTATGTTGAAGGTGGTGTTGGATTTTTGACAACGCTGTGGCACTGCATAAGGCGATTCAGAGGATCCATGTACTGCGCGGACCACCAAGCGTTGTGTGGAGAAACAAGGTTTAGCAGTTGAGGACGCCCGGCGCCCCGTGGTTACGTACCCTGCGTTGCTCAGTGCCTGAAACTCTCCTCCTCTTCAATTGCGGATATCATCATTTGCTCGATGAAAGAGCCCCGACCCAAGCCGTCGTTGGACAAGCTTGTATATAGGAGCATTCATTGTATCTACTATCTGGTCAATGTCTGCTGCCAACCTGCTGCGCTCAATGCAGGCTCCGAAACGACCAGATGAATGCTCAACTACCGCGCCGATCTGCAGGTGTCTGCAAGCATCTTGACGAGCTAAATGCAATTGATATTCGCGCCACGGGATACTATTGAGATATACCTTTCTCCTCCTTTCTCCTAACTTTCTCCGAGCAATTCAAGTTCAAGGCCGTTGGAACCACCGACACCCTGTGCAACGCACACGTGTGACGTGTGGAGTGTTTACCTCATTAACACTAGCCTGCCATGTCGAACACAAGTTCCAGCGTTGTGTACAGACTCTGCCGACGTGAAGTTCATGAGAAACGAACGATGAGTGGTTCCATCCATGACGGTTGAAAGGAGCAGATTGCCTGCCACCGTGCGGCGCCTATTAGTATCAGTGTGCGCTTGTGGCGCCGGCCTGCGCTCCCGAGTAGGTAGCGTGCGCTTCCCATGGCGCGCCTCCTTTGCTCAACACCATCACAATCTACTCATCCACACACCGGCGACAGTTGTCGGACCATAGACCCTTGCAACACGCATCTGAACACATGCAGGGTCTGGACGCGAGAACCAGCAAGACGTCTAAAGATAACGACAGGTCTGGGCAAGCTATTCTTAGGAGTCCAGGAGTCCAGCTTGACGTTGCCTTGAGTCGTCTCAAGAATGATTATGGCGCTCGAAACCCTGAAAGTGTGTTGGCGCAGTAGAAGCAATGGCTGAACGTTTTAACTCATCAGCTACTCAGGTGCGGCTCTGTATGAGGCCTCATGCGAGTTTATGCCTGGTGGTAACACGCGAAGCAATCTGCACGTCAACCCGTTCCCTCTGACGCTCGCTTCCGGAGATGGTGCAACGGTTAGTACCTCATACGCTCACTTGTATGAAGCTCCGCTGATAGCATGTTGCTCAGTAGTGCCGGGATGCAGATGGGCATGAGTATATCGACTTGTGCGTACAGTCAATCCTTGGGCAAGGTTGTCTGTCCGTCTTGCTGATTTTCTGGCAGTATCGGGAACTACAGCGCGGCGTTGTATGGACATGGTCATCCGAAGCTTCAAGCTGCGATGCCCCACATGTCCATTCAGCACCAAACCCTGTGTGGACCAAGCACCCACGAACACGCCCTTTCCTCAGTCCTCTGCTCTCGCTTTCCGTCTATCCAGTCCATCAGGTTTTGTCACTCCGGCACCGAGGCTAACCTTATGGCCATTGCTGCAGCCAAGGCCTTCACCGGACGCAGCACGATTCTGGTATTCAAGAGGGCGTACCATGGCGGCGTACTAGCTTTCGGCGACGAGATCAAGGGTAGCGAGCCTAATTTAGTCCCGTACAAGTACGTCCTGGCCGACTATAATGACGTTGCGGGGTCAAGGAGTTTGATCGTCGAGAACGCACACGATGTGAGTCGAAGAATCCATATATCATCTCCCATACTTATCGTGCACCCTAGCTAGCTGCCATTTTAGTCGAGCCGATGCTGGGCTCTGGAGGCTGCTACCTTGGATCCTACGAGTTCCTGCTCATGTTGAGGGAAGAGACCCACCGAGTCGGTGCAATCCTCGTCTTTGACGAGGTGATGACCTCCAGGCTCTCCGGCGGGGGCATACAGCTCCGGTATGGTATCACCCCCGACTTGACTACCTTGGGCAAATACATCGGAGCGGGCATGCCACTGGGCGCATTTGGCGGCAAGAGCGATGTTATGGCGTTATTTGACCCCAGTATGTCCTTTCTCTCTCTTTCGTCCTTCTCAAGGCGAACTAGTATCTGACACCTTTTCGCAGGACTACCTTCTAGTATCGTGCACCCGGGAACCTTCAACATCAACCCTTTGGCGTTGCGCCTGGGCTACATCGGATTGACGGAAATCTACACTCCGGACGTCGCAGAACATCACAACATGTTTGGGGACAATTTAAGCAGTAGGCTCAATGCTATGACAAGGCAAACGTGCATGTGGTTCTCTGGTCTCGGGAGCTTGTGCGTACCTGGACTTACCTCAGCGTCTGGCGAAGCCTAACGGTGTTCCCGCTAGGATGAACGTTCATTTCTGTGACAAGCAGGCGGGCACTATCAGAGAGTCTCTCGACAACGATAGCGACGTATTGAAGGTATCTGATATCCACCCGCGGTCTTTGTTCCAAAGCTCATCATCATCTCTCATCAGGAACTATTGTACTTCCATCTGCTCGAGGCAGGGATCTATATTAGTAAACGAGGGTTCATTACGCTCAGTCTGGCGATAGGCAATGACCACAAATTCGAGGACGCTCTCATCTCAGCCGTGCAGTCATTCTTAGACAAGTATTTGTCATTTATCGTCGTCCCGAGGGCTTCCTAGAGTGCCGTACCTTTTCATTATTCCATCCAAACTGGGTTCATTGGACCGCGCTCGAGACTCTGCGAATCGTCCCATGACCTCGTTCCTGACGTGGCTCATAGGGTGGTGAAATCCCACGAAACGATGATGCCTCCCACGCTCGCGACGACCAATACACAAAGCGTCGCAGGTTGCCTTGTACCGGCTTCCGTTGCATCTGTGCTCCTCGTGGTACATAACTTCCCTACGTTGCTCCCATATGTTCAACAGAATCTCTCTCGCCCACCTTCGCAATGGCGGCACCTCCGAGCAAACTCACTATCAGACGCATCTTCGAGACGGATATCACTGGTCTGCAGCTCTGTCGTCGACGAGCTTCCCTCGTTAAAGCTGCCGTGTACTGACGTGACGATGCAACGTCCAGAACAGCAGAGGAAGGACATCGTGGACATGCTTACAGAGTCCTTCCGACAAAGTACGTTTCACCGAGCACTTCCACGCGCCAGACTCTTGACGTTTTCGCCATTAGGCATGATGCTCAACTCCATAATCTCGATGAAAGTAGACGCACGGGATCCTTTCCATCGCATGTGTTTGCTCGCAGGTCTCGACGGTGGAGAGGTGTATGTTGCTGAGACGCCGTCTGGGGAGATTGTGGGCGCGGCTATCTGGGTGATTCCGGGAAGGTCGTTCTTGGACACGTACGTGCGCTCATTTTGCGGCCGTTTCAGATGCCGATGGTCTGATACCTCTGCGCGTCACAGGAAGGAACTGCAAACCAAGGCTCTCGTACCGTTAGTGGAAGCCCTGGAGCCAGCGGATTCGGAGTATTGGATGAGCACGGTATGCTCTATCATAGGCACACTTCCATTTCGACAACGCTGACTCACCGTCCCAGTACCTCCCGGACTACATCAAGTACACGAACGAGTGCTTCAGCGAAATTGGTATTTCCAAGGAGGCTATGTGGAACCTGATCACTCTAGGAGTCTTGCCTGAGTACCAGCGCAGAGGGGTCTCGAAGTCTTTGCTTGAGCCAGTGACCCAGAAGGTGCGCAACGTATTTCCAAAGCTCGGAGTGATCTCATTGTGATCGCATTGCTCCTTAGGCGGCACAAACAGGTATATTGCGATGTCTGGAAACTGATTCCGAGACGAATGTGAGTGGTCCAGATTAAACCGACTTTAATCTAATCTCATGGGATTTCATTTCAAGGTCGAAATTTACACGAGAATGGGTTATGAGGTGAAAGGACATTACACATTCCCGAAGGGCGATATTACTATTCCGATGTGGGTGATGCTGGGGAAGTAGCATCTAGTTGTCGTAGTCGAAGCTTATCATTCAAGGTTTGGTCCTACTACTAGTTTGAACATTTTCAGGTGCCTCGAAGAAACGCCGTCAACGCTGATCAACAACGCGAGTGCGGGATCCTCAAATGATGAAATCCGTCCATCAAAATAAGAATCGTGAACCCGGCTCCAATCCACTCGACTGCCAGTTGATTTGACCATGGCAGGCTCTTATCGTGAGAGTGAATTTACGGTCAGCAGTCGAGCATGCGGAACAGACTTCAACGACGCAGCGTCGACTGATAAACTTGGGCTGGCTGGCAATTGTCTGACTTACTGTGTTCCCACCCTTCTTGTCGCCGCTATGGCAGGTGCTGATACCGCTGTTGGTGCTCTCGCACTCGTCGACGTGCAACTCGAGACTTCCATCTACCTGGGGAACTTTTTTGCTCTGGTACTCTACGGTACTCTTTTGCTCGCGACTTTCTCTAGCGCGCCTGCTAAATCTGACGGGATGATTCGTCCGCGTTCCAGGAATCAGCTCATGCATCTACCTTCATCTCCTCTTCTTCATCTCCAGAAGCTCGAAAGACCCATCTATCACGACATCCGCAAACCGCGCCCGGGCGCGCTTCGCAGTTTTTGGAGGTGTCATGCTGTTGCTCGAGACCATCTCTCGGTCGTGTAGCCAGGTCTTCGGGAAGAAGATTTGGATCGATCATCGCAACGACGACTCTGGCCTGATGCCAAACAGCGAGCTCGCCGGCTGGTACAATATACTAGGAGATGCGGCGAGCGTGGTGGTGTTTGTTATGGGCAATGGCTTCTTGGTGAGCGTTGGTGAACACTTTCCTAGGCGTAACTAACTTTGAACCAGCTGTACAGGTTCTATGTGATATGGGCTGGAAAATTTTCTATCCTCGTCATGCCAGGGATATTATACCTCGCGTCAACAGGTACCCTCGGCCGTACTATACGCAGCTGCGTCGAATACGCAAGCACTCAACGTCTTACTCTGTTCCAGCAGTCGCTATTGCCAGTGCGAGCCAGAATATCCGACCTGAGGGAGCTCGACGTCTCGTCCGAGACATGGGCGCACTTGAAATCGCGTCGATCTCTTCAACCGTGGGGGTCAACGTCCTTCTCTCGCTCATGGTGTGCACTCGAGTACTCTTCGCCCGAAGGAGGCTCGCGAACTACGGCGATGCAGTACCTCTGCAACTTGCTCGTTACTACTTGGGGCTGGTGCCGATGATCGTCGAATCAGCTCTTCCGAGTGTGATTCTTGGGCTCGTGTTCTTGGCACTTTACACGAGGAAAAGCTCTTCTCAGGTGGCGCTGGGAATCGTGTACGAAGCGGCCTATGTACGTGCTTTCATCGCTCTGACATTGTGTCTGGATAAGTTCCTATGACCTCTTTACAGGTCGTATGCGCTCAGATGATTGTTTTGCGTGTATGCATGGGTCGTGCATGGAGAATGGACACCATGACACATCTCACTGACAGGAAAGAGAAATCAAGGTCGGAGGTAGTGATCAGTGATGCCGCTGCCGCCGCCGTGAGCTTCACAGAGGTGTTTGAAGTAGACACTTCGATGAAAACGTCGAACTCTCAGACGACTAGCGTTGTTTAGCTGAAGATAATATCAAAGGGTATCGCTACTAGCGGCTCGCGTTTCGAACTTGTGGCAACGTTGTCGCGACCGGTAGGTACCGGTTGTCCAAGAACGTGTACAGCGCTCACTCGGGAAGCGAAAGCTATGAGCTACATGGTAACTCGCATACTAGAAAAAACGTCGCTTTCATTTGCTCCAGTCCGCGCTCATGTGCATCGACTTTTTCTAACCTGTCTCAAGCTCGACGAGTCCGACTATCGGGATCCTGAGGGCGAAATCGGCCACCGGCCAGCCGCCTCTATCCTCGACCGACCACGCCACTGCAGCAGTACAACGGTGACCTTCGACGTCTCGTTTTCCGCCGGCTTTACATCGTTTTCGCTTATCGTCTGGCCAAATCAAGCTTCTTGATGTGCTTGAGCGTAATGTTGCTTCCTCGTTTAAGCTCAACGCCACCATCTTTACGTGTACATGCAGTGACATACTCGTAAACAGGACCAGAGCAAAACCGACTTAAATGGGCCATCTACGCTAGAACTATTTTACAGGAGTTCCCTGACGACGACGACTTTGCTTATAACATGGCTCTACATCCTTCCCAGACGCTCGTTCCTGTCTCCCCTTACAATCAGAGCATGGTCTATCACACTTTCTACTACCCGCCGCTGAATCCTACCCATCCTGTGGCGCATTTGGAAGGGAAGCAGAAGCCCAGAGACGTGGAGCGTGGAGTTGAACGAGGTATGTTGTCATTACTGGTGGGAAAATTCATCAACGTTGACGAAGTTGCTTTACCTGTGCAGACCTCCTTCTGGACAACGGCATCGAGGTGCCCGAAGGGCGCCAGTTCCTAATATTGCTCCTGCTTATCATAGTAGTATCCATCGCCGGAGCCCTCGCCAGCTTGGTCACTTTCAGAAATATGCCGCCACTACCCGCCGCTCCCCGATCGAACTCTAGATATGAGCGGGTAACGCCGTTAGCGTTGAGTCAAGACGGCGAACTGCGTCTACCAGGCACATCTATCTCCAGCGAGTCCGGCTTGCGGCAAGAAGACAGCCACATTTCTCGAACGATCTCACTTGCATCAGACGTGAGTTTATTCCAACACGCTTCGGAGTCACCTTCTTCTTGATTAACACTGACATCACTCACATGCTCGTCAGGAATACACCGTGTTGCGGTTCTCTCTACCTCCGAATGCGATCGCCGAGGGACCAGGACGATGCAGTGTGGTTGTGACGGCGAGCGAGCTAGATGGTGTGGAGGTGCACCGGGTTCTCCACGACGCGGTGCATCCAGAGCGCCTCGAGCTGGTCGCCAGCGATGGCTCCGATGACAGCTCGAGCGCAGCTCATTCGGCTTCCTCGTCAACGTTCCCGTGTCCGCAAGGCGATGAGCGGGGGCCAATTTGGATTAGAGTTTCCAGGTCGGATGTACCTCCGACGAAAGAGCCCATGATCTTAGGTGAGAGCTTTAATCCTCCTCGGTGCCCATACCTCAACCTGACCTTCACGATTGTTTGGCACATCGTAGACGTCTACGTTGTGCATAGTGTTACTGCATCATGATGGATCTCGCTCTCCCACGCTTACGATTCTCTCTTGATTATCTGACGTTGCTACACACACATAACGAATCCAAAAGCCAGTGTATCTTCTTGATTGTACCGCTCCATGATGACAACTTCGACGTTAATACGACTCTCCTAGAGCTCATGTATCTCGCTTACTCTTTACGCGCTATAAATTTGCAGAAATCGTAGCGGCACTTGGTTACTCTTTCAAGAAGAGAATGATTGGTTATCCTGGAATGGCGTGCGTGGGAGCTGGAATGTGCGGCGGCCTTGGAAGTTGGGGCAGATGATGTCAAACAGCTCAAAGCAACGCTACTGCGACTCCTGCCAGTGACATAGATAGCACGGGGGACCTTAACATAATCTGATATCTGAGGAACACTACTACCGCGCTCTCTGGGTTGTACTATAGAATTCAAACATCGTTCTGTCCCTGCTACACTTCGATGCCGAGACTAACCTCGGTCCTAAGGCCTCAGTGACCATTGCACACATGAATTACGCTCGCACCGAGAGGAGTTCCTTCGCACCTTAATTGTTGCCTCACTGGCACTGCTGCTACACGAGCCATACTTCAGGTTGAACGTCAAAGAACCGCCCCTCGCCTGATAGATCTACGAGAGCGTGACGTACCATTTCCTTCGTCAAAGGGTCATCTCCGTGGTTTTCGGGAAGCCTGTCGTGAAATACACATGCGTGGCTGATACTCGATGGACATCCCTGGAGAGTCGGTGAGCATGCTATCATGAGACACTACTCTGATCTGTGTGTAGTAAAAGCGCACCTAGGCCTTCAAAGCCAAGATCATCGTCGTCCTATTAGCCAGCACCTCCGCCAGTGGCACATCATCTTCCTCGAAACCATCACCACCAATATCACTGCTATTCGACTCCTCACCATCCACCACCTCGTCTGAACTATGGGACTTGTCTCCACCAGTCTGATGTCGTGCGATAGACACACCAGGGCCCGGAACCGTCGTGGCGCTCACCGTACCAACAGGAGGCACCGTCCACCCGTTCTTCACCCGCTGCATCATCGATGGCTGGCCCGCGGTCAACCATACCCTATGGCTACACGACCTATGTTTTAGCTTGCAAGGCTTACAGAGAAACGGGCCTCCTCCTCCTGTACAGAGGGACGCAGATAAAATTCGGTCGCGGGTAGGACTGGGTTGGAGTTGTTGAGCTCTGGTGTAGCTCTTTTTGCAGAGTCAGAGTTTGCACTGTGATTCGAAGGGCACTCGTTAGGCCGTGGTACTCGTTCAAGGTTTTGTTTTGTTGCACTTACTCTGTTTGTAAGAAACCACGCCTCCTCTTCCTTGGTTGGTACGCGCGTCCGTAAAGTAGGGTTAGTGCGCCATGTCTTTGCCAGGTTCGGCTTCTTGATGCTGCGATTGACAGCTGGAGGAACAGCTGGTGCCATGGGCAATGGGAGAGGCATGTATACTCAATAATCGCACGAGGATCCTGGAAGACTGAGGCTTGTCGAGACGCCAACCTCGTCATGATCACTAGGCTGCAATTGGCCGATCGAGGGAACGGGTTTGTTTGATCGGGAAGGAGATGTGCTGGCGATGGTCTCGGAAATGGTTGGAGAAGACGCCCAATTGGTTGGAAATCCGGCAGTCGAGCCGCTTGCGATCGGACTCGGTGGCTTAGTCTGGAAAGACCTGGATAGATCGGACTGAGGGCAACTGCTGAGCGGTGAGAGCTTCGGAGGAGGCGCAGTGACGAGAGGCTGATGAATCGGTGTACGTAACGGCATGTTCATACTCTCGCTCGTCAGCGCGCCCTCCATGCGACTCCAGCATTCCTCTCTAGCTTTCTTCATTCTGTCGCCAACAAGAAGGGGAGGGTTGTGGTACAAACGCTGCAACCCGAGTACCAAGTATCGGGAAGAATGTTAGATTGAACGAACTCACGACTCGAAGCCATTCGACATCTAGAAACACAATGAACACGTTATCGCCTCCACACAACGTCGTCCAAGGGTCTTCAAAGAGTATACATCTCGGCCAGACTCCGATTCTGCGATTCAGGAAAGCACCGAGTGTGTAGACCCATTCTGCGGGGATGTTGAGCAGATCGAGCTCGCTCTGGGGCCAGTCGGAGGCGTTTAGGTGAGCTACTAGTACGCCGGTTTCCTATGGCGCACTGATGAGAAGGGATGGTCGGGAGGGAGGGAAGTTCCACTTACGAAGTACTGTACGATTCCGAGAGATCTTGGTCTGTGACCGCGTGCATCTGTTGCCCGAGATCTGCGAGTCGAAACACGGCCTCTGATGCTTACTGAATGCGCTTGAGAACGATATGTCGTGCTTCTTGTCCGGTTGAAAAAGTTTGGGCGAGTACGAGCTCTAGTTCCAAGCGCACATTATGTTCTTGGAGTGCATAGGTCTGGGAAGGAGCTTGCAAAATAGGGACCAAGGCCTAGGGGAGAGGGTTGGGGGTGAGAGCGACTTTATGGGTTCTGAGGCTGGTGGTGGGCAGAAAGGGAAGTGAGTGCAGTATGCACTTATCTCGTTGTTATAAATCAGTTGGCCTTGCACACAGTTTCTGTTCCTTCCAATTGGAATCCCTGCTCGAGTATTACTTGCCGTAAACATTACTTGATCGATATCTGAGTAGGCACCTACAAGTTCATTCTGGAAAGATCTGACGCGAGGCCAGAATTCACCCTTCTGCTTCATGATTAATCAGATTCCTCTGCTATCCTCTCACAGCACAGAATATGGCTGGACATCATCGTGGATTGTAGTAACGATAGGCGCAACCTCTAAAGAACAGCCCAACGTGATCGCGTCGCCCGCCAAGTCCTCCTCCCATTGACCACTTGCGTCGAAGTCATTGATCGGGTCATTGATTGCCTCGGTGGTGCCCCTGTGCTCTTCGTCTCACGGCTGGGTTAATTGGTGCGTGGTGTAACAGAGGCTCTCTCTTTCTTCGACAACGACGACGACGACGAGCCAGTGACTACAAACCAAACGCGACGCGATCAACATAACAGAAGACGCGTCAGTATCGGTCAGAAGACACGCTACAGAGATCAATACAGTCAGAAATCAATATACGCGTTGAAAGAGCAGACAGCACCCCGACAACATGGCCCCATACGTCGACGACGACGACGTGATCGTCCTCAGCAGCGACACCGACGAAGATCAGGACCCTCAACCTCGAAGCGTACTCAAGACCTCCTCCAGCAATACTCCCAAAGCATCAGCAGCACCCCGAAACGCGAAACGCAAGCTCGACGCATACACCACTGGCAACGACGGTCGTAGTATATCCGAGGGACGGGATTCCGGACTGGGAGCTGACGAGGAGGATACGAATATGATTCTAGGTCAGTACAGCCAGAATGATGATGATCATACACAGGCTCTACCCGGTTTCCTGAGCTCAACAAAACGTGGTGTTTCTAGACTCTGACGGCCAACCACAACCCACGACTCAACGCGTGAAAACCGAGCATCCGCAGGATATCGCCATGAACGGGAACGGCCACCCGAGTGGGGACGGGAACGCCAACGCCAACGCGAACGGTCACTTGACGGGAGGGAGATGTATCGCAGAATCGACAAATGCGAAGTTGAAGGGAAGGAGGCGGTTCAGGGCTGATATCGCGGATGTGGTGAAAGAGTGCGGGGAGGGATTCGTGGTGCATGAGTTGTTGCTTAGTGGTCAGTTCACAACTCTCCCTGTCCTTTGAAGTTGGCGCTCGATGTTGATTGTGCGATGTAGGTGTGACGGCGGATGTGGACGAGGGGCAGTTCGCATTTACGCTGTGTGGGTTAGACGACGATGTCCATGTTGCTTTGCTCGTTTCCGGTTCGCTTCATCTATCCATCTGACCTTGGACGATGTGCTAACGCGTAGAAATGGACAGATACATCCGACTACCCAACCTCACACACCTTCTTCGCATCCTCCGACTCCCCCTCTCTCCCCTCCCGCGTCTCTTCTTTGATCGAAGACATCGCGTCGTACGGCTCGTGCACTATCCAGGACACACTCGAGCGGTTCCTCTCCAAGATCGCTGGGCATCGTGCCAAGTCAAGGACGTTGGCGGCACAGAGCTCTTTGACTTCGATCGCTACTCAAGATGACCTTGAAGATGACGACGACGAAGGCAGTGAGGGAGATATGTACGTGTATTACTCTGATGACGATGCCCCCGGTATTGGAGTCCGCCAGTCAAAGGTAAACTACGCGAAACTGCAGCAGTACGTTTCTCCCCCTCTCCCTTCTCCCTCTTCCCCCTCCCCTTCCCCCAAACAAACTAACCACCGAGCCACCGAACCACAGCGACCACCTCCAAACCCTCGCCTCCTCCTACCGCCCCGGCTTCATCAAATTCACCGACGACGCCTTCTCCCTCTCCCTTTCCACCCCCATCATCTCCCTCTCCTCCCCCTCCCTTCCCCCAGCCACACTCCACGCATGGGACCGCCGTCTCCTCTCCCGCTCTCAACACCTCGTTCTTCTTATATCCGGGTGGGATGGCGTATATCCTTATCACCTTCCCGCTATTGGGGGGGATGGGGGGAACGTGGATGTGGGAAGGGGGTTAAAGTTTAAGGTGGGGTTGAGCGGGGGGTATAAACCTAGCGTTGCGGTTGCGAAGGAAGCTACGAGGAAATTCGGAACCTTGGGTACAGATCCGGAAGAAGAAATGGAAGCACAACGAAAAGCGGACGCCGAAGCCGCTCTCCTCGCTTCACGCATGGATCACTCCCCCTCCACCTCCGACGACGAATTCGAACCTGGACCCGAACTCGAGGACGAGGAACCGGAAGAAGAAGAAGACGAAGATCCTGGTCGATTCGAGCGGTTCGCGCTCTCCGGGTCATTGGAGGGTCTTATGGACGGGAGTTTTTTGAGGACTGTGCAGTTGAGGAGGCGGTTTGGGTTGGGCTGGGCTGGGGCGGAGGCGTTAGGGGGGGAGGTGGAGAGGAGGCAGGTTGGGGTGGGGGAGGTGTTTGGGGGGATGGAGAAGGTGGGTGTTTGGTTTGGTTTTGGTTTTTGGGTTTGGGGTGGGGATTGAGGGGGTTGGGGTTGGGGTTGGGTTGGGTTGGAGGGGTAGGGTGGAGGGGATGGAGGGGTTGATGTATGCGCGATGTGGGGCCGGATGTGTACTCACGGACTTTACAAGGGAACGGGAGCGCTAACGATATTCTTCGTGTTACCACAGGAACTCATCGCGCTGGATAAACACGAACGGAATCTGGGTATCGAGCTCCCCGACGATCCGCTGAAGGGGGTGAAGGATGGGGAGATTAATTTGCCGTTGGTGGCGTTTTCGTATTTGGTGCGGAGGTTCGTGGTGAGTGGACCTTTGTTTTCGTTCCCCTTGCCCCCTCTTACCCCTCCTCGCCCCTCCTCTCTCTGCCCCTTCTCTTGTATCTTCTCTGTTTCGGTTTCGGTGTCTATTTTGGGTGCTGTGATCTTATTGACACCTATGGGGATTGACGAGAACCCAAGGCTGACGAACGTGTTTCTCCCCGGAGCTCTGTACCCGCTACTGCCTCATCTGCCACAACCCCCTCGACACCCGCCTCGAGGTCCTCAAACCAACGGTATGCGAGAGCAAGTTATGTTCGTACCAATACTACGGGCTGAACCAGGGCCCGTCACTCGAGGTTTGCCCCTCTGTACTAACTTTCTTACCTCGCCTATACTGACAAGTGACCACAACGCACGCAGTACCAAATCATCCACAACACACCCACCGTCGACCTCCTAGTCTCCCTCGCATACACCGCAGCCGTCGAAGGATCCCTCGAAGATCCTCTTCCAGTCGGCTTAGACCTACGCGTTCCGCTCCCGGAGAAACCCACCGTGAGAGTCGCTACTGCCGCGCCTGGCGTGCCTTTGCCTGGGATGCCCGTCCCTGCTCCTGGGGCTCCGGTGCCTGTGTCGTCGTCGATGCCGATGGTGGTGGATGGGTTGAAGGCGGATGAGGATGGGTTGGTGGAGTTTGATAAGCTTGGGTTGGCGCAGGTATGTCTATTCGTTTGGTTCGGTTGGTAGGGATGGATGGTGTGCTAATTGATTGGGTGGGTGTAGATGCGCGCGGCGGTGGTGGCGTTGATTATCTCGTTGCCTCCCGTGAGCACCTTGGTGCGCTAGTCTCTTCATGGGTACTTGACGCATGGCGCAGATTAAGGAGATGAAGAAGCATATTACGAAGAAGGTCAGAGCGGGGAAGGTGAAGCCTACGCTGCGCTCGGTGGATCCGAAGGTGTTGCCTGCGGCGTGGGGGGTTTTGAGGTGGTGAGTGGTCTTTCGTCTACGGTCGTTTATGAGGCTGTCTCTGTTTGACTGGCTCTTGCGGCTAGCCCCGCTTCGACTCGCTGACGTGTTTGTCGCTGTAGGATTGTGGCCTCTTGCACGGCACATATCGAGGAGAGCGGTCCGCAAGAGAGGATCAAGAACCTCGGTGCGTTTCTTCCTTCCTCTTTCCCTCTTCTTCCATCTTCTTTGATCGGAAAGCTCTAGGCTCATGGGATGGACCACAGGCAACAAATGGACGCAGTTCCGATTCAGCGTCGGTGCGCCGGACGCACAGACCAAGTTCAATAATGCCGTCAGGGAAGGGCAGAAGAATAATGAGAATATGGTCAAGTATCCGTCGATATATGTGCGTTCCTTTCGGTTTTATTACACCTCGAGGCACCGAACTGGTCTAATGGTTTTGTGGGCAGGCGTTCCACGGGTCTCCGGTGAAGAACTGGCATTCGGTGAGTATTGGTTGTTGATTGACGTTGATATGGGAGCTGACGGTGGATTTGTAGATCATTCGGAATGGGTTGTGGTACAAGGTCATTACGCATGGGCGGGCGTATGGGAACGGTGCGGCGACTTTTGTTCATACAACTGACGATGTTTACTGACCCGTAACGCGTCTCGCAGGAGTTTACCTAGCGAAAGACGCGATGACGTCCATGGGTCATTACGCAGTCGCGTCGGGGAACTTCTGGAACAAGAGCGAGTTGTGTTTGACGCAGTGCGTGGCGCTTGCTGAGGTCGTGAATAGGCCGCAGGAGTTTGTGTCTAGTAATCCGTACTATGTTGTGAAGAACACGGAGTGGGTTCTGTGGTGTGTCCTCTTCTTCGTTCGTCTCCTTCCAATATCGCGACTCTGATGGACATGGCCCGTTGCAGCCGATACCTTCTCGTCAAAGGCCGTCCCAACGCTATCGCAACCAAACCCAAGCCCGGCCAACCTACTCCTCCAGTCAAGGACACACCCATTCTCAAACTCGACCCCGCCGCCCCTACTTACCTCCCCAAGCCCACCGGCGCCGGCGTAGCACCGAAGCTAGTCGGACAAGCTCATTACGCAGGGATGGATGTGATTGAGATTCCTGACCCGGGGCATGCGATCATGGAGGTTATGCGTGAGAGGGAAGCCGAGGTGGAGAAGGAGGGAGGGGGCGATCATGATGCGGAAGATCAGAAGATCTTTGAGTGGGCCGAGTCTGCGCCTGGGAAGGGGAGTCAGGGTGGGAAAGGCAAGGGGAGGGAGGTTATCGTTATCGACGATGACGAGCCGAAGGCGAAGAAAGCAGCGGCGAGCCGACCTGCGGACGACTGGAAGCATGATCCTGATTGGGTGATTGAGGGGACGAAGCATCTGCTTCCACCACCGGAAGACTGTTCGCCTTCTGCGACGATGGCGGTGCAGCGGGAGATGCGGTTGATGCTTAAGGAGCAAGAACAGGCGAAGAGCTTGAGGGAGCTGGGGTGGTATATGCCGCAGGATATGATTGGGGATAATCTGTTCCAGTGGGTCGTGGAGATGCATTCGTTCGATGAGACGTTGCAGATTAGCAAGGACTTGAAGAAATGGTGCGTTTCTCCTTTCTTCTCTTGATTGAGGGAACAGGAATGCTGAGCGTTGGATATGTCTGCAGTGGTGTGAATTCGCTGATCTTCGAGATCATCTTCCCGTCGACGTTCCCGCTTGGCCCGCCGTTCTTCAGGATCTTGACGCCGAGGTTTTTACCTTTCATTCATGTATGTCTCTCTCGTCTGTGTTGGTTGGCGTTACTGATGGATGTGTATCGCGAACAGGGCGGCGGTGGTCATGTTACTGGCGGAGGCTCAATCTGCATGGACCTCCTCACGTCTGACGGTACGTTCCATTCCCTGCTCCCCTCACTCATTTCACTGATGCATGTCTCGCTCAGGCTGGCTCCCTTCCTACTCAATCTCCGCCATTCTTCTCCAAATCAAGCTGGCAATCTCGAACCCCGACCCCAGGCCGGCGAGGCTGGCACCTAATGATCAGTGGAGGAGGCATTATTCGCCGCAGGAGGCGTTGGAGGGGTATAAGAGGGCGGCGGTGACGCATTCTTGGAGGGTATGTGTACTTCGTTATGCGCATGGAGTGGGAGCTGAGCTGACTTTGTTTGATGTAGGTGCCGGAGGGCTTGGATAAGCTTGTGTTGAGGTACTGATAGTCTTCTCCGAGAGAGGACCTCAACTCCTGCGTTGCATCGACTCGATATGCGTTCTACTTTTCTTCTTCTTCGCTGTAACATCTTGCTGCTCGGGAAGATCCCCGTTTGATTACTTGATTTCTGTCCGAGTTCTTGAAACCGTGTACCATACCATTAGACCACAAATTCCCCCGACGTCGTTGCTTTCATTCCTGACTTCTATCCCAGTCATTTTGTACACATGTAATCCCCAGTCCCCCAAAACCTACAGTATGCGTGATAGACGATACGTATCCAAACCTTGGGACTAGCTCGACACTTGGTTTGAGCTGGAGTTCGACTTGCTACCTGCTACCCGCTGATCGTCAACCCTCTACTGACTCTTCGTGTGCGACGGTGGGTACGGGTGTGAAACACTTCCCGATTGAGGGAAGAGAGTGACATGGTATAATCTCATAAAACTACGTTTCTTCGACTTCCTCGCTGTATATACATTTACAAGAGTTTCCCTCGAGCTCTCGCTCCTTCCTAGATTTTATCAAGCCTCTCCGAATCCTTCAACAGCTCGTCGATACTTCTGAACTTTATCCCCTGGAACAGCTCCTCCTTCTGCCTCGCTACAAGGTCCGCAGGACAAGCAGTGCCTTCTGAGACGCTGGCCTCGTCGAAGTACGCTTCTAGTAGGGCGATGGAGGTTTCGTCGTGCGAGTTCTCCTCGATAACCTTGAGGATTACGTCGTAGCTCTGGGCGCGGGCAGCACGCTGTAATAGAAGAGAGTTGTTAACTTGGAGTGCTGTAGAAGTGCATGAATCGACCTACGTCGTTCTGGAGGCGGGTGAGCGGTTTGCCTGGAGAGAAGGAAGCGTCAGCCAACGAGCTCGAAATATGATGCAGCGACGACAGCACACCATAATGTTTCTCCAGCGTCTCAACCGCCCGATTCCAAGACGTCGTCTCCCCCTCCATGTAAACCTTCGGCGGCCAGCTCCCAGGCGTCATCTCCACAAGCCTCACCAACCCCCTCGCCACATCCCTCGCTGCCGTAAACGTCACCCTCTCATCCCCCGTCCCGATCCTAAACCACTCCCACTTCTCCAAATCAATCGGCCACACCGCAACCGACGTAATATCCCTCATATGCCTTCTCTCCTTCGGAACGAAGTGATCTGCGATCCATCCGATCCCAATCAAGGTGTATTCGACCTCGGTCTGCGCAGCGAGGATGGTGCGGAATGCACCGCGCGAAGGGACGTAGTATCGTGGGATATCAGGGAGCCTGTCAATATCCCCGCTGTACTCGCTCGGAACGAAGCGCTTGGTGTGCGTTGATGCACGGGCGGCGTCGAGGAGGGCTTTGTTAGCGGTTACGAAGGCGGCGGGGTCTTCGTGGTTGAGGAAGGAGAAGAGGACGCTGGCGCGTGTGGAGTTTAGGACGGAGAGGATGGAGGGGAGAGTGTAGGTGACGATGTGCAATGTTACGTTTGGGCGGTTGAACCAGGGGCGGGGGCCGGTGGTGAGGACGACGATGTCGTAGGAGGATGAGGAGGCGAGGAGTTCTTCGACGAGGTGTTTGGCGAGGTCGCCGGCTCCGGCTATGGCGATGGTGGTGCGGGACATGGTGTGGTGAGTTGGGGGATGTCGGGGTGGGGAGAAGTGGATGAGGAGGATTTGCTGGACTTTGCTGACCTTTATACATTTTCGCTGCTCCTCAGGGCTTCAGCGACTTACGCCTTCCAAATGGGCTATGCGCACTATGCGCTGTTTAATAAGCGCATTGGCGCGGCAGCTGAACAATCATTCGCCTGACCGGAGATGTATAACGGACGATGGTGGTTCGAGTTGGGGTCCAAGTCGCCTGCGTTACTCATCCTGACCAATAATCTCAGGCACGAGCTTAGTATACGGCCTCTCTCAGCTGACTCTTGGCAGTTGCACCGCAAGTGAAATTCGAGAGATGGTGTGGTTCCGGAAGGTGCTGTGCCCGAACGGTGACTGTTGCGTCATGTCACTGCAGTCGATGGTTTGAGGGCGTGGTCCGAGAGGGCCAACGGAGCTTGCAGGTGAACAGGCAAGGCTTGAGCAAACGTCGTTAACCGCAAAGAGTCTTAAAGTTAAAGACGCGTCAAGAGAGTCGCGTGATCGTGTTTTGGAGGCTTTTTCGGCTTATCCGCGGGACTTCCGATGGTCCTTCTCGATGTTGCATCCTCATTCCTTCTGCACCTCTCAATGGGTGGTTGGCACTGGCTGCACTGCAAGGCATTTCTTCAATGGATGGATGATAGGAACCTTTAAGGAGCACTTGCTCTTCTCGTCGTCTGGCGCTCAGCTTATATGGTCGACCGTTGGCGCAAAATTGAAGGAGTAAGAAGTTTTCTCGAGAAAGAGAACTGGAGCACATTGGCGCAGGCAGAAGGCAGTATAGTGAGAAATGTATGCATTGGCTGGACTACGATACGCAAAGATACAACAAGTAAAAGACAAGAAATCCATCAGAATAGCGCTCAACTCGCTGGATCTTCCCAATCGTCCCTCCGAAGAGAACACGACCGAAAAGCTCCATACGTCCTCGAGACCACCCGAAGGCGGCCATGTTCTCAGTAGAACGAGCGAGCGTGTAATTCATCGAGCGGATTTGAAGGTTGTGGCATGTGTAAACATGCAAGACTCGAGTTAGTTTCTATAAAATAGATCCTAGCTGAGTATGTTCTAAGGA
>ML178841.1:346326-382483 GCA_004369125.1 Pterulicium gracile
GCAGCTGGCTCTGAGTGGCTGAGGGCAAACTTGGGGCAAACCTGTCTCTACCTCAACATTTCACGATCCTCGAGAGACTCAGTACCAAGGCCCTTGAGTGATGCCGAAATAAGGTATAAGGTTGCTCCGTTTACCTCTCGCAACCTTGCCTAACAATCAGTTAGAATGGGAACTCGCGCCAGAGCCTCTGAGCCATGGAGCTATATCCTTGAACTTGAACGAATCTAACGAAAGATGCATGATAAGTTTAGACACTGGTGGTTCTACGGGCTTCTCTGGTTAGATCTCACCAGTGTACGGCTGTCGGCAATGATTAGCCATATAAGCATCAGTTAGTAAAACAGTCCATTGTACTCACTCGTCGAACGTCGCAGGGCAATACTCAAGGAGCCGACGAAACATCGCCGGTGTGAGCCACCTATATTACGGTGGACGTTAGTAGAGCACGAGAGGCACTGATTTCGAAAGTATATTCATTGTCAATCCATGTGGCTCGTTATCGATACCTACTAAGGATCGACGTCGACATCATCTGGCACCAGTCCTACAAGTAACAAGAAGCTTCTCCACATCTCCCTTTCATCCACAGCGCACGGGCTCATCCACGGAAAACAGCCGGCCCAGGGACCTAAAGCACCCAATCCAATCAGCATCTCCGCTCATCAGGTAAGGGCTCAACCAGCAGAAACTTACGGTGTAAGACGTCGGAATCGGCCAATGAATGCTAACCATCAAACTCGGGTCATTCGCCGCCACATACCCTGGAATCGACACCTTTGCAGGGTTGGCGCTTCCTCCGCCCGTAACGTTGATTTGGGCGCAAGAGATGTACCACTGCGGGGAGCCGGATACGTGCAGCCCGATTTGCTCGGCGCGGAGGAGGTACTGGGGTGATAGTCAGTTCAGTTTGGGGAGGAGGGGGAGGAAAGAGACGTACTTGGCCGGCGCGGATGGAAGAGGGGAGGGTACCGGAAATGCTTCCCTGTCCATCGAGGACGAAACCGAAGGGGTTGAACTTCGCTCCGAACTCAGCAATCTATTCAACCAGACGCATCACGGTCAGTCTTCATCACCATGCCAGGCTCGTTTCACGCGAAGTACCTTGAACCAGTTAGCGCCACTACCATCCCAAGTCGCAGCAGTCTGACCCGCCGGAACCTGACCAAGGTACACGGCACCGGGACCAGGGTGGTAGAACGTGTTGTCGAGTTTAAAGCTGTACGCCGACCCGGCTGCGATGGTCAGGGTAGTAGTGGCGGGGGAGGGGCTGGCGTTGCATCGTAGGTCGTTGGAGGTTGCGCTCTCGACGGGAGAATTGTTCCTTGGCTGACGGATGGCTGCGGCGGTGGTCTGTCCTCCGCCTGTGATCTGGTGGAGGATGTCTACATCATGGGCGATGAGTTTGGCTTGGAAGTTGGGAGGTTGTTAGGGAGGACGTACAGTGAGCGGAGACGCCCTGGGCGATGGCGATGGCGGCGACGAGGGCAGAGGTGAACTTCATGTTACTATCGATGTAGTGGCTTCCCAAGGATGTCGATGAACATCGTAGGTCATCTAGTCGTTGTCTTTATACCTCACAAAACAACTTGGCAAACGAACGAGCGAGTAGTCAAGATAATCATCCTTCCAGTTCCCCCGACATCTTACCCCAAATTGCATTCAAGAGACTCTGAGGTATGATCGGCTGACAGCTTGCACCCTACAATCCAGACGTGCTGAAGCACAATTGACGCAGCCCAGTGAGATGCCCAGGCACTAAATGTGCTTACCTGAAAGATCCGAAGATGTGCATCCGAGCTACACCCAGAGTTCATCCAGCAGAGTGAATCGGCACACCGGCGATTTCGTATACTAAGCCATCAAGGAGACTGGCCCGTGAGAGCAGCTCGAGACCAAAACGAGCAATGCGAAGCACGAGTATACGCCTTGGCTTGCAAAGCTTGCGATCTGGTTGTCGCGTCGCCTCGTCAGAAGGCACGATACTCGCGGGGGTACATCAGTCGTCCATGAATTGGCCTGAGCTTAGCAGAACGGTGTCGGCGATTTGACAACCGAAGTGCTGAATGCGTGCTCTTTGTTCAAAGAGCTCTGCAACTGTCCTCAGGAATACGCCGAAGCGACTCTGAGATGACCAGAACTGATATCCCGACTCACAACACTGATAGTTCAAAACTACCGATAGAGCCTGTCGCGAGCTCGTCCGAGGCTAAAACTGAACAGAGCAGGAACATCACCTTCAACTTGAAATGTATCGTAAGCTTAAGTTTGGTGGAAAAGGGTCTGGAGAAAGAGAGATGACGTACGGGGCAGTTAGCTGCACGTTCAACGATGGTGAGGGCCCTTTCTAGCTAGATCGGGACCAGTGAGGCGAGAATCCGCACGTAAATTCGAAGACAAGACCGGGACGACGAGTATCACAGAATGGTGGTGTATTATCAGCTCGTAAAATAAATTAGTGAAGCGCAACTCTTAACATAAGCAACATAGATCACATCCCCTTCTACCTCCTCTCCCTCTCCCTCCCCCCATCCCTCTCCCTAAGATCCCTCCCCTCCCTAACCTCCCTTGTCAAATTCCCTCCCCTCCCACTCAACTCCCTCAACCGTCCCTTCACCTCCCCCCCCTTCCCCTCCTTCGCAAACACCACCACCGTCCCCTCCAACCCCGCCCTCCCGCTTCTCCCAGCGCGGTGCAGGAAATCAACAGTATTGCGCGGTTCGTCGGTGATGAATACGTATCTTACTGAAGGCGCAAAGTCGAGACCGCGGGAGAGGAGGGAGGTCGTTATCAGGACGTGTGGGTCGGTGGATGAAGCGGGGGAGAGGGAGGGGTCCAGTTCCTTTGACGTCGTGTCGGTGGCTTTCGGGACTGGTTTGACGAGTTCCACCTCCTCCACTTTCTCCACCTCTCCAGTCGTTTCCTCAGCGCCAGACTCAACAACAACAGCCGCACCCTCCTCCCTCTCCCTCCTCCTATCCTCCCTATCCGCCTCCCTAACAGCAACCTTCCCCCTCGCCACCTTCCCTTTATCCTCCCTCACTCTAAGAAAACCCTTCAAATGCCTATTACTCCCCCAAACCCTCCCCCTCTCCCCCCCCATCCCCACACACCCCACCCCCTTCTCCTCCAAATACGCCGCCAAACTCTCAACCCTCCCATTCTTATTCGCAAACACAATGATCTTACTCCACTGCGGCACCGGACGGAGATTAGCTTTTCGCGCGCGGTCAACGGCGAGTTTGTAGTCGTTTTCCCAGACTTGGCGGATACGGCGCTCGATGGTGCGGTTCTTTGCGCCGAGGCCGCCGTCAGGGAGAGGGACGAATTCGGTGCGGAGGGTGGTGGGGAGGCGGTGCACGCCCGGGGAGGCGAGGCGGGTGAGGGAGGGGTAGGTGGTGGAGAGGTAGGTGGAGAGGGAGGTGGGGATTGTGGCGGTTGAGAGGATGAGGTTGAATGTGTGGTCCTTTGCCTCTGAGGGGGAAGGGGAGGGGAATGGGGGACGGCGGGAGGCGTCGATGGAGGAGAGTAGGAGGTTAGTGGTTTTGATAAAGTCGGGGTCTGTACATTGCTCGTTAGTTTGTTGATATATGTACGAGAATGGGAGGGTACTAACCGAGGAGGACATCCGCCTCATCAATAACCACCCACTCAACCCTCTCCAAACTCAACCTCCCCTCTCCTCCACCCGTGCCCAGCTCAGCCTGCGCCTCAACATCAACATTAACACCCTTCCTCTCCCTCCTCCTCCTCCTGTCCCCTCCCTCTTCCTCATCATGTTCCTGGTCAATCTCACGATCCCACCACCCCCTCCCCTTCAACGTCTCCAACACCTTCATCGGCGTCCCCACCAACACATCCACATCATGCGCCACATCCCCGTCGCTCGCGTCCGAGTTGCGCACATTCGCACGGCTGAGACACTGAACGCGCAACTTCTCATGGTGCGACAGCGTCTTTGCGAATTGCGCGAGTTGACGCGCGAGCTCGTGCGTCGGGGCGAGGATGATCGCGCGCGGTGCCATGGGCGGGTTTTTCCTCGTAGATGACGAAGGTTGGGACGAGTCAGACTCGGAGCGGGACCGCTCAGCGAGCTTGAGAGACTGCAAAACAGGGAGTAGATACGCAATCGACTTGCCCGACCCCGTTTCGGCAGCTAAGAGATGTTGCGTCTTCTCCCCTCCCCCTCCCTCTTCTCCCTCCTGACGAACTATCCCCTGCACACTCAACGCCTGCACAGCCGTCGGCCTCGCCTTCTCCCCGAACATCCCCTTCAGCGCATCCACGAACCCCGGTAAGAGGGGCGGAGAAGTGAACTGCGTCTCGGGGAGGATCCGACCGCGTTGGACGTCATCGTCCAGATTGGGGTTGGTTTTCCAGGCGCCGAATTCTGGTTCGTTCTTGGTGTATGGGGATGTGGATGTGGATGGGGCTCGGGCGAAGGATGAGATGGGAGTGGTGCCGGTTCGGTACGCGGGTTTTCCCCCGGTATCATTCCGACCCGAAGCGTATTTCCCTCCTGGAGCAGAAGAGGTCCTAGCGGGTGACCGGTCGAATATGTTGCGCCTGTGTGCGCGTCCGAGGAGGCCTTGGCCGGAGCCGATACCGCTTTTGTTACCGGGGCTGCGCCAGCGGCGGAAGGTGCCTTTCTCTGGTCCATCAAAGTTCTCGCTGGGTGGAGTTGGGGAGGAGAGGGAAGAAGGGTGCGGTGCGCCTTCGCGGGAAAAGTCGCGGATGCGGGCAGCGGTGGGGTCTTCACCACCACCACCTGAAGAACGGCGCCGGGGTCTTCTCGAAGAAGAGGAAGAGGAGGAAGAGGAGGAAGGGGTGAATTCCTTGGAAAGTTGTGTTCGGGCGGTATATGAAGGGCCTGCTTCTGACTTGGGTGGACCTGAAAATAATGGTATCGTTAGAACGAATAGTATAGAGAAGCTGCAATGCAGAACGAACCTGCTCCTGCTCCTGCGCCTCCTCTACCTTTCTTCTTCGTCGGGTAAGCGTTCAACGAGGGTGTCGTATGTAGGAGTCTGCATGGAATCCTGCCGTTTGGGCCGTAGAGTGCCTTGACGGACGTTTCGAACGCGTGACGCAGTGACGGGGCAGACATGGTGGTTAACCGGGAGATAAGGTGCGGACGTCAAGCTTCTCTGGACAGAGAGCGGGGCACCTGAAGACTAGGAAAAATGACGAGAAAGTGTCTGCTTGCGACCGAAAAGGTGTCTTCTCGAGTGGAAAAGTTCTTCTACGAGCAGTGACTTGCGTTCGAAACACTCGTTCCCTAAGTCTACTAAGACGGCGTTTCCTGAGTTCGAGTCGTAAAGTCAACGCTACGAAGTCTGGGAGAGAAAGAGGATGAAAGGAAGTTGGGACGACGGCGGGGAGGATGGAGGTTTCGAGAGAAGACGAAAAACGCGGTCACGTCCCTTTGCCACCGCGTCTTGCTTTTGACCATCACCATCATTTCCTTTGCGCATCCCTCCATAGCCCCGTAATCTGGACTATCCAGACGTTTGACCTCGCCTCGCATCGACGACACCAAGAAAATATCTCAACGGACTCTCTTCCATGGCTACACGACGAAAACCTAGTCTACGAAACGTCCCGCGGTTCAATTTTCCCCAGGCCTCGAGCGCGCATCGTGATTGCACAATGCTTCTCTCAACGCCACCTGTAGCTGACGCTATTATTCCCGTTGCTCATTGGTCTCACGCTGGTTGTATTAGTCGTGCTGGTACGCAGGAGGTCAATCTTTGTGCTCAGTGCATCACCGACGAAACCACTTTACTGCCCTTCAAGCACTCTTCTCTTGCCTTCTCAAACCTGAAGACAAGTCCCGCAGCCTCTGACAGACGCTTATTCTGGACCTCGGCGATATGGAGACGTGTTTATTTGAAGTCTTGTGCTTGAGTCAACGGTGATAATACATCTTGTCTCGAAGAGACGTTTTCGCCTCCTCAATTCAACGATGCTTCTTCCAGGTGCATATATGCAAATGATGTTCGCTCGGACGAGACTGACATTTTAATGAACAGCCTCGTCACCGTGAACTGCAATCATGCTCGCAAGTTATACATACGACAAAAGAGATTGACGAAACGCTCTGCTCAGGCTGATTGCTATTGTGATGTGCTGACTACAGACGGCGTGGAGGAGTCCAGAACGCTACTCGACAACTGGGGCACCATTCTCTCCGTAAAAAGATAACACCTGCTGCTAATTCTCTGCTGGATCCGTTTGCTCCGTAACCCGTCTCAGTCGTGTCAGTGATGTAGTACATGTCGAACTCGTGCAATACATAAGATACTTGACATCCGAGAACCCGAAGAACGACTCGACTTGACTCATACATATAGAGTACGACCGAAACTATCCATATGAAAGAACCCCAGAGCACTCGCGAACAATTACACGACACTGCGTCCGAGTACGTTTGTGTCCCCAATCCAACTCAACCTAATAACACTCTGTCGTCCTCAACACCTTCAACTTCGGTCCATCCAGATACCGCGCATACGACTTGGGCTTTTTGACCGTGACAGGGCCGGAGAGTACTGTGACGAGTGGCAAATGCGCATGCGCCTCCTCCGGACTGTCCAGATACCGCTGGTCGAATTGCTCGTCCACCAGCAACGCAGAGTTCGAGTCGCTGACAAACGGATCCGAGTCTGCTCCGAGTATGTGGTACCGTGATGCACGACGTCCACTCTTTACTAGCGGGATTGCGCGGCGCGTTGGGACGGGGATTTTCGAGATCTTGCCCTTGCATGCGCCGGCGACCTTTGCGCGGGTGAGGATGAGGCATTTCGTGAAGGCCTGGCGGGGAGAGGGAGGTGGCGTGATCGTGATCGGGTTGGTTTCCTGTAACGGCGTAATGGGGTGGGGTTCCTCGAATGACTGAGGTGTATTTGAGCTGATGCTCGGCGAAGAAGAGGCGGATAAGAGGGCTCGTACGTTGGCGGTATCGTCAGTTTCAACGAGAGGGAGTGCGAATCTGACGGATTTGCGTCGGTTGGGGGTGGTGGGGGATGTCGACGACTGCTGCTAGATATCAGCATGGTAGGACATAAGTATCGGAAACGACTCACAGCTGGAATAGTCTCCTCTTTCTCTGTTATAGATGGCAGATGAGCCGAGTCCGCCTCGCAGGTGAGAGACTCAAGCAGGTGTCTTCGAGTACGGTCGACATCGATATCACCACTCTGTTCTGGCGAGGTACTTGGCGCGCGGAGATTAGATGGTGGTACATTCTCATCTCCCAAAGACACAGTTGGGGAGGTCTCAGAGCCAGTGTTATAACTCTCAGGTATCTGGGCTCGGACAATCAGTCCGCAGAGATTCGAGAAAAGGTATGGAGTACGACGCACTGAAGAATATCTCTGTCATGTCGGCATGTACATGAGTGTTGTAATGGAGAATGGAGGGGAAAAAGCGCAGCACACCTGGCCCATAATATTATCGCTGCGCTCACGCTCACTGCACTGCGGACTGGTGGTTCTGCGAGAAGCGGTTTGAGACACGGGCTCAAGTCTGACCTGAGTTTAACCATGCCTACTACGTAACGACATGTGGGCGTTGAGTCTGGCTCCGGGGTTTAGATCGACAGATAAACGTGAAAGATCCTAGTAAGTATGACTGTTAGGTCATAGTACTCTTGCCTTCAAAAGTCGCAAAATGAGGGGATGTGACCCCAAGGCCAACTTGGTACTGCGAGGAGCTAGATGAATCGCCGAGCAACAAGCGGGAACGGGATTCGAAGCTGGTAGGGTGAACACGATGCCAGTGAGAGTCGAGAGCATGTAGCTCTAGTACAGAACGTGTCCTGCCTCAAGTCACCTCCAATTTCAAGAATACCACCTCGATGTTCCACTGAAACGCAGGTGTTTATTTGACAAAACGCAGGGTGGCAAAACGCACTGACGTCGTCGATCAGGCGGGAGGGCCTCGGAAGCTTCCTGGATTCTTCCGTGCGCTCCGCATGTGCATCCGCATTGGAAATACTGGAGAGGTACCTCGAGGTTTAGTGACCGATTTGGAAATTCGTTACAGCTCTGGCGATCGCTTGCGTTCCTCGACAACGCAGTCACGTTATTTTCATCTCGGAAGCGACGACGCCGGAGGTTGCTATCGGCCTCTCGGAAACGCCGAAGAACTCTCGCCGTCTCGAGACAAGCCTTTTGTGAATTCAAACTGGGAGTTGCGTGTCTGGACGGGAGTGCTTCCGTCGCAGGGCCGGCAGTATCCGTGCACAGTTCTCGCGTGCTACATACGCCTACTACATAGTACATTGTAGTAGCCTCCCAGTGGCTCGGGTCTTGGATTAGCATCTGATACACATTGTGTCTGGGATCGTGTAAGCATTCAACGATCAACGATGCGCGAGTCTTGTACATCTAGCTAAACGAATGTATAAAAGACGGGAAGAGTGTCGCATTGAACAAGATGTAGCTACTCCGGAGAAATATACGAGCCACTACGGCCCACATCGCGTGGCGACTGCAAGAGCTGCGATTTGGAATACAGATGTATTCATGTAAACAGAGGTATACTCGTGCAACTGCTGCAGGATGATGCCTTTACACGGAACATACCCATGCAGATACCCCCTGGGACCTTGCGCTGAGCTCGAGGTGCGTAGCCAAGACCAGGCCGGCCTCCTCGCTGGTCTCCTACCGCCACGCGTCGCTTTGAAGTTTGGTGCCGTCAAATGCGCACTGGGGGCGAAGGCACGCTTTACAGTGTTCCGAATCGATCGTTCCACCATTAAAACTTCGTGCATGGGTGGTCGCTAGCTACGGTGCTACAGTGGGAGTCACCACCTCACCGACACGCGGTGGTAGGCGCGAGGAAATTTCCGTAGATTTTTTGAGTATTTTTCTTGAAGATAGCGAGCGACAGCGAGCTATCGTAGGATAAAGTCCCTGGGCCTTGATCGGTGCCACATCTCGATCCCATGCCCATTTACATACCTTGCTTCGTCCTCATCGTCGCGCGGTAGCTTCGCAGATTTCCCTTTTGCTACTCGAATTACTCTAGAATTCTCTCGCACTTCGACTCAAATCAGCAGTCCAATCATAGTCACAGTCACCTCGTATCGACAGTACTCTTTTCTACCCGCATATCCGAAGCTTTCCCGACACATCAAACCGACACATCACCCACCCATCATGGTCAATACCCAATCACAGCCAGGTCCTCCCACGCAAGTTGATCGAGCTAGAACCGCCAACAACGCTCAGTACCTTAGAGCTGCGGAACGCGGCTTGCAGGCTAGATTAGAAGAGAACAAAGAGAACGAAATGTTCAATTCGGACAAGGCCAATTTCGGCGAGGACATGCGCTCGATGCATGAATCTCTGAAAAGGAGATGGAGCTCCTCATGATCCCGGCAATCCGTGCCAGATATGAACCTTCCATGTCGTAGGCACTCTACACGGAGTTTATGCTTCTGGTGTATGAGCAGGAGGGGGGTGAGAAGGAGGTGGGGACAGAGAAGGAGGGGGGACAGAGAAGGAGGCAGAGGTTTCGAAGGGAAAGGGAAAGAAGAAGAAGGTAGGAGAGGACGATGAGGAGGAGGATGGGGCTACCGGAGAGAAGAAGGCGATGGAAAGGGCGGTGAAGAGGGCGAGGTTTGACGGGGCGAGGATGCGCGAGAAGGACGTCGACGTTCTCGAGCCGATCGAGATCGAGTTCATCCCGGAGTTCGTTACCATGGTTGGCGCCAATCGACATATCGACCTCAGCTTCTATTTGAACAAGACGCTCCGTTTCCTCCGCAACCACGCTACGAACTTGAAGCATGGTACTATGGTCGATCGCTCCTCAAAAGAAGCCAAGACGATCCCGGTGATCGACGCCTAGAAGATGGAGAAAGAGCTGGAGTTGCAAGGGGAGGGATTCGTGGCAACATCGGGGGAATGGGAGGAGGCGGTGGATAACCTGATGAGGTTATTCGTGATGTTGGACACAGAGGAACAAGAGGGGAATTTATACAAGGCACTTTTTGCGCACTTCAAGTTCTTTCGGTTCAAGGAGAAGAGGCACGAATGGTACCATGAATGGGCGGCTTTCGAACTCATGCGCCAGAAGCTCATCCTAGTCGACCTCTATAAGTTTAAGGCGTCCGATTACGAGTCGTGGTGGAATATCTTGGAAGGACTTTATCCGTGCTCCGCTCACTGAGAAAACACGATTTATGGAGTCAACTTATTCCGACCCCCCATGTTTCACTTTTTTGGCTGAAAAAAGCGCAATTTGTGCGCTTGGCACTGTGAAGTCAGCCTAAATTTGCCCTCAACCAACGCTCAATTGGGCTCAACGACATTGCTAACGGGTGTTTTCTGCCCACTAGCGATCCAGAGGGGGCTACAGAGTTTGTAGGAAGCGAGAGGACATAGTTTCGAGCATGGTTCTCACATAAAACCGTGGGAAAGCAAGATTAGTCATTTACATGATCTTGTTCCACTTTTCCGGGGACACGAAAATTGAAAATGTCCCCAACTCAGCTACAACTTCTATGGCGGACAGCTGCAGCTAAAAGGAGTTGATTTATGCAGTTTGCAGGTATACTAAGGTAGTTGAAGCTATGTGGTGTGGTCAGAAACGAAGTGATCAAAACCCCTTATCTCATATGTGGCGAGGTGATGACTCCCACTGTAAGCAATTTGGCGTTCATTCGGCGAGATTTCTTTCGCGTATGATAGGCTGGCAGAGCCGCTTGGGATTTCTTTCCGCGTCCACATTTGAGTGCTAACTCTGGGCGTCCGGTCTTTTCGAGTGCGGAAAAAAGTTTCGGGTATCATTAGTCGGTGCACATATTAGCAGTTGGATTGGAGGATATGTTAACCGCAAGGAGTCGTCAAATGTATGACTTCCGATTGTCTATGCTTCAGTATTGATTTCTGTAGCAAGATCAAGCGCCGCCGTAGAAGATTTCTTCGTACAGCGTCAGAGGACCCAATTTCTCAGGTCATAGTGTATAGACGCCAAATCGGTCATGATCCAGGTTCGGATACGACAGACATAGAGCTGAGTAGAGCGCGGAAAAATCGTTCGGCGGCCAGTTCTCCAGGCTCGAGGCTTATCTTATCAGCTCTGATGGGTCAGCTCACTGTGAAATCTAGGCTTATATCGCTGAATAGGCTCACCGGCATGCTGAGCGAGTGCCTTACGACATCGATATCTTATTTTGATCCATCGAAGCTGTCCGATGGGTCTGAGGGTATGTTCTAGCAACAAGCCAGTGACTGATGAAAGTCGAGCACCGTTGCAGAGTTCTGTTACGTTCAACGTTCAACAGGTGTATAACAGATGGGAGCTATCACGTGCACATATGCACCGTGACCGGCATGGCGCTGGCTTCCGGCAACATTGGATGACTGCCGAGGCCATTATGTACGATGCACATTATGATACTCATGCCAGTGGAAGCATGTAGTGATCGATGACCGCGGACCCCGTCTACGTTTTGTCGAATCTATTGACACTGTTTGTCGTGCTCGATCTCGCGCACTGTACGTAGAATCGAATAAAATGTGAGCTAGGTAGCGATGACATCTCATAGCAGAATCTCACGGTCAGCGTTCCAGTTATGGGGTTCAGCCCCATATTCATCAGAACAGAACGGTAAGTGAATCTCGGCTAGGTGTTGCCTAGCAATATCATGAGCGTGAACGGTGCATGTGAAGTCCTGCGTTGGATATCTCCCACGAGATAGCAATTGAGGCCAATGACTATGACTAGGAAGTTCAGCGTGACGAACTGCAGCAAACATTCTACTAAGTAAAATCACAGGGAGCCTTTGGTTATGCGTCACAGGTCCTTAAATACACCCTCGAACTGTATGAGTGTAGAAGACGTCTGTGTCTTCCGAACACACCAGTGTGTACATAACACTGTACTACAAGTTGCTCCAAAGGAAGATAGACTCGTACCTCGCCGTTGCGACCGGTGCGCTGGTTCTATACTAAGCGCAGATGATCAATCACTGTACACGGAAAGTCACAGCGGGAGCTTGACGGCGTATGTCAAGCCTCGTATGCCATTATACTGGTCGCTTTTGATGCTCAATTGTAGGACAAGACTCCGATGCCTCCGAGGACACCGACATTTCTGCGAAGGACTCAGACCACTGGCAGACGGTGGGAGCGACAAAAGAAGCCTCGATTATAAGACCACATGGCTATCAATATTCAACGTTCAAGTGCCACTGAGAATTGCTTCGCCTGGCGGGGGAGGCGAAGGTGCGATACGACGATGTGAAATGAAAGAAAGTCGCCGCTGTACATGTTGAAGGTTATCCATGGCCAATTGCAGGGCCTCGAATCGATCGGTAATTATCCTTTGAGTGGCTGCGTAGCTCGGTGTGCTAATATATGTTTTTCTTGTTCCACGACTTTGTTTCGTACGCTCTAGCACTGATGACGACATCACAAAGCTTGCAAAGACCTCGAGCTCAATATGCGAAGCTCATTAACGAGAAGCGTGGCGTTTTCCTTACCAAGGTAAAAAGACTAACTAGACAGGACAGCGAGAAATCAGTGGCCGCGGATCATACACACGCAGAAAAACGATGGTTTGGGGGCCGAAGAGTATTCCTGACAATTCGCAGGACTATAGCTACGTATGCCGTGAAGCTCTCAGCGCTTTGACCGGGTGCATTCTCTCAAGCTCATTACACAACGATACATATTCGCACACAAGCATAGCTCCCTGAAACTGCATCGTTGAAAGTCATACGTGAGACTTGCGCCCTACTTCTGGTCAAGGTGTGTATTCAAGCTGCCCTCCCAGTTTGCTACTGCGGCCGAGAGTATCATTGAGGTCAAAAGATCTCCTCCAAGTCACACACGGCCGTTGCTCGCTCGCATGGAACCTACCTTGAGTCATCATCTGACCCGATCTTCGGCTGATTGCCACTATTCAAGAACAGATGTTAATATCGGTCGTATGTCATGAGAAACATATCATTGGATGATGATGAAAGATCCTGGTTCGACGGAGGTCAGGTCGAGAGCGTTCCCACGAGTGCTTTCGCACAGCCGGACTTGACACAGTATCTCAGGGACCGCATCCAGTGGCGAACCGGAGATATCGACATCGATCACAGGACGCTTTGCGTATGGGGAAAGGCACATCTTCCTGGGCCGACGACGCTTCTCGACCGCCGATTTCTAAGTGTCCGAGTGGGTGAAGATGTCAATTAAAGCGAAGACGCGCGCCGCTTTGGAAAGGTCAATAGCGGCCGCGCACCGCGCATTGAAACCGCTGAATGAGGATGTCAATGTTGGACTTTTCAACACCGAAGATATAACGTCGAGGCGGACGTCAGGCAAACGATTGTATATTCCTGCAGTGTCCTGAACGTTGAAGCCGCCGGCTAGATTTCAACAGGTCATGCTCAGTTGACTGCTCAACGTCAAACCCTCGACAGACGCAGAATATACCTCATTATGCCCGAGCCTGATGGCAATAGAAGAGCTTTGACAACATCGATGGCGTGCTCAACTCAACACCAGCTCAGCGCTTTCAACTGTGTAGAGAGCAAACGCCTGGGTGTCCCGGGGTGTTCAAACACACGATCTACATCACCACGATGCCAATAACATGGAGAGATTGCGCGCAAGTGGGAGGACAAACACCGTTGATAACAAAAAAGACCATCTGAAAGCGTGTAGACAACCTATGCACAACCGTGCGAAGGTACACAGTGGCTGAGGCGAGCATGCGAATCGGTACACATGGAGAAGCGGAGCGTCAGGGACCCTGAGGCAACAGTTTGAGCAGCTGATACGGGAGGCGGGAAATCCATTGCTTCAGATAGACGCCTGGCCTTTCGCAGTGATATCCGTTGAGCAGTAGAAACGCAATGTCGCCGAGTTCAAGATGGAATCCACCTTCGTAGTCACCGCCAGCACGGCGATGCCGTATCAGTGCACGTCAGAACTTTGGTTTGAGCTCGAGATATATGAACTGGTGAAGGCAAGACCACCAACATCTAGAGATAATCAGACCACGATGTATGATTTGGCGGTTGAACTGCGTCTGCAGTTTGTAGCAACGAAAGAGGGGAAAGCCAAAATGCCTACCACCGCTGGGGATCCGGTGAGGTCCGCGGCCATCGTCATCGCCAATCACGATCCGGCGCTTCGCAAGCAACGCGCGCCCCTGACACCGAATATTCATGAGATGCAGTGACGATGAATGGAGAGTGAGCTAAGTAGGTGGCTGACTGCTGATATGTTCGAGATGGCCAGGCATCATACGCTGGATTGAATGTCCAGCAAAAACGTGTGCGTTTGGACACCGGAAACTTGAACTGGAACGCCATGGCGACAAATTCTGCCGTCGTCGCAAGCTGACCCTGAGCTGACCCCTATCCAAACACCCTAGAGCTTTCGCAGGCATATTACGATTCTTAGTAGGAGGAAGAGAGACGAAGAGTCAAAGCAAGCATGCACCACCATCGTGAGAACTGGTGCCTGTCCGATTTGCATGATGCTAGCCGTGTAACCTCTTTCAAGCGGTGTGAAGGAGACAGACAACCAATGGGCAGCTGCCCCCACGATATCAACAGGTTGCTCATGATGCAGCCGGATTTCCTTGAAGCGTGGCGGAGAAAGATCGAGATCTTTGAGCCTGGTTCGAAAAAAAGGAAGCGGGAAGTCAAAATAAGGCAATCATAGGCTAACTGAAAAGACTGAATGGAGATCCTAGAGCAAATTCAGAAGGGATGCCGCTTCCATTTTAAATGCAGGGTCCAACACGACGGGGATCAAGATGCAAGGGAATCCTCACATGTGCTTAGACGGCGACTATAAGTTCAGTAGTATAAGTGCAGCCATGGTGGAAGCATTTCGCCCCGTCTCCCTAAATTGCCCGTTAGCCTCTCGTCTACTCCTGCTCGTTCACTGAACGTTGTCTGCCGCCCACTCCACACATCTTCTTCACTTTACTGCAATGGCAACCCGCAACCCCACGCATGTCGCCCACCCGAGACCCCAGATAGTAGCTCTGCCCTCGCTATCCTCTTCGCTTTCTTCGCTCCCCCAAGCGAGGAGTCTCAGCCATGTTGCTTTGCACCCCAACACTTTCTCGCACAATGTCGTACACAGCGAAGCTAAGGTAAGCGCAGCAGAAATCTCGTCATGTATTTGTCATTGACCTTGTGACTTCAGCTGAAAGCTGCTCTCGCCAAAAATGCGTCGCGTTCATATCCACCCTCGGTTCCCATGTACATGATGTCGGTAAGTCTACGTCTTTCGTGTAAACGCTGGGACATCACTGACCTGTGTTTCAGCCGCCTCGCTCGCCATCTCCAGACTCATCACCCATTATGATGCGTTCAAAATCTGTAAGCGCTTGTTGCCTTCTGTGCTCTAGAGCTTGCCCTAACGTTTCCCAACAGAAAAAATGAGCAGAATCTGTGCTCAACGCTGTGTTTCACAGTGATCTCCCCAAAGAACGCCCAGCCCTTCCTCATAGACTAGAACGTTGGCTCGTTACGCGTTACGCTCTCATCCCACTTCCCGTCGTCCATTCCTACCTCGCTCGTCCACTTGCTATCGTGCTTTCGTTCGCGTCTCTATTCACTGTGTCTCAATAGATTCCTTCTCTCCTTGTTTGTAGCTTCCAGCTTCTCGCTTCCGCATGTATTACTCAACCTCCTTTCTCCTGCTTCTCGTCGGGCTGTCGGTTGATCTCGTGCATCTCTCTCTCATGCTATTCCCTTATTTGATGTAGTATCTAATTCTGACCATATCATAGAGCTGTCCCTACTTCACACTATCTAATAGGGGCTTCATAACCCACAATATTTGCTAAGTTAGCACGTTGGGGTCTTTGTTTGGGTCATGACATTGGCACTGACAGTCTTCGGTCGTCATACATTTGGTGCATTTGCGAAAACACTGCTTGAAAATAATTGTAACATGGCTCATGGTGAGATCCTGCTGGGTGGCTGGCGCCTTCACTCTGGGTACAGATTCTATTCTCCTGAGCTCATGCAAGCTTCATCACTGTGATGATCAAGCTTTTGCGCACGCGCCCCTCGGTGCTTCGGCGAATCTCTGCCTTGCTATCCTCGGTGCTTGTCCCCGACTTTGAGACGACGTGCCTATCTTCAAGCGCATGCATGATATACATATGTGTTGCATATTGTATCGTTGGCAAGGTCGATCAAACAATAGCGTTCGTCGAGTTGTCGCGACAGAGCAACCTCTGCAAAGAGGCAATGATCATGCCAACATGTCAAGGCCGCCGCCGACGAGACCACGCGTGCGCGCTGCTCGCCTTTGATGCGCCCTTCCTCCGTCTCTGGTCTACCATAAAAAGACACTGCGGCCTGCAAGATTTAGTGTTTCGTGGGTCCTGAAACCTGTCCTCCGACGACAACTCAGTCTATACGATTGGAGACGCTTTGAATGTGTATCCACATCCTACGTACTTCAACTGACTCGGGCCCGGAATGGCTGATCAGGCACGCGCACCCAGCGCTGCAGCTCGGGAATCGGATGCGCGTCTTCCGACTCTTTTGCGTTGCACTCGTCCTCTTGGTCCGCTCGGGGTCATCACGCTGCACCACAGCGCGTGTAAGCCCTTTGAAGCGCTCTGCAGAAGTCTTCTTATCAATATCGGGATGCCGTAACTCGATACGCTGGGAGTCTACTGACTCTATCTCCTTCTAAGATTCCCATCGGGATTCTCGTGTGCCTCGTCTGGTGGGCAACTTCTTCCACGAGCATCTACGGATTGCTGATCCCGCGGAGAAACCTCGAGAAACTAGCCCATTTTGAATGCAGAAAACTGGGGGACGTACCTTGAGCGGCGAGGCCCCGGCAAGGCGAGACCACGGTGCAGACACCGATGTGTATAAACGTGCCCTTAGCTATTGCATCCGTGTTGATATTGGTGTGCTCAGTTTGCCAGACGTGATCCCCTCAGTTCGCGACCTGGAGCTAGGGTAGCGGAAGAAACTCCTGAATCTTACCAAAGTGTTTTTGACCACGGTGATTTACTAGTAAGTGACGGTAAGTTACCATAGGCCCCCAGAGGGTCGTCTAGAGCAGGTGAGTTACCTGCTAAAATGCGACACACATGATGATATCGCTGTTTTCTTGAATCTCCAAGGAGTGGATCTATCGCATCGCGCTGGCGTCGAGCGCTCAGCGTTCCTGGAATGCTCTTCATCACCTCGAGCACGGATCTCTAGCAATCAAGCCAGAGATATTTAACACCCGCCGACTGCTTCCACCTCCAGCTAGCTTCACAATAGCCCGCATTTCTCGGGGTCGACGCACCTGCACTTCAATCTTCCAACCGCGGACAGTGTCTCTCGGTCCTCGGTGACGAGCAGCAGAGCCCTCATCGGGACTCAGGCATCAGTTCGCAGTCCACCAGAGCTTGAGACCTCTCGCTGTCATCATCGGAGACCTCTCGCTGTCATCATCGACGACCACAACGGGCACTTTGCAAACGGTAGCGCTCGTTGCTCGAGCTCTCCCGGAAATGTGCATTTAGTCCCCGAACTAGTTCTTTAGCAGCGGGTTTCTTTTCGGATCTTTCTCTTTACAGCATACTACATCTTGCTCATTCATCCAACCTATTATAATGATCTTTAAGGATTATGTCGCTCACACATCGCGCTGCGTCGCTGCTCCAACGAAGATCACGTAGAAAGTGGACCATCGGATTACTGGTTGATATCGGGTGTCAACGCAACACGTCGGGAGGGCTTATCAAGTATTTGGGGTTACCTGTATTACCTGCCGACACTTGCTTGGGCTTGGGAAAGATGGAACAAATCTGGTTCGCTCTAGCCTCTAAGTTGCGTTCTGTATGTTCCATCACTACTTTACAATCTGGAGCGTACAAACTGAGCTACATGTATCCCTGCCTACGGTCATTCTCTCGAACTCAACGTCCTTCATGTTCATGTAATACACACTTTTACAGTAAAGTTCAATGAGACCTTGAGGGAGGTCGACAGTTGTCCTGGGCCAGTTATGCACAAATTTCAAGTTGACGGTGTATCACAATTAACCATAACTTAGGTGCTGTACAATCTCTTGCCCTCAGAGCCCTCCTCGACGGGAGACTTGTACATAGTACCGTACAATTAATCTTCAAGTGCTTCCGTACCAGAGGCCCAGCGCGGACGGGGCCGCGTATGGTGGCCAAAAATGGATCATGAATTACTAGTAGATTACGGTAAACTCCAGATTGGCCGCCTACTCTAACATCACAACTTACTGGTAAAAAACTGGCTAAGAGGTTTCTTACGCTACCCCCTACCTGGAGCTGGTTGAGGCTTGCTGCAGAAGCAGTCTCGACCACCAACAAAGCCGCCGCCAGACAAGCAGAAGTACCGCAACTGAAGTCCGTGGAAGCGGTTTCTCTTCGTTCTCTTGACCAAAAGCCGGGGCATGGCCTCCTGCGCGCCACTGGTGGGCGCTAGCAGTGAGTGGCATGCGCGGCATGAGTATGCGGTTTTGGCGCAGTGCACACTGGTCGAATCACAGAAATTTGAAACAAGGACCCACAAGAGCACACAACGTGTTTTATTCAATCAACCAACAGGAACTTGCAGGAACGACCACGGAAGCAAAAGTGGTACTCGGAGGAAAATTGGGGGTCGTCGTTATGTGCATGGGTCCAAGTGGATGCTTGTACCCCACAAGCGGAGCCCCTCGTCAGACTAGCGGTCAACGATTGGGAGGACGATATGTAGTGATGCAACTGAGTATATCACAGCACTTGTAGTGGCCAAGGGGCGCGATAGCATAAGTCAGTCAGTTCTGGTCAAATTCTCACGCGGCGCCGTATCAGTCCTCCCAAGAATCACGGTGGGACGGGCCTCGGTGTCTAGAGCTGCTCAGCGCACGTACAGGAACTCTTCTGGAAAGCTTCAAAAGCCACGGCTCGAAGCGAGGCCTCATTCCGGCTCGAATGATAATAGTAACCAGGCGCCGACTTGAGTACTTGAACCTCGATCTTATCATATGCAGCCCAAATCTTCTCACCCCAAGTACGTGTGCATGGGTTTCAGCCGTCCGAGAACGGAAAACACGAAGCTCGAAATAGCCTCGCTGCGCGATGGCTACCAGATACTACCAGTTCGCCGCGATCTCAGCCTTCTCAGGCGCATCAGATTATGGGCTAAGCACTCGAGGAAGTCGGAGAGGAGAGTTGCGTCGCCCTTCTTCTGTTTTCTTCTAATAGCACAGATGGCTTCTTAGATGTGCGTGATCCCCTCTTGCGAGCCTCCCAGGAGATACCTAACGGGTAGACGATGTCACCGCTAGTGGGACGAACAGAGGCCTGGCGATCCTCGGTCGTCGCACGACCTCGCCCTTCTGTGATAATCAGAAGGTGTCGAGAGCTCCCGCGTCGAAGCCCCCGCGCCAGCAATCACGAGAAACGCGAGAGTTGCGTCTATTTAACACTGTTGCAGGCAGTACTAAAAGCCCCGAGAACGCCTGGGACGTGGGTCGTCCAGATATGTCAACGACGGCGATCAGGCGTTGTTATCTGAACCCAGAGTCTTGTGTTACATAGCTGCTCCTGATAACCACGGAGAGGCCCACTGAAAAGATCAATCCCCTTAATTGGACGCCGCCGACCGAGCTCCTGGTCAACTCTTTCCGTGTCTTCTGGGAACACTGCATCCCTGGAAAGGTACGTGTCCGATGTTGTCTTGTCCGAGTCCCGACACACACATACACGCATGCGCATGCGTCGAGCATCGACGTGTCAACTTTCCAGCGGGCTCGCGTTCTGCACGGGGACAACAACGTGGTAATCAGACGCACGGAATTGCCAAGTAAAGCACGATGCATAAATCCAGAAATAAATGAAGGCTAGGGATACTTAGAGCATTGCTGATCCCTAGCAGTCGGCTACAGGTAGACGCTAGTGCGACTCATGGTGAGCTCAAAGGTGCTTTTGCTAGTGGACTCACTTGAGCTGTGTTTCATCGGCCTGGCCCTTAGCCATAGGAGACGTGCCTGCGGTACTTGGATCCCTAGTGCTTAGCTCCTCACCCGTACTACGATACACCGTTTTGCCCTACTGAGGCCTGATAAGGGCTAAGTGAAGCGACTCTAATGGACTAGCTTTAGTACTGACCCACTTACATTCCATTTGATCGCCTGTATTCTTTCGATGCCTAAGTAAGTAGTGCGGCAACTCCCGCTGCGACAGACTTCTCAGATCTCATCTTCTGGATTGATTGGGTATTCAGCGCTAGGACGGTGGTTTCTAGGAAAGGCGGGTGCTTGGCTTGCGGGCTGTCAGCCTGTAGGTTAACTCACAACGGTGCAGTACATAGGAAGTAACTGCGTGTTTACCTCGGCGAGATTGCCGCTCCAGATGCCAACTGTTATTAAACGTCAGTCAGTCGCGAACTTGCGTATAGAACGTTATTTGCAGTGTTCTGCGGTACATCGGAGGCAGCGATAGAGGAAAGCTTCATCTTAACTCATGATTGGGCGTGATTCTGCAATGGGCGGCGTGGATTAGATCCCATTGAGGCTATTGTTTCGCCGCAAGTCCGACCTCCATGGCCACCTCTTGTCCCGAGGGTGCAATAAGAAATGCCCAAGTATGAGCGTTCCGCTCTGTTCGTGACTTGATATATACGCGTGTGCATGCAGAGGACAAAAGCCGCCGTCCAGACCAGGGACATCGCGAGAATTCCTCATAAAGTTAGCGCCTCTCGTGGTCTCATTCTGGCATGCTGTGACCCTGCGAGAAAGAAGTAATCATCAGTCTGTCGAAATTGTCAGCAACCTAGGTAATTTCCCACCCTATCCAGCCAATAGGTCCCCAGAATAAGGTAACGGACACGCCAAAGAAAACACAGGCGAAGAAGCATTTCCAGGTAGGGTGCCGCGGTCGGAAGGTGGAAGGATGATATAAAAGGCTGCATAAACGGGCTCAAAGGTGCTGGACGTTAACCATAACTTTCTTTCTCTCCTACATGACCGTCGGAGTTCGGAAGTCAGCCCGAACCGGTAACGAAGCCCGTGCCACCAGTGGTTGTAAGCTCAGGAAATTGGGCGCTTGCTTGTTCAGCTCGACCCTCTTGTCTCCTACCATCATGGGCTCCGCTGTTTCCAAACCCGCCCCTCCTGCCACCCTCGAAGTTAGCGAGAAGCAATGTATAGAGCGGGCCTCTACTCTCATAGAAGCCATCCAGCTTGACTCTCAGCCGCTGTCGGCGAACGGCACCCTGTCACTGGGCAACGTCGACGGCTGGGAAGCGGAAGTGCAAGCCAATCCCAAGCTTCAAGTGAGTCTCATACCGATCTTTTCTCTCTCGAATTGCGCCTCTTGCTTGCAACGTGTCAGGGGTGGAAGTGGCACACCGCCAGCGGCATCAGTTGAACCGCTATCAACGCTACGGTGCTTCATACACGTTGTGGCCGACATTTCCTACCTCTTCGCTTCTGTCATCGTTTCAACACTCGCGACTGACTATGCTTTTCCTTTTGACAGCTAGCGCGCACGATTCTATCGCACAGCAACATCTCTGACGCCCTCACGTCGCGTGAAGCCAGGGCCGCTGACGTGCATGTCTTCAACCACGAATTGGAGTTCAAGACGGGCCCTGTGACCAACCAGAAGAGCAGCGGGCGTTGCTGGCTATTCGCCACCACCAACGTTCTTCGCTACGATATCATGAAGAAGCTCAAGCTCTCCGATTTCCAACTCTCTCAGGTGAGTTGTCACGCCATGTGTTCTTATCACCGTCGGAGACTAATGATCTCGGCAATTCGACAGTCTTATCTGTTCTTCTGGGATAAGCTGAACAAGTGCAACTACTATCTCGAGCTCAGCATCGAGCACGCCGACCTTCCTCTGGATGACCGGCTAGTAGACCACCTATCCGACGACCTTATCAGCGATGGCGGACAATGGGACATGGTCGTCAATCTCCTCAACAACTACGGCGTGGTTCCTCTCGCTATGTACCCCGAGTCCTTCCACTCCTCCGCCTCTGGCCCGCTCAACAGGCTCATCAAGCTGCGACTCCGTGAACAAGCATTGATCCTGCGTAGACTCTCCGAGCAACTTCGCAACGAGGAGAAGCTCGATCAGCAGCAGCTCGTCTCAGTGCTCCGAATCAAGAAGGAGGAACTGATGAAGGAGATCTATACGATCATGACGGCGACGCTGGGCGTACCACCTAGCCCCAACAAATCGTTTACGTGGGACTACTACGATTCCGACGGCAAGTCCGGTGTTTGGGAAGGCACCCCCTTGGAGTTCTACAAGACGTTCGTCAGCAAGACCTACCCCGTCAGTCTTCATGACTTTGTACCTTTGAGACGTGACTGACATCCATTCTACACTAGCCGTCCGACTCGTTCTCCCTCATCAACGACCCTCGCAATGACTACTCGAAGCTCTACACCGTCGACAAGCTCGGGAACGTCTGGGGCGGACGCTCTGTTCTCTGTGAGCTGAACCCACTTATGTTACCATCGCTCTCGATTCTGACGCATAAACCCTTCAGACGTCAACACCGAGATCGCCAACTTGAAGAGCGCTGTTGTCAAGGTACGCAGGTGTCCATCCTTTCTGCGCTCCCTGTCTTTGAGATCGCTGATATGCAACCGGCTATAGATGATCAAGGCTGGTCAGCCTGTCTTCTTCGGGTGTGACGTGAACCAGTTCTCTGACAGAGCTGGGATCATGGATACTTCCCTGTTCGAGTACGAGGTGAGTTGGTGCCGGTGCCGATTCCATCGCGCTCTCTCGAACCTTGTTCCCTGCTGACATTTCCATCTCCACCTCAGCGCGCGTTCGACATTTCCCTCACGCTGTCTAAGGCAGACCGTCTCCGCGTCAACGAATCCGCGATGACTCACGCCATGGTTATTTCTGGCGTGCACCTTGACAAAGACGGGAAACCAGTCCGGTACAAGGTAGAGAACTCGTGGGGACCAGATGCCGGAGAGAAGGGGTACTATGTCATGACGGACCGCTGGTTCGACGAGTACGTTGCTTCCTTTCCGCTCTACAGCCTTGTCTCCTTTCGCTGATCCATGCTGGCGCTAGGTTTGTGTACCAGGTTGTCGTCCCTAAGGCACTTGCGCCGAAGGATCTTGTCAAGGTGTACGAAGGCGGGAAGGCCGTCGTTCTTCCTGCCTGGGATCCCATGGTAGGTCAAGTCGTTTTGCTCGCTGTCCCAGATTGCTCACTGGTCGCGTTCCTCTCTTCAGGGTTCGCTCGCATAATATGTTACCCCACATTACCATAACACCCTGCTGCGACCACGGACCTCTTTACTTACATCTCGAACAGCAGTTTCGCTTGGACTATTTACTTACCTCACTGATACCTTTTAACAACAAATATCCGCCTTCCTATTCATACCTTCTTGCTTCCACACTCATCATGTTCATTAGTTTCTCGCTCTCGGACATCTACCTTGTCTTAGGGTGTGGTGCTGCTCGTTCGCCAGCGATATTTATATCCATCCTTGTATGTACGCACCGTCTGTGCATGTGTATACCTTACATCGCATTGCCTATTCCATGGTTCCAGTCGATTGCTCGGTTTATCGTCAGTAATTGGAGTGACTGGGCTTCTAATTGAGAACAACGCGCTCAAGCAGAACAAGGAACAACCGTCAACAAGGATTCGAGGACGGGCGCTTCCACATGGTTTCGACATAGCCGAGATGCTACGGTTTTGTTCTTTGACTTCCTTCCACCATCATCGATTCATCTCCGGGGCAAGAATACATCGTTTCCTCCACGAAACATCCTCTGCACATTCAAAACCCAGCCATCCTTGTTTTTCAGAAGAATACACAAGCATAGAATATACTCTACCAACAACGCGCGGAACAACCGTATACTGAATTCGCTGCTATGCTTCCATGGAGATGGACTGGAGGAACAATAATCAACACAGTCTCGAGCGACTTGACTCGCAGTCAGGACACTGTGTATAAAAGCGGTCTATGACATGTCGCTCGGTTTCTCCACATTCAGCAAACCTCCCTTTTTTCTGCGAAGCAGGCCTGATGAACTTCTACAACGCAAACCCGGGTTCACTCCTCTCGTAGGTTCCAATCCAGTCTATACCTTGCACCCGTTGTTCATGGTTCTACTCGTGTTTCTCAGACATCGTCCTAAGCGGACTCCCATGACGTCAATCTTTCACCTACCATGGGAACTCCTCGTCGTGATCTTTGAGCTCGCTCTCCTCGCCGAACATGCCGACAGCCGCCGACAACGAGCCATCGGGACCTGGCGCCTCTCCTTCGTCTGCCGACAATGGCGAAGCATCGTTCACGGTTCCCCATGGTTGTGGGCCATCATCCTCCTTCAAGCTCCCTCGGCTAGCCGCCAATCGCCAAACATGCACCACCGGCCGAGCAGACTCATTCAACTGCATCTACATCTCGCTGGAGGACGCCCGTTGACGATTCGCGTAACGGGACAGCTGAGAGAGGACGAAGATTGCGCTGATCCGTTCTTCAGCAGCGCCGTGGACGACCTCCTCTGGTACAGGCATCTTTGGCGCCAAGCAACGCTCCATGGCGCTTTGTACGACATTCACCATCTTTTGCGGAAACCAAGGTCATCAACTTTGCGCGTCCCCTACCCCGTTCTCGAGGGAATCACATTGATGCACTGGACACCTACCGAAGGAAGAAAAGACGGGAACCCGAGATCTACCATGCACGATTGGGAAGCGCTTCTTGTCGGTTGCCCTCGATTGAGCAGATTCGTTATCCAGATGCCCTGGGACCTCGATCAAGCGATCTTCGTGGCGAGCGTCCTCTACATCTGGTGGAACACCACCTGCAACTTCGAGCTCGATCTTTCGGACAACCATGTCATCATGACCCTCAACGACGATCCACGATCTGGCGGGACGAGCAACCTCCCTGCCCCGCGCGCAGCCTGGGTTACATTAGCGGCCACGAGGCATTTTGACCCCCGAAACCCCTCAATCAACACCAATAGAGGCGTATTGGCGTATGGAAACCCATACACGGCGGAGTGTCCTGGCCTCAACGGTAACTCCAAGCATCTCTCTCGCACTGACCCAACGCCCCGGGCGGGGCGATTATTCAAGCGCAGGCAGTACGACAAGTTGCAGATGTTTCTACTGTCCTCCTTCAGCTTGATCCTCAATCGCGGACCCGCCGCCGTTCTCGAGGAGATGGCGTCAACCTGGATACGCGCCCTCGTCCTATCAGAACTCCAACACCTTACCCTCTCGCTAGGCGCCAAGTCCCGTCCTCTGGATCTCCCCGCCCCTCTGAAGACACTGCACGGCTGGAAGAGTCGAACTCAGACTGCCATCACCACCTTAACTATACGCACGGAGGCCAGCGCGGAGGGTATGGAGTATGTGGTGCCGCGATTTGTTCACCTCCAGACTTTATACCTGCTCCACACCCCCCATTGCTCGAAGGTCTTGCAAAGCTTGGCCACTAGTCCACTTCCATGCCCACAGCTGTCGCGCATCTATCTCCAAAACCCGACGTCTCTCGATGCGTCGTCCATCAACCAGTTCATCCGAGCTCGCCAGCGTTCGCAGTACGGGGCTCCCATTCGAACCATTTGGATAACTCGGGGCAGTGTGAGGGACGAGGCATTACTGCAGGAACACGTTGCGCAAGGGACTGTCAGGTTCACAAGACTGTCACGAAGATGATTAATGCTCAATGTCTTTTCATCTGGTCTCTGTCCATGATGTATCGTCCTGGCATGGACTTCTTTCCTTTTCTTGTGCTCCTTGTTACCTCTTTCTTGCACGCCCTTTATGTTTCAGAACCCAGTCTCTCTCTCCAACATCTCACCGAGATACGATAAACGGATACACACCCTTTTCTCCATAATGATTCTCTTGATGTTACCGCTCTTTTCACGTTCATCATCTCTCGCAACAATGGACTTCGAATGGACTTAGCGTTTGTACTTAGTGACCCAGCATTATGCTCTGGTAATGATAACGGTTCTCGAGTATGCAACGGTATTGCAACTTGAACGACGGTGGAGAAAGAAAGATGGCAAATGAAAGTGACCAGACAGCGACCAAGCAACAAGTGAAAGCGACAGTAGTCCATGAGATGGCGACAGCAAGAACAACAAAAGGAGCGGCAACACCAAGCCAATAAAGCTACGTTCATAAATGAGGCGGAGTAGTGGGGAACACCTGGGAATTCTGGACGACTCTCGTCTCTCCTAACTGCATATGTTCCGGCCCATTGGTCTGTACAAGAACCTCTTCCCTCGTCGCACTGATAGTCGGGGCCTCTGAACCTCCCGCCGCGCTAATGTCGTGTGTCCCTGAATTGGAATCTTCACCCTGACCTCCGCCATTCGCGCGAGGACTAGTAAGCCCAGGCAGCCATCGGCGACTAGCCACCTTCTTCAACCTACCCGGTGTGCTTGGTGTGACGGGCACGGGTACGGTTGCAGTCAGTACATGAGGAGATGCGCCTCGCGGAAACGCAGGAGGAAGTGGTGGTGGAGCGACCATCTGTGAGGCATTGAGAACGGGGATCTTCGACGAGGAGATCGTTGCTCGACGTTCTCGGATGTGAGCGCGAGGCACGTTGGGGGCGGGAACGGCATCGAGCTTCTTGCCGTGGACATTACGTGATGAGCCTGCGGCAGCCATACTGTTCTCGATGGACGGGAACGCTGGCGCTGCTGCCCCCTTAAGATTCCCATAGGACATGGTCGACCTCCTCTCTCTCATCGGCTTCTTCTGCGATGTCATAGGGCCAGTCGGTGTTCCAGGAACGGTAGGCAGCGGAATCTGCGGTGGTGGAACGGGAGGTGGGCTGGCCAAGCCTCCGGGCGTCAAGACCCTCGACAAGGATCTCGTCAGCCTCCTAGGGGTGGAAAGAGCAGACGAGGACGAGGGCATGGCTGATGCAGTAGATGCAATCGACACAGCAGATATGCTTGATACGGTTGACTGCGCGGAAACCCTTCTCGGGCCCCGCATGGAGGTAAGTGGAGTTGACGGAGGTGCCGCGCTGGTGTATAGATACGAGGGCCTTGCAGGCGTGTTGACGACCATTGTCACTAGCTCGTTCGAGAAGACGGCGCTAGGCTGTTCTCCACTCGGGGGCGGGGAAAGAAGTCCATTCCTTGCTGTAGGAGGTGTGGTGTGAGAGCTTGCGCTGGGATCGACCTTAATATCTCCTCCAGGTGACAACGATGGGAGTGACGGAGAAGCTTTCGTGGGAGATAAAGGTAGATAAGAGGAACGTTTCTTCAACACCGACTTGGGACCCGAGCTTGACCCAGTCGCAAACATTGATTTGGCCGGAGATCGGATCGTCTGTGGAGATCCGAGCAGCATTGCACTTCCAGGCCTCGACGAAACAGGTGAGTCCTGAGCGCTGAACACCCGTTTACGCGATTCGGGCTGCTTCTTGCCTGACGACAAGCCGACAAGCGGCGTCGGACGACGCTTGAGTTTCGTTGCGGGAGCTTGAACTGGAATCGAGCTGGCTTGCCATCGTCCGCCGCCGGTTCGGAAGGGCGGTCTCGCGGCGGTAAGAGGTAGATGTCCTACGGACCCGAAGGTGGGCGTAGAACACCTCGATCCGCCCTGTTCCATGAGACGAAGCCGCTCTCTCTCCTTGGCGGTCTCCTTGGAGATGACTTTCTTTCTCTTTTGAGCGTCCTCGCCCGAGGAGGACACAGATTCAACGTCTTCAGCGTCGGCGGTGATTGTTTGCTGCGTTGGACCAAGCGCCGCTTCATGGGAAGCATGATCGTCCTCCTCTGCATCCTCCGGTACGTCCGTTGGCTCAGCGACGACGTAGCTAAACAAGGACCCAGCTCCACGTCTGACAGTCTTGACCTTCCACCCAGCAGACAGAGCTAGATCCACCAGTTCCCGTAGTGTTCTTTCTTGGGAGTTGAACACGCATTGCATCTGAAAGGGGAGACTACATTAGCGTGGACCCATAGCCGTAGCGGAAGGGCGGCTTACCGTCAGGTCCATCCAATACGCACTCGCGTTCGCCTTGCCGAGATTGGCGAGCAGTGGCGGAGGAGCTAGTGACTTGACAGCGCCATCGACAACACCATCATCGGTATTCTCGACCTCTTCCTTGATAGCATCTTCCGGGAGTCTAGTGTCGCGTCTCTTTGAGCCTTCCGGAGAGTCTTGCGTACCAGAGCTGACGAGGCTTTCATCGACACATGCCAACGGCAGCACGAACTCAGCAATCACTAGCTTGGTTTCGTCTTCTTTCCCTGGGATCACCGCTTGACGAAGTCTGAGGAGTATCTTGCGACACAAAGGGTCGGCCCAATCATGTAGAACCACGCGCAGGAGGTAAACTGCTGGGCCTTTCAGGTGCTCAGGTTGCGGCGTGAAGAAGTCGTGCTCTACAATCATCATAAGTTTGATTATTGCACATGAAAAGAACACGGTGCCTACCCTGAAACGTCACAACCCCAGCATCAAGCAGATCCTTGCACTGGTTCGTCATCATCTGGAGACGAGCAGAAACCGTCAGCTCACCAATGCTCTTCATGAACATGACACATAACATACCTCTTCACCAAGCTTACACACAGCACCGCGATCCTGCACGATGAACCTAGCACCCATATCCTTCATCCCTCCTCTCGCAAGCATCACGCTCGTCGAGCCGATACCGCCGCCGACGTCGACGACAAGACTACCCTTAGGAAGGGCAAGCCAGTCCAGAGCTACAACAAACAGGTCATCAGTACGCGGTATGGCGAAGGCGAAAAACACGATGCCCACCATTCCAGATCCCTCCATACCCCTCTATACTGGTCGTCCCCGTCATCGCCCGTCCAAACCTTGCGAGCCTGAACTCCTGCTCGCGTCTGTTCACGCTGAGCGTCATCTCCCTTTTCAACGAAAGATATGGTCGTTCTCCATCTGCATCATCGTCCCCACCCTCCAACCACGCAAAGTACGGCTTGTCCGTCCTGAACGCATAGTTAAAGGGCGGGATAGATGGAGGCGAAGCGTTCGCGGCCTTCTTGATGTCATGGCCAGTGTCTTCGAGGGTTTTTGCTCTCTTGATGGCCTGAAGGGTAGCACCACGCTTCTGATCCTGCCCTTCCTTCGACTTTCGTAGAACTGGCCTCGTAGCAGCCTTCTGCTGCTTCGATAACGTCGGGCTGATAGGCGTCAGTCCTCCCAGCGTCGTCGTAGGCGACACCGGACTGCGATGGGTGTGTGTGGACGAAACAGCGCTGCGCCTAAAGCTGAGATACGATCCACTGCTAGCGCTCGAAAGATCCGACCCAAACTCCTCCGACTCAGTCTCTTCCGCCTCGATCTTGTGCGCAGGGGAACATTCCTCGTCCATCTCGTACTGCGGTCTCACAAGAAGCGACTCAAGCAGATACGCAGACGCCTTGAACAGCTCGTCCGTACTGCAAACGTTTTCATCAGCTAAACCGCTCGCACGAAAGGGAGGCAAGAGGGAGGACTAACCATAGCCCGATATACGCAGCGATCCCATTCGTGTCAACATACTTATCCTCAGGCTTTCTCAGTGCCTGAGGCAAGTCAGGCAAGGGTTTCGAAGGAACAGCAAGTTCGCTTTGGACCGGGTGGCTCTGAGTGTTGAGCCGAGGTAGTGGTCTGCTCGCAGGCGTTTGGGGTACACCGGGAGTCCGCACGACTGAAGGACTGACAGTCGGTGGAGAGGTTTGAGACGCCGTTGATATCGGTGTCGTCGTCGCCTTCCCAACGCTTGAACTCAGAGAAGCGTCTTCATCGGCCGCCTCGCTCTGCAGGAGAAGACTCCCCAACGTCTCCGCCAAATCGACCTGTGCCCCTTCCTGCTCCTCTCCTCGTACTTTTCCTGGGACATCGACATCTGGATCACCTCCAACTCTCAACTCTCCCCCGCGCACAGTAAAGGGAACACCGGCATTCCCAAGACCAAACGCTCCACCATGTCCAAAAGCAGACAACATCGTCGTCTTTGGACTCGACGGCAGCACCGACATCGGATATCGCATCTGAGACGGCGAGGACGTCACAGAGTTTCCTCCGTATCCTGGGCCTTCTTCGTGGGGTGTGTTGGGAAGTGCGCTTTCGGCGCTTGGTGTGTGGGGTAATCCGCCGCTCAGCGTGCCAGCCAATTCGCCCCTCGGCGTGTGCGGCAGTCCACCGCTCGGGGTGTGAGGTACGCCGCCGCTCGGGGTATTAGGAACTCCATGGCTGGGCGTGTTGTGCAGTCCGTGAGTGCCAGAGGAGAACACAGGAGTTCCGGTAGACAAATGCCCTCCACCCGTAAACGACACCGACGATATACCCGGCGTCGCAGCGAATCCGGGCGTAGGCGAAAATCCGGGTGTACAAGGAAATGGCTGCATAAGGGGCGACAACGAAAGTGAGCTGCCGCGCGGGCGGGTACGTGTTGGAGCAGGCGTTTGGGGTGGGGCGGTGGTTGGTCCTAAGGCGGTGTTTGTACTTGTGCTAGGGATGGAGGTCGATATGCCTGTGGTAGAAGCCGAGTTATCTGGAGTGAAAGCCGAGTTGCTTTTGGTAGAGGTCGAGTTGCTCTGGGCAAAAGTCGAGTTTCCTGGAGTGGAAGTCGGATTGTCCGGGACAGACGTCGAATTGCTGGTAGTCGCAGCGACGGGAACAGTCGATCCTTCCGCTGTATCCTTGGGTACATGCGCAGACTTGTCCAAAGACGCAGACCTATCCAAAGACGGAGATATCTGCTCAACCGACCTCCTCGACGTCAACGCACTCGCAACACCCGCCAGCGTCTTCCCCATGGACTCCATCGCCGACTTCCCCTTCGCCAGTCCTTTGAAAGCACTGGGTGATGGAGGCGCTGCTTTGGGTACGATTGTTGATTTGGTTGACTTGGCCGCTTTGGGGGAAATCGCTACCTTGGGGGAGACTACAGCCTTGGGCGACGTAGGCCTCGACCTAACCTCCCATGAATCCGCCTTCGAATGCCCCCTCAACCTCATCGTACGCGGGCTATGCGCGGTCGAAGTTGGGTCGTACGTATAGTCGGAGCTGATGGGAAGACCTTCGGAGAGGAGCGAGTCGAAGTCGAGGGGGTCGGAGAAGGATATGTCGAGGTAGCGAGGTCTGAGCGCGTCGGTGGTGCTGGTGCTGGTGATGTGATCTGGAGCAGGGGGAGTGGCGACGTCGTGGACGTCGCCGCATATAGCGAGGGTGATAGCTGACTCTAGTGCCGCTCCTCCTTCCGCGACGCGTAAAGCAGGCGACGTTTCTGTGGATGAAGGAGTTTGCAGCGCCGTCGATAGGTTTTTGCGGACGCCTTCTAGACGTTCAGTGTTTGGGAGCTGATCTGACGTGTGCAACTTTGGGTCTGTAGTGGGCACAGCGCTCGCGGGGGACGGTTCAGGATGCGTGACCAGGCATCCACTTATGCGGTTCAGGGCGAAAACGTCGCCTGGTGAGACTTCGATGATGATGTGGTGTGTTGCGAGGAGTCTGAATATGTGCGCTGAGAGAGAGTTAGTCCTCAGTATGGATACGAGAATGGTTGGACTTACCGAGCCGACGACTGTCTACCTTTCCACCGGGACAATTCTCTGCTATCGTCTCGATACTGACGCCTTTCTCGCCAGCCTCTTTCATCAGCTCAACAGCACCGCATGCTTCGAAGACGCGTAAACACGCAGGTAGGTGATACTATACATAGAGCACTCCGTTAGAAACGTCCATCCATCCATGATAACATGAGAGCGCACTCACAGCAGTAGCCGCGTCGCAAATCGTCAAAAACGGATGCTGCACGCTCGCACTCAACTGACTCGCTGCTGCGACAATGAGCGAAATAGCTCGTGCGACCTCTGGAGTAGCCGTCATCGCCTCTTCCGCGGTGTTGGGGTCGTACATCTTGTTCAAGGATGGAAAGTCCATTGCTTTGGCTCTGGCGTCGTCCTGAGGTGGATTGGTATAGAGCTCCTCCAGCTCATCAAGTGCTTCGCCCACAATCCCCTGAAGAACGCGCAGCTCGTGTATGACGCTCCGCATGGTTCCAGGTCCTGTGTAAAGATACCCCAGGAGGCCTTCTTGACCAGGGACGAGAAGGAAGGAAGGAGGAGAAGAACCTCTTGCTCAAGAAACTCAGGCCAAATAAGAAGCAGAAGGAAGAAGAGAAAGGATCGGACTTGGTCGTGTCATAATTTCTGAATCTGCTTCGAATTTGCGACTTGAGACTGGCGTCGTGGTAGTGTCAATCAAAAAAGGCAATCGCACATCACGTTATCGTTTTGGGTCGTTTGTTCGTTTTGTTCGGCGGCACTGTTCGGCTCTGTCCATCGTCTTAGATATCGTTATGTCCTCGAGATTTCTACGGTTCAACGATTGTCTGGAGACAGAGGCTCAGGTGTCCAAATTTTTGCGCGAGGAGAGGCCGTTAGAAATAGCCATGATGCTGCGAAGTTCATTTCGCGCCTCAGCTTCGGTTGCGCCACCCAGTCCGAATTGGGCAACTCCTCCAATAATTACAAACTGGATGTCACATAAACTTTAGGTCCCCAGGCCCGACGTACCTCTCCCGCGACGCAATCGGGACTTCTCAGATCATATCAGTCGCTCTATGGGCAGAAAGAGGCTCCAGCGAGCTCAGATTGCTCTTCGCCGCCTGTAGTTCGGATACCAGTAGCTGGTACTAGTCGGGTACTAGCAGATACGAACAGCAGATTTCCAAGTGAGAACCGCAGGCGCTAGTATACACGTATAGTACATATGGAGAACCCACGAGCCACCGTCGGTTGGTGCCTATGAGGCGGTCGCGTCGGGCACTATCCCCAAGATTTCAGCTCAACCCGCTCCTAGGCCTCACTTCGACTCCATATCCAGCACCACCCTCCCCGTCACCTCGCCCTTCTTCAGTCCCTCGTACACGCTACCAAGTTATCTTCAGTTCCCATCTCGCAACATCAAAGGAAGACCAAGACGTACCTTGGCAACTCCTTCAAGGGCTTCGACACAAAATACACCTTCACGATGTCGTTAGCGCACAACTCCAGCGCCTCGATGGCGTCCTGTCGGTTCCCGACATAAGAGCCTATAATGCTGATGCTCTGAGAAGCAGGCGTGAGCAGCGAGTCAAAAGATGAAGACATCGGCGTACCTTGAAAACAGTGAAGAATATCGACGCATCGAGCGTGGCCTTCCCTGGCAGCCCGACAGCCATGAGCTTTCCTCCAGTTCGCAGATAGTCGATAGCTTGAGCGTATGCAGCGCCCTGTGTTCCAAGCGCAATGTCAGCGTTTGGGGATAGCGGTGTAGCAGACCGGGGAAGTGAAACGCACAGTTCCAGCAGTAACAAGCGTCGCATGCGCGCCCATGCCATCCGTCAACTTCTTGATGTCCCCCACCAGGTCCTTCGTTTCCTTGAAGTCAATCCACGCATTGGCCTTCAGAGTATCCATGCAGAGCTTCTTTTTCTCCGCTCCGGTGTCTATCAGCGACTGCGAGGTCAGAACCCGAGGCAGGCAGAGGAGCAATGGAGCGAGACGCACCAACGGCAATGACACGCAGACCCCTCGCTCGAGCGTACTGGACCGCTACACATAGAACGCATCAGCACGCTGTCACATCAGACACGAAGGGCAAAAAAGAGACGAACCGAGATGGCCCAGCCCTCCTCCAGCCCCCGGGACGACCAACCAATTCCCCTGCGTCGTCTCGCTGTACTTGATCGCGCGATACACCGTCATGCCCTACATCCCACCCAGTTAGTACTCTGCGTGTTCTAGGCTCTCTCGAGTTGGATGGACGTACGGCGCACAGCGCAGACGCGGCTTCCTGGCTACTGATATTTTTGGGAATCGGTGTAACATGACGAACGTACGAAACCTGCCCATCTTCGTCAGTATGTCTAGTGCGAAGAAGCAGGGAGAGGACTTACAGCATACTCCTGGAACGTCCCATCAACGGTGAACCCACTGAGCTGCGCCTCTTCACAATCTGGAGTATCATGATACATCGCCATTAAATTCGCGTCTCATCAGTTTCACTGAGCACTCACTCTGCTCACGCCCTTGACGACACGGCTCGCAGTTGAGGCATCTACATCGCAGGTACATGAGTCAGCATCATAGATGGAACCAAGAGATAGATAGCAAGAGGGAAGGGACTTACGAATTAGCCAACCACTTAATCCCCACCCTATCCCCCACTTTCACCGGCGACCCCGAGGTGTGTTCTCCAATGGCGACGATGATCCCCACTCCTTCGTGTCCACCGATAAGAGGCGTCTTGGGCGTCAACGGCCAGTCGTTGAGTGCAGCGTGGAGATCGGTGTGGCAGCATCCTATTTGGAATGACAGTATGAAACAAGAACGACATGGTTGGAAAAGAATGGGACAAGACAAGAACTTACCTGAGCATTCAAGCTTGACGAGACACTCCCCCGGCGCAAGATCCTCAGGCTGCTTCACCGGGTGGTCCTTCACGATCTCCAAACTCCCCCCAACTTTTTGTATGATCGCAGCCGTCTGCGTCTTCGGGATCGTATACTCATGACTCATTGTGGTTGGTCCTGGCGTATGGTGGTTTGGTCTTGGCGTATGGTGGTTTGGTCCTAGCAGTTGGGGTTGGGTGTAGTTCGCAGCTGGAGAGACTGTGAGACCAGGATGCTTTATATACCTCGACTCGTCGTCATATACGACGCTTCGAATTCTCAGACACGACTAGTGCGCATCATGTGTGCTGTCCAGAAAATATGAGCTGGTGATCCAGGCAAAATGGAGCGGTCGAGATGGCCCTGAGGCTCAACATTGAGGCTATCCTTGGAGTAGATCCCTTCCGATTAACTGAGTTTCTTGGTTATTTGCTTCGCGTGGATCGTAGGTCGTGGGAATGGGAGAGGGCTGGGCGCGGTCTGGTTTCGAGTCCCCGTGCCGAGATCGTTGGATTTTCTCTAGGTACGTCAAGGTGCTAGAAGTGACCTCATAGGATGTTTTTGCTGTGAACTGCAAGTTTGCTGTTGTCTGCAGTGAGGAACTCTGTCAATTCTGGAGATGTGGGCAAGATCAAATCGATCAAATGGCAGCCACCTTACAGAGCTTTGCGAAAACCTTGACATGTGATCAAAAAGTCGCAAAACAATTCGATAAATTCATAAATTCACTACAGGGCTCAAACTCGCCGTTCTTGGAGGTATTATGTAGCGTACACTCTGAGAGTTACTACTGGATGAGCCTCAGCGAAAAAAATCGGCGAAAAACGCACCACAAATGACGCAGAACTGCCCTAAGGAAATTCTTATGTGTCCACAAAGCGAGATACCAGTTTACTGCTGCAATCCGTCTTTCCACCCCCACATCGAGCTCTCAGATACAAAATATAGAACCTATGACCCAATCTGCGCTTAGCTGACATGAGTTCAAGCAGCAAAAGCGCATCCAACTTGACCCCTGGCTCTGACATGGCGGTCTGTACCCCCCATCTCAACGCTAAACCACTATTTTCACTTGGTTTGCTCTTGGAATGCCTTTTTAGGCTGTATAAGTCCACCCTGAATGTTAGTTTGGTGGGTAGCTAGTGCGAAAGTGCCGGTGAGGGTTGTGTTGATTGCCACACATTGGCTTGGCACTCAACCCAGAGTCCTGTCTGGGCTCAAATAGCCTCACAACCTTCTAGTTTTCTGTGCATCACTTTTTGATAGTTCCCAGAGTACCCCAGCGCAAGTCTCCAGTGCTCAGGAGGCACAGAGGTTGTGGTAGAGAATTTATCAATCAACCAAATTGTTTTGCCACTTTTTTGTCACATGTCAAGGTTTTTGTAAACCTCTGTAGGCACACCAGGTTTATACAGTGCCAAAGTCCCAAAGGCTGCCAGCACTGCTTAATCCAGCAAGACTGGTGGATGAGAGTGAGCAACTGAGATAGATTGAGAGCAAGATTAGTAATGTACCTGGTGGATGAGAGTGAGCAACTAAAGAACATGTGACCACTATCATCCACCATCAAAGTCAGCTGTGGCTAAGGAAAGAAGTAGCTCTAGCTCAACAATTAGAACAGATATGAAGATGAAACAAGAGACAAAGATGTAGAGAGAGAACAGGAGAATCTGAATATCTAGAAGACAAAATAATGGAAGCAAGAGTGAAGGAATAATGTTAAGCCCGTGCGAGCTCTGCTGGAAAGTCCAAATGGATGAGTCCTATAGC
>ML178842.1:0-48881 GCA_004369125.1 Pterulicium gracile
CACTTCATCACAGACACACCTATCCCCAGAGACCAACAAGAGGTCAAGATGGGAAAAGGGAATTTACTCTACAGAATATCTATATATCTGAGAGTGTTCATCCGGCTTTGACGCAGTCAATGCCATATTCCGGAACAATAATCAGAAAATGATGACAATAAAAGAAACACATGCGCGAATGAGAATCAGAGACCGTCAAGTACTCTACAAGCAAACGAAAGGGAGAAATAAGATAGAGTCCGTCCGTGTACCACTTCACCACATAGAGTTGCTTGATGAGCGAATTTAAAAAGTAAGATCTGAGATTTGAGAGTGTGGTATAAGACGTGTCGGGGTTCCAGCAGGAGTGAATCCAGATCCGGGGGTGCACGCAAGTGGCAAGGCAACTGTTGGGCAACTGGCAAGTGGCAGGACTTGCTTGGTCAGCAGTGCAGCCGTGATCGCGGTTTGATCGCGGTCACTCAGCAGTTACGACGTTCAGCAAGCGCCCATCGTCCTTTGGTACTGGTGACATGTAGAGGCTGAGCGCTGAGCGCTGAGCACCTGTCCTGGAACAGCACTTCTCACTTGAAAACCCTTATACTGCGGCAAGAACCAGCATCGTAAGCGTGACAAGTACCAGGCCCAGCTATTATGTTGGTTCTTCGGCGGGCGACCTCGATCGTTTCGTCATCGAGTGAACCAACCTCAACCTCATTTCCTCATTTGAACTCGACGAAACCCGACCTCCTTTCCACAGGGTATAGAAACCTCAGCACCCGCGATCTCCTTCTTGCTTCCCACCCCAAACTATCTCCCAGTCAACTACTCCTCTATACAATCAATCACGATGCTGGCATCTATTCTCAACGCTGTTACAGCTTACAAGGTCCTCTTTATCGTCTTCGCCGTCGCCTGGACCGTCCGTGGAAACCCTCGTCCGGTACGTTCCTCAAATCCTTTATGCTGTTCCAGCATTTGGCACCTTCGTGTACGCTAACCCATCGCACGATAGGACCCCAAGGAAGGCTCCGTGGCCTATGGCCCTTACGCTGCGTCTGGGAGCACCAACGGTCAGGGTGGCGGCGTACGTGGCGCTGCAGTGGGCGCAGACCCCAAGCACGGTGCTGGGGCGGCGGCGGGTGGAGCAGGTGGAGGGAGGAAACCAGTTGGGGCGGCGGCGGCGGCGAATCAGGGTTGGTCGGCGAGTGCTAGCAGACCTGGACCTTTTTAGGTGGTGACTGGGAGTCGTGATTATCTATCGTGAAAGTCGATTATACCTTTGAATACATATGCTTTGAGCCTCTACATCGTTGACGAGATCGACTTGCGATGCTTTCAAACTGCCTGGTGCGGCATGAAATGACACTCAGATATTCAGCCGAGAGTTGGCTGAGAGTGGCCGAAAGTGGGAGCCTGTCAATGATCATGATGACCACAAGCGCCTGATCCTGAACCACCATCCTGCGCCGTCCAATGCAACCTTCGAGCTACGTTCATTCGACAGTCCGATTCTCGTTCGCTGGACGAAGTCAGCTCTGGGCCTAATTCGGGCATGCCCTTGGACGACTCTGACGGCCACTTCGCGATACGCTCTGCCTTTCCACTGCGGCGAAAACTCTCGGCCCCTGGTATCATAGCTGCATGGAAGTCTTGAACCGGAAACTTCGGCGCTGAGAGTTACGTGCTGTACGTGGGAGCTACAAAGGCTCTATCAAGGTACGAGACAGTGTATCTTGCTTTCTAGACGCTTCTGACAGTCCCTGTGTCGTTTTAGGTGGAGACGAGACCTGATACAGTAGCTGTGATAACAACCAGTATTCTGCTTCTTCGCCGAAGCTGAATAGATACAATGCACCCCTGAGCCGACTCGCAAACGTCCGTGGACGAGATACTTTATCCTGTCGCTCTTCGTGCCCAAGACATTACCGGGTGCATCTGACTGCAGTGCATCTACAAACCACCCCAACACCTTGCCTTTCAGCTATAAAAGCCACTTTTCCTCAACCAGAATTCCCTATCCCCTTCCTCCCTCAGCTCCTCTACTACTACTCGCTCTCATCACACATCGACACCCTCTTCACAAACATCAGCATCATGCAGTTCAAAGCCCAAGCCCTCGTCTCTCTTACTCTCGCTAGCACCTCCATGGTCGCGGCTTCGCCCTTCTACTGTGGCGGCTACGATGATGGGTCTGCTGCTGCCGCCGCCGCTGCGGCCGGTGGTTCTGCTGCCAGTGCTGCCGCTGCCGGTGGTTCTCCCGGCGCCGCCGCTGCATCTTCTGCTAACGATGGCTACTACCCTGGCTAAGCAGCTGCCGCCGCTGCCGCTGCCGGAGGACCCGCCGTTGCTGCTGCGGCTTCTCGCAACCGTTATAGAGGGTACAACCGTTATGGATACTACAAGGTGCGTTGTACTTCTCATTCTCAACTTGGCTGTATTCTCATTAGTCTTTTCCAGCCAAGCTATAACAGCTACTACGCTCGTAATATAGCTTCCTCCTCGACTGACGACGACGATGACGAGCTCTACCACGGAGACGACTACGAAAGCTACCTTTCCCGCCGTGAAGCTGAAGAGGATGAGGATGACATCGATGACGGATCCTTCTACGAAGACGACGGCTACGACGTCGATTTCTACCCCGGAGACGATGAGAACAACGACTCAGAAAACTACCTCTACCCCCGCGGTGCTGCTTCTTCATCAGCCGCATCCAGCATCCAGCGATAGAAACGTGAACAGCTACTACGACAATGGGTACTACTACAACAACGGATACCGCGGGTACGAGTCGCCCTTCAACTTCCAGTTCAACCCTTTCACCTGGGTGTCGGCCAGCCCTACGGCGGATATGGATATAAGTGTAACGGGAACACTAACAACGGTACATCCTCGGTGGCAGTCTAATGTTGGAAAGCATGCCTTTCGTACTTTTTACCTCCCTTGGTTGTTTTTCAGTACCCAACACTTCGTAAATTCATGGTTTTACCGCATACTAGCATCGTGTGATCATGTTCTCGTCTCATGGGTTTTTAAGAATATCAGCGGTGCTCGTTGCATCGCTGGGCGCAGTACTAGATCTATTGTATCGTCGTTGGTGGGTTCCCTTACTTACTGTGCCTGCGGGAGAGTTGTCGCAGCGAAGTCGCAGCGAGCTTGCAGGATGTGATCTCGTCAGATCATTGCACAAGTTCGCCTTGACGTCCGTCGTCTACTCACAATACACCGTTACTGGCAGAGCCATCGTCATTCTCGCTCGCTTCGAGCCGACAAGAACATCAGCTGAATATGAACGTACAATCTTTCACCCAATCACTCAGCTGAATATGAACGTACAATCTTTCACCCAATTACCGCGTCTGTGGTTTCCAGGAGGAACAGTGGTCTTCCGCACCGAAGATACCATCTACCGCGTCTACCCCGATATCCTGTCCTCATGCTCCCCAGTATTCCAAAGCATGTTTGGCATTCCTCAACCCTCATGTCAGGATGAGTACGACGGCATCCCCTTTATACACATGGCCGACTCCGAAAGAGACCTGACTGCTCTCTTTGAGGCTGTCTACACGCCTCAACATTCCCAGTGCGTTCATGACTTCACTCTTTGTCACGGTTGTAGGACACTCATCCTCATGTTATAAACCAGAATTTTTATGCCTCACGAGTACACTCGCAAAGAAGGAGATCACCTACTCGAACTGTTGGCTATCCTAAAGCTCACCAGATGGAACACCTGCGCTTTCATTCCCTTCGACTGCTGCACGCACAGTATGTCCCTTCCACTCTGGCGGAGCTCATCGAACCAAAAAGGCGCATGGCCACGGGGTCGGACGCTCTGCAGATAATTCCCGTGGCTCGATGATGCAACGCCCTGTGGCTCCTCCCTCCACTATTCTATATCGTTTGCGCTCGTGATGGAGAACGCTGGCACGACCTCAACTATCTAGAGAGGGCTGGCCTGACTATAGCAGAAAAGCGGCTGATCCTGAGAGGGAGAACACAAATGCTGCACATCAATAATGCACAAATGTGCCAACCTTTACGGTATTCAACGTGCGAACAGTTTGACCATGAATGCGATCGTTCCAGATTAAACTCGCTTGACGCGTGGATTGACAGCTTCCCTCTGGATTGGGTTCGAAAATGGGAAGGAGGCGAGTTGTGTGAGGTCTGCCGCGCTTCTGTTTTACCGGAAATGGAATCGGAACTGGTCGAAGTGTAGGATCGGCTCCCGTCGCCTTTTGATGTTCCGTCGTGGGAGGAGCTGGGAAAGCAAGAGAAGATCGACCTAGGCTACTCTCCAAGCACATCTGCAGTACGTGTCTGTTCCAAATCTCGCACATGGGCTCCCACCAGTAACCCGCGTCCGGTTCTGATTTGTGTTTCTCAGCTTGAACATGTACACGCGGATCAATGACGCAAGAGCCTCACCTATTCGTGCAACAAGGACGGAGTGTCTCTACTATCACTCCCGTCAACGGCTAGCGCAGGGGTCACATACTGGTTGATATCCATATTTACACGTACTGTTAAAGTGTTTTCACGTCAGTATCCTTCTATTCGTTACATCCGACTTATCTTCCATGCTCAACTAGAGTGTGAGTTATTCCCACTGCAGTTTTGACTGCGCGCCTCCATGGTCCTTCTTGTCGACAACATATTTTACTACATCTCAGAGTAGAGCTGGTGTTCTGCCACCGCATTCACACGGTAATATCAGCGGTGCTCATTGCACCCGAACCTCGCCTCGCCATCGAGGCAGGCGTAGATAATTACACCGTACTTCATTTTACAGTAAGCCGCTGGGTCTGACAAGAGGGACCTCGAGCTCGCCACCATCAGAGAAGATCACAATCGACCTCCTTGAGCCAGCTCTCACGACGCCTATGTCATGAGTACTACATAGAACCTACCCGAGGTTTGTGGGGAAAGAACGTACTGGCCTCTCCGTGTAGCTAGGCTGTCACTGGAGATGTTCGTGATAAATATTGAGTTATAACTACACCAAGCTCTCCTCCTTTCTCTGCGATTCGAGCACTAATAGGGCAGCGTGCGTAAATTGTCGGTCCACTCCGGATTGGATTTAAGATCGCTCTGAGGGGTGACTGCGCAGGAGTAGCCGTGGCTGACGATTAAGATCAACGCCGGCGGATACATGGCCCGTAAGAAGGATGAGTTCAGCGCCAGCCCCATCGCGCAATTGGCCCGAGCAGCTCACCGCCACCACGCTGGTGAAACTCAGCAGCACCTCTGTCGCGGTGAGGAGTGACCCATGGAGGGGCGTAGACGGACTGACGCTGGCCGTTAGGGCAAGTCGCACAATCTGCAAAGAAATACTTCAGGATACTAGAAGGCCAACAGGTCGAGATTCTTTACCTGAATAACGGCGTAGAGAAACCCTGATTCGGTCAACATGACAAGAACCTTGCCTGTGTGCAAAGTCCAGATTCCCCTCTGTGGGCATGTCCTCCAATGACGGCTATTGCACATAACAAGTTCATCGGTAAGGAAGAATGAACATATGATGGTGCTTACTACGCGGTATACCCCATCATCGAAGTGGCGAGCACGTTCACGGCAATGCTGACGACAGAAGACAAGATCAAGAGCGCAGCGCTGGGGTCCGAGTTGTGTTGGAACGGGTTCGCAATCGCCAAGCACATCATGACCGTGGTGGGAACCCACAAAACTACCGGACAATGTAGCAGCATGAGAAACGAGGAACACAATAACAAGTAGATACAGCACTAACCGAAGGTAGCACAGCACAGACAACGCAGGGCGCCAATAGCGACACGGTAAGAAAGGCGTTGATCAGCTTTGTCCCAGATAGAGATCGCCCGCCAGCCAGCAAGAAAGTCGTTGATGAGAAACTGCAAAGAGGGAGATGAGATGCCGTTCCCTTCGACCCATGACTGAGCGTACGCACCATGATCCCCATATCCCCCCCGACATCGATAAAAGTGATCATGTAATTAGCGGCCAAGCGCCAGGACGAGCTGCCATACGCAACGACACGGTCCATGAAGGCCATGTGCGGGTTGCGTATCAGCATGCTCGCCAGTTTGAACAAAGCCGCGTGAAGAAGTATAACCGTTTGGAGGGTGGTGATAACGAAACTAAGTCCAATAGCCAAAAACAGGAGCCACCAGACTCGCGCTCGTTTGCCTGGCCAGTTACTGGATGAGGTACGTTGAGCTCGAAATTGTTTGAGTGAAAAGAAGCGAGAAAGACGAACGCAATGCTGTAGAGCGCGAGACCGGCGAGTACGACGTAGGCCCCTGATGTTTCGAGTTCAACCTCTGACCTCTGAAGATGCGTGAGGATATGAAAGAGACGAACCGTAGCACCCCAGCCGGACCATCCCGCTAACGAGCGCCAAACGGAAGTCCATCGCGAGGTCCGCCAGAATCGCGACGTCGTCTGAAGTCATCGGGGATACTACGATGCTGGTGCTTGCTGAGTCTGCCATCGGTGAGAGAAGAGATGGGATGAACCGCAACCATAGTCTTTCCCCCAACCAGGCTTGATATACAATCTGCCAGCCGTTTCAAGACATAGACCGTGCGAACCTCAAGATATAACGAGCGGTGAAATCGCAATCGTACTGCACGCGGATTGACATACGAAAGTTGAGCTCTTGCACTGCCAAAGGTCTGTTCAGATGCTATCCCCAAGCAAACGAATCACGACGCTCGAGTAGCTGGCGCCTGTAACAGAGAGAGAGCGGGCTCTTGACCATCATCTGGACGCGCACCCCATGCTGATGTAGAAGATTTGGTGTGAAATCCACGACGCAATCTTCATGGTCGCGGCAAACAGGGTTGCAGAAGGTTATATAGGATCGACATGGGACTACTGTGCGTTTAGATATCGAACGCCACGGTTCCTAACGGGTAAATTGAACTTTGGATTCAGGGTACGCCGCCCATGATGATGGCTAAAGGCGAGAGAGGAGGTGATGGCAGTGCCAGCACCTCTGCAAGTTCAACCTGGCCTGCTGCGCATGCGTCGCTACCGGCACTGTCATCGACGAGAAAAGAGAACCTTCTCGCGTGGAATTTCAGGAGACAAATCCTGAGTCTGGTCTAGCACATGGCAGCAACTTCCAATCCGAGCCCAAATACAGGTGAGAGATACAAAGATGGTCGTGATATGAAGCTCAAGATGCATGCTACGAATGAAGACGCATGGAATAGCCCGTAGAAGTAAAGTATAGAAGATTGAAAGGTGATCATAAAACATGCACTAGTTGTTAAAGGTGGAAAGAGCAATGCAGAAGGGAAGATTGCACAAGGAAGCGGAGGAAGCGGGTGACACCCAGGGGTTATCCATAGAAGACCATTGGCAGGACACAGTAGTACCATCCGGGGCCTTAATAGTCCAACTGAGCAACCAACGATCCACAGTGACACGCAATTCATTGCATCGGGGCGACGGGTTCTTGGTGAAGTAGACACTAACGAGCACGCGAAAACATCATTAGTCTCAATATCAATAAGCATATACGACACTCACACAATGTTCTCGGTGCACTGCTCAAAAGTGGACTGGCCGGTGATTGCCTGGGGGGGCAGGAAAAAGAATCATCGACAGATGATATCGAGATGCGCGACAGCCTCAGCCCACACGCGAAGGTCAGATTCGTCTTCAGCACCACCAACAACCCCGCCATCCATCGCATTGCAGATCACATCGCCCAGGCGTGAACATTCTCGAGCCAGGTCCACACTATGATCTATCATAGCCTCGAGTTTTCTCTTAGAAGGTTGGGTAATAAATCGATGAACTTCACCTAATTTGATTGCTCTTGCCAGGGCGCGCACGGCCTCTCGGTCCTCTTCAGGGATGTCGTCCCAAATTTTGTCCAGCATTCGGGTAAGAAACGCGGCGAGCTCATAAAGAGTCAGCACTATGTCGGCAGTCTCAGCAGAGAACATCTTTTTCGACGATATCATTATAGGAGGAACAGTCGGGAGACGTCGACTAGGGGAGGTCGACTGGGAGAGGTCGGTTGAGGGAGGCCGACTGGAGAAGGTTAGCTGGGAGAATTTGGCGGGTGATTTGGCTGAGAAGATTGTCTGCTGGGGGAAATAGCTGCTGATGGGAGTAGAAAGATGTGGTACAGGATAAAGGTTGGAGAGCCAGAAACCCTCGTCTTAAAAGCATAGCGCATACCACCACACAATGGCCGTCCAGCGATGCATTACCGTTCAGTGCGCCCGCATCACAGAGCGATCACTTCCACAAACTTGCCAAAGAGATCCTCCGAATGTACAATCGCAACGCTTCCACAGGCTGGGAGGGCGCACCAGATACGCGTGTGCTTCCCATTGTTGGCTGCGTCGTGTGTCCGGATTGAACAATGGCTGATCGCAGCGTGTGAAAAGAGGTATGGATTTGGCAGTGAAAGGCTAAGGTGTGAATAGTCTTTTGAGTGATCATCGCGACCGTCGCGGGAGAGAACAAAGAGCATAGAGCTGGAAGAGGGCAATAGAGGACTGGTAGAGGGTGGGCGCAGAGCGATGACAAGGTCTAGCCGATTGATCCGACCCATCGCTCGAGCTCGTGGAGGAGGTCTCGACTTCGAGTCCGACCGAGACGACATTCCTCCAAACGTAGGATATATCTTGGGCTCGCGGCTTTCGTCGCTCTGCGAGCAAGGCTGCTCAGCATTTTACTTGATTAATGATTTCTGAGCACCATATTATCTTGACTGTTGTGAACCTCTGACGGCTACAGCCTGGCTTCTGCTGCAATTGATGGCGAATTAACTTACCAGCAGTGCATGCGTGGTCTGGTTCTGCATATGCATTCTTTTGACTTTGATTTTGTTTCTTGCAGTATTGACGAGTTGTTGAGTAGGATGATTAGAGAAAAGCTTTAAGCCTGGACTAGGAGAATAGTTGGATGGAGTGAGCTCAGATTTAAAGAGCTCTATCCGAGGAGATATTCTTCAGCTATATACCGTGCCCAAGGGTTCTTCTAGAAGTGCTTGGTCGTTCATGACGCGTGGTTCAAGCGTCCTCGGGAAGCTTGCTGTAAAACATGTTTGTGAGCACCGACGGTTCGCGATGATCCAGCGTGTGTTGACTTGCGGATTTGATGCCACGCGCCATGGACTCCAGCCCCGAGAGCGGAGTCAAGTAGGCTAAAAAGTTGGAAGATTCGGGTTCAAGTTGGCTGATAGAGTGCGCCGTAAGACCCGGTGCGTAGATCTAGCCACAGTGAGATTTGGTTTGGGTTGTCAGCAAGTTCACCAGGTCGTCTGAGAGTTCTTGAGGTTATCCGCGATAGAAGCCGAGTAAGAAAGAGTAATGAATCCTCTGGATCTGCATTTATATCTCTCGGACTAAGGCCTGATCAGTAACACGAATGTGAGTCAAAGGCTACCAAACTGGGCCCATAAATTGACGGGCAACGTCTGCAGAAAATCGCCACAGCTAGAGCCTAGGTGAGAGTGGGAAGGGGGCATTACAAATGTTACCTTCTGCGAGCCTTATGCGAGCCTATCTCATATACACAGAGCGCCTGGACCTTACCAATGACAATGAACTTGAAGTTCAAACGTGAGTCACATGGTATTCCGCAGGCGGCGGCGGCGAGCTCGAGGACGGTGCATATGAGAGTCACTTTCAGGTCGTCTGGGACAGGACAGTGAGGAAGAGGGGGGGATAAGATCCTGTGAGTCCGCGTTTATAGCTCCTGGATTCCATGTAATCAGCGATGCCAATGCAATCCACCTAAGGACCTGAGCTTTTGAGAAAAGAACGGTCGGGTCCCCGTGGCAGAAATCGCCACAGGAAGCTGGATCAGAGTGGAAAGGGGGGAAAAGTGAGTATATCCTTCTTTAGGCCTGTCTTATATGTGGCGCCTTGACCTGCTCAATGACAATGAAAGTGAAGGGACAAGTTGAGTCGCCCCAATCCGATTCAGCGTACAGTCAATGAGAGCAGTCGTGAGTCGGATCGAGCTGACTGACAGCGAATAAGAGCCCATTGTCAGGGATCGGAGACCCACTGTCCAGACTCGCGAGCCTCGATCGAGCCATTAACGAGCCAGGGTACGCTCCGAAGCTGCGTGAACACGGGCAAGTCGTTTTCGAGATCATTGAACCGGCCGTCGAAAGGCATAGACGCAGATACGAAACGCTGAGTATAAGGGAGTGAGTAACAGATCTAGGCGCGTTTTCTCCAGCTTCTTTTACAGCATCGCTACTACATAGTCAGAGAGCACGATACATTCGCCGATCCATTGGGAGACGAGGACATGATGGGTCCAGGAAGAGAGCACGCCCTATGGATCACTATCGATCACTAATTTCTCCCTCATCCCGATCACGATCAATATTACCGCCTGTTGCGCTGACTCTCACTCACCATGTCATCATCGCGCCCTCCCTCTCTATGTCCTCAACACTCTCCGCCCACCCCGGGGCCCTCTCCACCCCAAACCAAGAGGCCTTGTCCGCGTTCAAGCAGCAAATAACAGCAGCGAATCTCTACACTCCAGAAACCGACACAGAACTAGCATCTCATGACGATGCGACTCTGCTGTAAGCCCTCCTTTCATGATGAAAGGGTTCAAGTTAGACTGACTGCGATGGACTTAGACGATTTCTGCGTGCTCGCAAGTTTGACCTTGCTGCTACCCAGAAGCAGTTTTCAGGTGCTGAAGAATGGAGGAAGAAGCATGATGTAGACCGCTTGTTTGCGAACGCTGCGACTGAAGAGGTGGAGGCTGGCAGATCGTTCTATCCTATGTGGACAGGACGACGAGATAAGGTGGGCCTTGCGTTTCTCCATTCTGGCTTTACTTTTCTTTGGCGTTGCACTTCTCTTCCAACTTGTTGCGCTTGACGTCGATCTGTTCTGTCTGTGCCAAATCCAAGGCTCGTGTACCCGTCGTGCTAACATCGTCCTTGGCCTCCTAGACCGGTGTACCGCTCTACGTCTACAAACTAGTCGCACTCAAGAAACGAGACTCCGAACTTAACGCTCTCACCCCCGAACGCCGCTACCAGCGCATGTAAGCCCCCTCCCCTCCCCCCTGTCCCCACCCACTCACCCCTCTCTCAGTGTAACACTCTACGAAGTGATGTGGCGCTTCAACATGCGCCTCTGCTCCGTCCTCCCCCGTCCCAACCCCCACGTCCCCATATCATCCACAACCTCCATCATCGACCTCGAAGGCGTCACCATGAGCCACATGTGGAACTTCCGGAGTCACCTACAACAGGCTGCGACGCTAGCGACGGCGAATTACCCAGAGACGCTGCATATGGTTGTGGTGATCAATGCGCCGTCGTTTTTCGCGACTGCGTGGGGGTGGGCTAAGGTTCGTTCCCTTTCCCTTCCCTCTCCTTTTTGTGATGAGCAAGTGCTGACGAGACGGCATGATGGCAGGGATGGTTCGACGAATACACTCGCTCAAAGGTGCACGTTTTCTCCCAAGCCTCGGGTCTTCAGGATATCGCAGATATCGAGGACATCCCCAAGGCCTACGGTGGTCAACTCGACTGGGAATACGGGGATAATCCGAACTTGGACGATGAGGCGAAGGCGGTTTTGGGAGGGGAGTATCCGTTGGGGGCGTGGGAATTTGATGAGGCGACGAAGGGGAAGGTTAAGCCGAGGGGGGATGGGAAGAGGATGAAGGCGGGTGGGGTGGTGGCGAATGGCGACGTTCCGTATGGAGAGGAGGCTGGGGGTGTGGATGGGACTGGGGAGACGGCGCTTCCAGCTGTGAACGGCAATGCTCATGGTGTTGCGGCTCACGTCGGAGATGCGCCTGTACCTGGACCAGCCCAGCCGAAGACGGTTCTCGTCGCTCCCACAGACCACTCGGCAGCTTCAACCCCTCCTGCGCCTGAACACGCTGCCGCTGAGACAACAGATACAAATGCCGTTCTGAGCAGTCGAGTACCATAGAGCGTTACGTTGAAGGTTCATGAAATCACGCTCAACGTAGGTAGATATACATCGCGCCTGGGTATAATTACATCTTGATCTTGTAGATAGAAAGTTGTAGATATATAACGAACGATATCGATAGTCCCATAGCATTCCAGCACAGAGAATCACCGCCTATACCTTGACTCCTTCTTCGACATATAAACACAGCTGAACACCTCCACGTTCTCCCTGAACCAGGGTATAATCCTCGCATCGATACCTGCGCACCCGTCCACCACCAGCTCTTGGATCTTCGCGATGGAAACTACCGCCTCCTTCACTGCCGCATCACCGTCCGAACCTGGAAGAGGGTCGACGTTCGAACTTGGTAGAGGAGGCAGCCGACTTCGTACAAGGCGCTGCAACGCCCCCGTCTTCACGTCCGAGCAATTCTCTAGCTTGATATGCGTCAACCCAGGACACAACATCCCCTCTTTCCGCTCCGGTGCACGCAAAAGCGAAAGTAGCGGCGCGCTGCCAACGCAAGGCACCGACGAGCTCCCCACCTTCCTCGGGACATACCCCGGATCCGCAAGTGCCTCGATGAGCTCGTTCGTTTCTGGGCCAGAGCGAGTGATACTCAAGGACGTGAGGGAGGTGGCGTGCTGGATGAAGATGACGAGGTCGTAGGCGTGGGAGGCGGAGGATGAGAGTGTTAGGCTCGTGAGGAAGCTGACCGGGTTCGGGTTCGATGTCATTTCCGGTCCTCCTGGCGTGACTAGTCGTGAGAAGGCGATTCCGCTGGGGTTGTTGGCGATGGCCAGGGTGCATAAGGAGGGAAAACTGAAGCGGTGAAAGAAGGCGGTCATGAATTCTGCGTCGTGGGGGAATGAGAGGGTGAGATCGGTGAGGAGGGGAAGTTCATCGGTTTCGGTAGGGAGGGTCCGTGGAGGATGGTTGATCTTGACTCGGAACGCTAGTGTTTCCAATGTCGTGGCGTTCTGGCGTAGTAGGTCGAAGAACGGTTCTGTAGAGCGTGATAGTTGATCCCCGGAGATATCGAGTGTGGAGAGGGAGGTGAGCTGCTCGGGGAACCGGTCCCACTGCAGTAAACCGAGATAAAGGGTGAGATGTCGGAGGGTTGGAGGGAGGATGGGGAGCCAGTAAGCTTTGGCTTCGTCGTCTTTGCCTGGTAAGCCCGAGTTCTTGCATGTGAATGAAAGTGTGGAGAGTAAGGAGGGAGAACCGTTGTTCTCGCAGAACGTGCGGAAGGATAAGGCGCTGAGCCCTTCGACTTGGAAGGACCGGATGCCATGCCATGGGAAGTCCTTCGGGGGAGGAAGGGAGCCCCATCGATCTCCGACTGCACAGGAATGTATAGTGTTGTTCGACTGTTCGAGCCAGAGCCGAGCCTTTTCTCGAGGCTTGTGCGATCCGAGAACGAGGTTTTGCCACAGGAACGGGGTTGACAGGGCGATTTGTCGCCACTGGCTGCATACTCGGGACACTTTGAGGACCTGGTTAGGATTGTCCGCCACGAGTTCCTCGAATATCATGACGATGCTCTCCACCGGCAGCTTCCCCAGATGATACGCCTTCTTTACTTTCCTCCGCCGACCGCGCTCGACTTGCGTCTTGAGTTCCTCGAGTTTCTCGCGTTTCGTCGTGGTTTCTCCTTCGCTTCGAGAGAGACGTTCGAGAGCACGATTGATCATGGTTTGCGCGGCGTCGAATTTCTCCAGAGCGAGGAAAAGACGCGCCGAACGTGCGTAGCTTTGCCACCGGTCTGGCGCCATGCCGATTGCGTGCTTCGAGTCATTCAAGCCATCCTTGTACCGTCCTAGCTTCTCGTATATTGTAGCACGGTATTCGTATACGGAGTGGTCTGAGTCGGGTGCGTTACTGGCCTACGTGAGAGAGAGCTCTGATCTCAGAGAGGAATGGAAGGAAGACCGATGTTGCTTACGAGTGCGAGGACGGCTAGAGCTTTGTCTAAGTGGCCTTTCTTATGCAAGGTGGCTGCCTTTGAAAGATGCTCTTTCGAGGATATCATTGAAAGAGGGACAAGAGTAATGCAGGTTGCGTAGGTTTACAGACGAGATGGCCAGATGAGCGAGGGCATCTTGCCGTTGGGAGCAAAGCTTGACGCGACCTCGTCACCTCGTGATCTATTCAACTCGCTCTACCTCTTTGCAATAACTTGCTCAAACAAAACAGGTCGGCAATGACACTGACAGCAGCGCACACCAGATTACTCACGCCTATTGCTATACTGCCAAAAGAACTACATTACGCCACCGAAGGCATGGGCAATTGGGACCCAGTCTTCAAGTTGCCCAAGTCATGGCAGTAGAGATCGGGAAGAATATGACCGTACATGAGAACACAAGTCGAATGTAATCTGAGATGTGGGCAAGGTAATCGACCGTCAATATATGGATGTACAGTTGCCACCCCCACGCTGACGTTGACAAACTTGAACGTAGCGACAAAGTTAGTTGCAAAGCTCAGTCAGCCTGAATCACGCTCAGGAGAAGACAAAGCCTCCTCACCCCGTACTGGGTTCAGATAGGGATGCATTGGCTGCCTGAGCACTACAAAGTTGAAGACAAAGTCAGCCCATCGATGGACACTGCGGCATAAAGAAGATATTTGGCATACACCGTCAGAGACTGGTCTGCTACAGAGGTTTGCGAAAACCTTAACATGTGGTCAAAAAGTCGCAAAACAACCCGATAAATTCATAAATTCACTACTGCGCTCATACTCGCCGTTCTTGGAGGTATTATGTAGCGTACACTCTGCAATTTACCACTGGATGAGCCTCAGCGAGAAAAATCGGGGTAGCGAAGCCTGTCTGGCGCGGGGGCAGCAAAAACTGCGGACGAGGTGCTGAGTTAGCGCACTACTCGAGTACACTCAATGTAGAGTACAACAGAGAGCTAACGCACCGATGGCGCCTAGTAGTACCAGGACAGAGGAAACAGAAGTGCCGTGAATCGCATCGTGCTGAAGGTTCAGTTGGGGAGATATCACGAGCGTCGAAATTGGCAGAGGTTCGTGGAGAAAGACAGACCACTAGCAGTGGGGAAAACGATGTCCGCGGAGGGTGTTACTGCTACTAGCTGCGGAATAGATTGGTGGTTATGTACCCCTTACATCTAGACTCTGAAACTCAAACTGGCATGTCCAAACCTCGCAGATGTGACGGATGAGTGCAGCTTCGACGAACTGCTGACTGCAGTAGACCCGGCGCTTGAGATCTGAGAGTGGGTGACTTCCCGTAAAAAGTTCGAAGCGGGTCTAAACCTCTAATTGAACGAGATGACTAAATCAAAGGAGTATCTAGACCCACTCCAATCATCCTTCGGGAAGGCACCTAGTACATCAGACGTGTCTGCGTTCGGTCGATTACGTGCTAGATAGTAATCATAGGCTGGACGACTCCGAACATCGCAGTACACATCGGGAATGAAACATAGCACATCCTGGAGATCCATGTCGCATGTACTCTACTCTGACATGTAGACAGGTTATCGACAAGAAAGACCATCAACGTTCTTGAGTATGCATGTAGTATGGCTACGAGGTCATCACCTAGCGTCTTCGAGAACACAGTACTATTAGAGCTTCCTGGGACCTTCACGTTGCACGAGTCTACGAGCCTATTGAAGTTCTTGCATCATTCATCAGCTTGCTCCTGATCAGCTTGACAAACGAGTCAGAATGAAATGCTACGGTGGGGAGTCCTCGCTTGAGAATGATGAGTAGACACGTACTGCAGACCTGCTTGGAGAGTACCTCGAGTCGATCTGCTCTTGTTTTCGCATTCCTTCCGACGTGGAAGAGCGAAGAGAGACGGGAGCTGCTCCCAAACCCCGGACTGCTTAGATCCTACGTCCCCTTTGACAGCAATGGTGCAGCTCTTACACAAACCAATATAACACCGCTCGTTGACTGCGACCAGCGGGGGGCTGTCGCACCAAGAGCGCAGAGTCCCCAATTTGGTTCGATAGCATTGAACGTCATTCTCTGGGCACGCCTTTCCCAGAGGATTGTTGACTTGAGAATTATTGATTTAGGTCAACTGCGATCTCCCTCTCAGGATGCGTCGTTCCTCTGTGATACTCAGACCAGCCTTCTCCAGATAGTCGAGGTCCAAGGCGTGCCATTGGCTGCTTTTGCCGAGCTCGCAAGCAACGTAGAACAGCGAAGGGAGCAGCCACAAGGCGCTGCACTGTCGAGCCACGGGAATTATTTGGAGAGCCTCAGCAGCCGTCGCCATACGCCGTTCCGGTTCCATGAGTTCCGCAAGGGTGAAAGGGACGTATTCTGCGCGGAGCAGTCGAAGTGAATGGAAGCGCAGATGCTCAATCTGGTACTTAGTGCTGAGCTTGAGAATAGCGAGCATGTCGAATAAGTGATCTCCCTCCTGAAAAGCCTGATCGTGAGGCATGAAGATTCTGGTTGGTGATGTGAAGATGAGCCATCTGCAAACATCAGTGAATCCATGGACGCACTGTGAATACTGAGGCGTGTAGACAGCCTCAAAGAGAGCAGTCAGGTTTCTTTCCGAATCCGCCATGCATATCAACGGGACACCCTCGTAGTTTTCCTGACTCGAAGGTTGGGGTATGCCAAACATACTTCGGAATATGGGAGAGCATGATGACAGGATATCAGGACAGACGCGGTAGATGGTATCTTCGGCGCGAAAGATCACTGTTCCCCCCGGAAACCAAAGACGCGGTGATTGTGTCAAGTTGTCTACGTTCATGGGCTTGATGGTGGTGTAAGGTCGAGGAGACAAGGCGAGCGCGATAGGTGTGATGAAAGCAAGATGAACGTCAAGATTCAAGTTACACAACGATCTCGTGATATGGGGACAATACCTTGCGTTGCGCTTCCAATTCGGTGCGACCTGCGGTATCCCATTAAAAACGACGCATTATCTTTGGCAGTTGACCGCAGCGGATCGAGAGACATCTCAGAACGTTCAATAGGGCCAAAAAAGCTGACTATTGCTAGCAGCTACGATCGACATAGTAACGTGTTTTGCGACAATGCGCGTACCCTTTCTCGAGACAACGGTTCGAGTGCTCAGAATGGAATGAGTCGCGATGTGGTCAGGTAAAATCAGTAGAGGGTGTTGATTAATATTGTACAACCGCGAGGCCGCCAGCCAACAGGGCTCGTATACGATGAATGTGTAACTGCAACGAAGAAACACAGATGGCTTCGCTTCGGAGGTTCTGCGCTGAGCCCGTCAACTTGGTCATATCAACTCGGTTCTTCGGTGTCCTGTCGATGTCCAGATATGAATGATTAGCCATTGATTCTCTCTCAACATCTGCGACTCCGGAACCGAGCATGATACTCACCATGGAGCTGTTCGTGGAATAGCCAAGGTCGATTGCCTGCTGTTTTTTCAACTCCTCCCAGGAAGGAAGATTGAACATCGCGGGTAGAAGATCCCAGACACTGCTTCTTCCAATCTCTACTCCCAAGTCTACACGAGGCAAGCATAAACTACACAAATTCGTGTCGGATAGGTCCTCAACGTCGCGAAGAGGGGGAGCATCAGTCCATGTGGATAGCAATATGAGTTTTGCCTGCTCGCAGTACTCATGTTCATTTTCACAGAGTTTGCGCAGCGGTTGGCAAACTAAGAGATTGTTGATATACATCAACCGCGCCCTTCTCCTCAAAATAAGCCTCTCCTCGGTGATGTCAAGGGCAGCATCTTGAAGCTCTTCGAACTCGTGCCATTTGCCTTTGTCGAGGGCACAAGCGAGATAAAACGCCGATGGAAGGAGCCATAAAGCGTTGCATTGTCGCGCTACAGGGATTATCGAGAGAGCGCCTGAGAGACTGGCCTCGTTCTTCCGAATCGTTGAGTCGTCGAGTTCTTCAAGGGTGAGGGGAACGTATCCTGCGTGGAGGAGTCGTAGCGCATGATAACGCATATGATCAACTTGATACTTCGTGCTGAGTTTCAATACGGCTAGCACTTTGTCCAAATCGGCGAAGCCATGATCTTCTTCCACTCAAACAGGCATGAAGATGCTAGTGAGAGAAGTCAGTATGCAGCTGGTTTCTGGAAAGGATGGATGGGCTCGCAGTGAATGTTGGGGAGCATATATCGCCTCGAATAGAGCAGTTAGATCTTCCTCTGGGTCGGGCATTTAAATCAAGGGAAGACCATCGTAGGTTTTCTGAGTGGACGGTCGTGGAACGCCGAACATGCTACGAAACACAGGCGAGCATGCTGATATCTAGGATATCTAGGAAGATTCGATAGATGGTGTCCTTGGCGCGAAGCACCACTGTTCTACCAGGGAACCAGACGCGCGGTGATTTCTCCAGATTTTGAGCTTGCATCTTGCTCTCGGACGCTGGTAGAGTTCTTTAGGAGCGAGGCTGAGCTTGACAGTGACGGTGTGGGGGAGATGAAAGCGAGAGAGAGGTAAAGATGAAAGATGAAAGATGAAAGATGAAAGATGAAAGATGAAAGATGAAAGATGAAAGATGAAAGATGAAAGATGAAAGATGAAAGAGAGCAGCAGCGCGGTCTCGTGATGAAATGAAGCTTGCCTCTTGCCACCGTGTTCACGTATTTCCCGCAGTGCTCGTGCTTCGTATCAGAAATCACCTTGTCAAAACCCTTGTGAGCGGCCAAGATACGCCCAAACTGTAACTGTACGACCCACTTGGCGGACATCAAGCTCGATAACGATGATTCTCGTCGTTCTTCCCGGAGACGTCAACGACGGCCTCGAGTTCTGGTTGTAGTTCAGGTCTTTTGACAGCCTGCATCCTCGGACGAGCTCTTCATGGCACGAATATCCTACATTTGCCTGAGAACAGTCTTGGAGACTTTGGGCAGTGTGCTAGGGTCACTAGTCGACCTGAGTTCTGGAATATTTGCGCTGGTCAGTCCCGACAAGACATTGGTTCAATGATAGTTGCTCCAACTTCTGCCAGACATGCACACGGCGCGTGCAAATCAAAGGCCAGTTAATTTGTTTCTAGCCTAATCAGAGGGCTTACAATAATCGCAGTGCTCGAATTGCCCACATACTGAGCAACTCGCTTGAACGCTGCAGGTTGACCACATTGGCTCTCTGAAGTAAGTGCACACACTGCAGTGCCCATTGCCCATTAAAACTTGGCTTGGCTTGCCAGTCCATTCCGCCTGTCTCCGTTGTTAATCTTGTCGAGTCAAACAGATGTGGGAGAGATGAGCGTTTTGGCGAAGCGCTGGCGTTGTATGGGAGCAAGTTGCAGTTTCAAAGTAGATGTACAGTAATATCGTACGTGTACTGCTTCTTCCAGTTGAGGCAGTAAGTAGTGTACTCTTCTCAGTGCCCTCTCTTACAGCTGAGATTGCGAGGCGGCGGCACAGTAACATCGGCGAGCGGGAGAACGAATGAGTGACAGAGATGCCATCATGTTGAATGATCGATCGAGTAGCCAACGGGGTCTCAGCTGCAAAGTTCGACGTCCCTCCTCCCCCACCACCATCTACCGCCTGCAGCACCCGCTCACTCTCCCGTTTATCCCCTGCGAACGCTCAAACATGCGCACTACACGATCAAAGAGCAAAAACAACAAGAGAGGTACGTTGCCCGGCCACAGACTGCCGGACGTAGACGCGTGCTCACCTGCCATATCCTTCACGCTGCAGGAAAAAGCCCTGAGCGCGTTTTCGACGTGTCGACATTACCCAGCGAGATGACACTCGCCGTCATGGAGCACCTCGTCGCGACAGAAGGCGACTACGTTCTGACTCTCCTCGGCACATGCAGAAAATGGCGAGAACTGGCCCTCACGTCCTCCACGCTCTGGACGAATCTCGACATCACAACGCGTACCAAACATCCGCGTTCCAAGGCCGAGTTCTGGATCGCGCGATCTAGGAAGAGGATATACACGTGTAGGATTGGGGACCACTGGGAGATCGACGAAGATACGTTTCCGTGGGAGCATATTGTCAGCTTGACGCTGGAGGGAGAGAGCGTGTTGAGGGTGCGGGAGTTTTTGGGGAGAGATGGGGTCGTTCCGAGATTGGAGAGCTTGGATATCACGTTGGAGGATAGACCGAGGGTGCATTCGATTAACCCGGAGTTCTGGGTCCCTCTGCTCCTCCCCGACCTCAGAGACTTCACGTTCGTGGGCTCGACGGTGACGCTGGTGCCGTTTCCGACGCGTCTTAAGCGTCTTAGGACCCTGGATTTTCGGCTGGATGGGTTTCAGGCAGGAGAGCACGAACTTATGATGCAGATGTTACGCGTTAACGAGGAATCTCTCGAGTCGGTCACCGTTCGGTCGATGATCCGCCTTACCCCACCACCACCCGGAACCCCACCGCCTCCCGCTCAGGATCCAATTCTCCTACAGAACCTCACCTCATTCAACCTCGTCACGGATCGCGCAGCACCACTTCTCGATATCTTTAGACCGGTCTTCGAAGGCATCCGTATCCAGTCGCCGAATCTGCAGAGCCTCAAGCTGGGTTGGTTCTGTATCAACTTTGCGCTGGTTCGCATCATGGATAGCTGCCCGCTGCACAACCTCACGCAGCTCAGCCTCGAATGCGTTGGTGTTCACGCCCAGGCTTTGGGTCGCCTATTCGTCCTCGCCCCCAACCTCGAACGCATCGCGGTGATGGAGTCGCGCCTCGCACAGGAAAGCGTGGTCGAATTACTGGCCGATCCCGACACCCTCAACATCGAGCAAGAGGAGGTGGAATCCCTTGGATTCGCGATGAGCTCGCCCGTCCCCCTTCCTCCCCTTCCACAGAGCTATCTCGAAGATCTAAATGCCAAGGATTGGGACGACGAGACCCAGCAGTGGGTTCACTACGATCGGCCGCTACTTTGTCCCAAGTTGAAACACTTGGAGATTGTCTTCCATACTGGGGTTGTGGGAGCACCACAGGTGGACGATGAGATGCTCATGGATCTAATCACTCGGCGGTTACCCCACGACCCGAGAAAGGTACCGAAGCTTGCTAGGAAAGGAAGCTCGTCGTCTCCATGTCGACCGAAGACTCCCGAGGTTCCGTGGAGGAGGAGTCGGCCTGAAAGAGATGGAGAGAGGCCGGCTAGTTTGCAGAGCTTGACGATTCGAGGATGTGGGTTTAAGAGTAAGAAGTCGGATAGTTTGGAGTGGTTCGTACGGAACGTGCCAGATTTTACGTATACGAAGTGATGCCATGTTATGTTGATCATTTATCGAGCTTTGTTCGAATGTAACGCGTCGATAGTTATAGCAGAGTTGATACCTCTAGCATCCGTCGTGTTCACCAAATCGCCACCAAGTTGAACGGGCGAAATTGGGAAGTGGAGAAAGGGCAAGGAGCTCTGGAACGAACTTGTGGTGAAAGTGGACAGAGGCCATGTGATCGCGTCGGCCCCTGTCCAAATTGGGATTCTCAGTGGTAGGAGTGACACGTACACGGTTGTTGATCTCACGGTGACTCTTCTTTCCTCCTCCTCTTACACTTCACTCTCCTCTTTCCATCCGTACAGGAATGGAGTTTCTACATGCCCAGCTGGCAGTTCTCCAGCGTAAACTATCCTGGGTCTCTGTCGCTCCGGTAAACTGGAAAGGCTACGTCCAGGCTTTCTCATGGACAGTCACCCTGTTTGAATCCTATTTGCTGTCAGTCCACCCTTTCCTTCACGTTTTATCGCGAAAACGCGCTCATATTGGGCTCGCTTAGGCTCAGACAGTACCCGTTGTACTCGAAGACCGAGCCACCGGCAGCGTTGGCAGGACACTTTAAGCCCGAGGTGTTCGCCAAGTCCCAGGCGTATGGAAGGGACAAAGCGCGCTTCTCCTTGGTCTCTGGTATCTTCAAGCAGTGTTTGGACTCGGCGTTGCTTCACTATGGACTTTACGCGTGGACTTGGTCGCTCGCTGGCACCACTATCGCTAAACTTGGATACACTCCCGAGTACGAGGTTCGTACCAACGTCTTAACGCATGTAATGAACTAAGACTGACAATGGCTTGTAGATCACCCAGTCTGTGTTCTTCACCGGATTCTTGGTCCTTTTGTCGTCCATCCCGACGCTGCCGTTCTCCATCTACCAGACTTTCGTCTTGGAGGAGAAACACGGATTCAACAAGACCACACCCAAGACGTTCGTTTTGGACATCCTGAAGTCGTACTTGTTGTCTGCTATCATTGGTGGACCTTTCCTCGCTGCTTTCCTTTACATCTTCAAGTGGGCCGGGGATCGCTTTGTGCCGTGGTTGATGGGCTTCATGTAAGCCTCGTTCCACTGGCGTTCCATCTTCATTTCACTCATTTGTCAATACAGGATCTCCTTCCAGATGATCATGGTCGTCATCTACCCGACTATCATCCAGCCTTTCTTCAACAAGCTCTCTCCTCTCTCCGCCGGAGACCTCAGGACTCGCATTGAGGGACTGGCTACCAAGCTCAAGTTCCCCCTCACCCACCTGTACGAGATTGACGGAAGCAAGCGCAGCTCTCACAGCAACGCGTACTTCTTCGGACTGCCATGGGTGAGTTCCAGTGGTTGATGACATTGTGAAGGGGTACTCATTACGCATTGCAGAGCAAGCACATTGTTATCTTCGACACCCTCATCAAGGAGAGCAAGCCCGAGGAAGTTGAGGCTGTTCTCGGCGAGTTCATTCCCAACTACTCAATCGTCACCTGGTCTAACCACGAATCTCTAGCTCACGAACTCGGTCACTGGTACTACCTCCACCCCACCAAGCTCATGGCTGTCTCCCAGCTTCACATGTTCGCCATTCTGGCCGCCTTCCCCGCCTTCCTGCACGCTCCCCCGCTCTTGAGGTCCTTCGACTTCCCTAAGGAGGTCGCTGCTCAACCGCCTACCCTCATCGCTTTCCTGCTCTTCCAGGTACGTTTTCACTCATTCTGCTCGACATGTCATTCCCGCTCATGTCCTTTATTCTGCAGATGCTTCTCACCCCCTTCGAAGCCGTCATCGGAATCGGCATGAACGCTATCTCCCGCCGCTTCGAATGGCAGGCCGACCAGTTCGCCTGTGATATCCAGGAGATCGTCGGCGAGTCCGAAGGCAAAGGTATGGGCGACATGGGTGAGAGACTCGGACAGGCCCTCGTCACTCTCCACGTCAAGAATTTGTCGACCGTTTGGGTCGATTGGCTGTGAGCATGGCTTCTCTCCTCCCTCGGCGTCCAGATGCTGATACGTTTATCCCTGCAGATACTCGGCGTACCACCACTCGCATCCCACGTTGACGGAGAGGTTGAAGGCGCTTGAGGGGCTGAAAGCTAGGAGAATCAAAAGGGAGTAGATATGTAGATTCCTCTCCTCCAACCACCCACTCGTAGTTTTTCTTCCTTTTTGCTGTGCTACACAGTTTTCATCGCAATAATCAAGTACGGATACTTGCGCGAGTAGGTGTAATACAGAACTGTGTACCAAACCATCTGTCTGTGAGAAAGAGCAGGAGGACCTGTCGTTTTCAAGGAGCAGTGAGCGAAATGAGCGAATCCGTTCATTGATCTGGTATGGTATATCTGGTACATGGTATCATACATAGTCACCTCCGCCCGCGAGAGGCATACCCCCTAGCATCTTTCCGCCCTCTGTCCATGTTTACCCAGGCGAGGACAGGGACTGCAGCCCAGATCATGCCCACGAGGAAAAAGAAGGCGTAGCGGATGTTGCCGGTGGTATCCGCGATGAGGCCGACTATCAAGGGGCCGAGGAAAGAAGAGGACTGCGTGGGGGTATGGTCAGGTGTGATCTGAATTGAGGGCAAGGAGAGAGGGAGAGAAGATCGAGGGCAAGGGGAGAGAGAGAGAACGCACCTTGTCGGTGATTGAGAAGAGCGCGTACCAGCGAGCTTCTTCGCCTGGAGGGATGAGCTCTGCGTACGACGCGCGGGCGTAGCCTTGGAATGCACCGTACATGATCCCTGCACCCAAAGTTTCATCAGCATCTCGCACCAAACGAAACGCAAGGGATAGAAGGAAGTATTGCTCACCGAAATACCCCGACAGAACGAACATCTCCTCCTTCGTCCTCAACGCCCCGAACCCGCTTTTCGTCCAGATCCCTACGCATCCATAGAGCGGCACCATACTCGTCAGTCCCACGAGTATAATCAACACCACTTGGTTCGACGCCCTGATCCGTTTCTGGATACGAGGCCAGAGGAGAGAGCCGATGATTCCTCCGGAGGGAGCGAGAATGCCTATGATGATGAGTTGGGAGGAGGGTAGGTGGAGGGTGGTTTTGGCGAATAGGGTAGCGGTGGATGAGATAGATGTAAATCCATCTGAGAGGAGGAACCAGGCTGCGAGGTACTTGAATGTATTCCGGAGTTTCATGATTTCGGTATAGTGGAGGGTACGGCCTAGACGGAGCCAGGATAGTTTGCATTCTTTCCAGATGCTGAGTTTGTCGGGTACTGCCACGTCTTGGGCAGAGGTGGTGTGGGAGGGAAGGAGGAATCCTGCGAGGACGGAGAATACTGCCCACCAGATCCCGCTAAGACCGATGGCGAGGCGGAGGGAGAAGGTTGATCCCCCCAGTTGGCGAACAGGGATGATGGAGAGGATGAGCATGATGATGCCTGCGAGGTAGCCGAGGGCGATACCGAGGGATGAGATGCGGGAGGTGGTGCTGGAGAGCGCGGCGTCGTAGGCTTTGCTATCCGGGGTTCGGACACCCTGGTGAGCGCCTTCTTCGTCATCGTGATCTGCAGCTGGGTCGAGCAAAGGGGCGGTGTCTTGATCTCCTTCGTTCTCCCCTGTTGTGCGGAGCTCTTGTCGGAGCTTCACCATCTGCGGGTCTTCACGGGCGAGTTCGGGGAGGTAGGCGTTCATGGCGACTATGGAGGCGCCGAAGCCTACGTTGGCGAGCATGGCGAGGGGAGCGGCGAGAATCCATAGAGCCGAGGTAGATGGGAGGAGTAGGAAGAGGGTTGCCGCGAGGGATCCGAGGAAGGCGAATGTGAGGAGGAGGGGTTTGCGCCGGGAAGCTATGGCAAGAAATCAGCTTCTTAAACGCAGGAGAGAATTGAGAGCTAGGCTTACGATGGTCAGCTACGTTCCCCATAGATATCACAGTTAGCGCCTGTAAGGCGACTGACGCCGAGTACGTGTACAAGCTGGCAGAACATCAGCAACCGCTACATACTTCTCACCAACAGCTCACTTACCTGAAGCTCGCGCTGTCCACCCATATCCATCCAATCTTCACTTGACACCGTGCCGAGCCTTCATCCGATGTGACTTCTAACGTCGAACAAGGCTCCGTGCGCTTCGGGGCTACAAAGCCGTTGTCTCTAGCAAATTGCTCGAGGCATATTGGGAGGAATAGCGTCAGCGAGACGATAACAAAGACTTCGCTGTAGAGAGTTAAGTCAGCCAATCGGTTCTTGGGCAGTTGAACGGGAAGTGATGGGGAAGACGAGGCGCACTGCGGGTAAACTTGATACACGTTGCACGGTGAACCAAGCAAGCAGGCCTTGTACAAGCAAGAATAGAAGCATCGCACGACTCGCAAGGCTGAGAAACCGCAGCTCGTCCAGAGCTTATATGATGGGCACTATGCTGCCAACATGAGTTCGGGCGTGAGGCCCACCCTGTGAGGGTTGTTGACAATGACTGAGGCGACTAGGTCGATGCATGTCTCGAGGTCGGACTATGTAGCAGCAGCATCGGATTCCGCCGTCTGGCAGCCATAGAGAGCATGAGGCTAGAGACAACGCTCACCTAGCGAAAGCGTAAGCGAGCCATCCAAAGAGCTTAGCTCTGTGTGCTGCGTTCATGAGAGCTCATGATATCCGCGTGACCCGCGTAGCCCTCTTCCACTCGCCACCACCGACATCTTCAACTACCCGACACTCTCCCACCGTCACTTCTGCTCCTCGCCCACACTAGCTCCTTATCACCACAAATAGCAACCCAAGATGGCCGAAGAAGGTGAAGACGTCAAGCCCAAGCTCAACCTCACCATCCAATGCGAAGATCAAAGTGTGGACTATTCCCTGGTGTTACGCGAAGAACGCGTCGCTGATCGTCTCGTTTTTCCTCAGGCATCACGGTCAAGGTAAAGGCGAACACCAAGTTTAACAAGATTTTTGAGGCTGCGTCGGTGCGTATACCCACTTGTTGCTAGACTGCGCGGTTTCTGAGATCCATATCCCTGCAGAATAAGTTCGGCAAGAGCTTGGGTACGTTCTTAGCGTCCAGATGCTGAGAGAGATGGAATGTACTTAACGTCATTGATAGCCTCACTGAAGTTCACGTATGAGGGAGTACGAGTTCTGGCTGATGAGACCCCTCATGAGGTACGTCTCCTCTCGTCTCATCAGATATCTCCCCTACACTAACGTTCAATCCTCGTTTGCGCAGAGAGACATGGAGGACGGCGACGTTATTGACGCGCACATAGAGCAGGTGAGTCGCGTCACCCACCAACTCTATACAAGGATGGTTTCCTGACCCAGGTCTTCGTAGATCGGTGGTTGGAAACTCTGATATACCATTCACATCTCTCTCTCGTGGTTCCCGACTCTTGCTTCGCCCTTTTGACCCCCATTTACATTGTATCCCTCGCTCAGGCGATTGTAATACGTTAAGGCCTTCCAGCCGAATTGCGCTTTCTTTCGCCCTTCGCGCGCATGCACCGATCAGGACGTCCCTCCTTCAGACTTGGGCCGAAGCCTCAGTCCCCTCGCCAAGCTGAGGCCCGCGCGGCCGATTTTCGCTTTTTTGGCCTGTTCGTGCAGGTCAATGCGAGTCCCAGTGTCTTTCGCTCTCCAGCTATGTCGCAACGAGCATTCCACACTATATCATCACATGTCAGCACTCCGCGCGTTCCTTTCACATACACCAACCTGCAGGCTGCTGCCTGCAGCAATAACTCTCGTCGTGGGAAATGAACTGTACTCGGTCCGTTCGTCTGCGCCTCATGCCCATTGCCCTTCCACCTCGGATCGGACTTCGCTGATTGGGCATGGGTGGATCTGGGCGGTAACAATGGCCCTGGGACAAAGGCTGGCCGATGGGCTTCCTGGCCATAACCCCGGGCCTCACGCAAACGGTTCGTGGCGCAGGGCGATGGTTCTCCAACGTCTTTTGAGGCTAGCTGCTCATTCAAAGTCATAGCTGTTAGATTTCCTGAGATTTCGGGGTATACATCTTTGCTGTGCGTAGGATGGACAAAGACGGTTGCCGCTCGAGCCACGGGCCCGGGCCTGCCACAAAGGGACGGAGAGTATCACAATATGTCCATCACGAACAGTCGGTCACGTCTAATTAGCCCATGTCACCTCGGAGACGGTAAGTAAACGTTGCTAAAACGTGAGGGAGGCGCACCCAGCACGTTCATTGAAAATGAGAGAACAATGGAACTGCCCCGGTGGGCGAATGTCCCAATCCTACTCATTTTCTATTCTTGCCCCATTCAGACTGTTCATAGTGGCCAAATTCAGATACCTCAAGGACTCCTTTTATATATAACGTCTAGGGGAACTTTTTTTCGTGTTTATTCGCTCCTCCACCCTTTATTCCCTCTCCCCATAGTGACTTCGAGATCACTCCCTGTGGGTCGATTTCGAGAAGCAGCATGCCGGCAATGACCACCCCTGCCACATCTCCTCAGGTGTCCCGCCTCTCCTCCCGGTTCACACCTAGTAAATCGCCGGCGAGCGAAGCGACGATTACGCTGGCTTTTTCAGTTGAACTCACTCACCCGACGTCGACGAACCCATCTACCACAGCTCCGGTGCGAAGGAAGACCGTGCTGAGCACCTCTGTGGCGCAGAACCAGTCTGGAGACTCGAAACCCACGCCTCGCCACACAGTCACTCCCTTCGGACAAAACGTTCCCCCATCCATCCTCCGCTCGACCTCCGAATCCACCGTGACTCCTTTTGCCCGCCGCGACTCTCAACGCCCTCGCCCGTCAGTGCGATGGATCCCGATGCCTACCATCGTGTCGGAAGCTTCCTCGGAGGTTGAAGATAGCGACTCGGAGTCGGACGTGGAGGAAGAGGAAGGGGCGAAGAAGGGGTTCAGCAGCAATATCGGGCTCGTTACGCCACCCCCACCGGCACACGCTGTCCTCGAAGGGACTCAGTCGACTCGATCACAGCCTATCCCTTGTTCACTCCCCCGGCGCATGGGCATGGCGACGTTCCCCCGTGTTCCCCCCTCTGATGCAAGCAAGACTCGGAGCACTTCAGCGAAAGACTCGGACGCGAGATCAGTTTTCACGACGTATCGGAAACACGACGTGGGGGAGACGTTTGAGTATTACTATCGGGGCGAGGAGAGGAGCGTGAAGATTAGGGATATGTGGCTTTTCACGGATGGGGATCCGTATGCGTTGGGCTCTTGTTGAAGATGGGCGTCTGGTTCATGTTTAGGTCTTTCATTTCATTTCATTTTGTGTTGCTTTTTGTGTTGCTCGCGATACCCCTCGGCGATACCCCTTGGTGGTTGTTGTTATCTTCGTTCATCATCATCGACCCTCCGGATCCCACTCCTATCATTATCATCGTATTGTACTAACCACTGGCATTTTCATCTTGTACTATAACATGCTCATCTCCTTGTAACGTTATCTGCATACTCACTTTTGTTCTTCACATTTATCGATTTAATCCCACAGTTTGGTCTAGCGCGTTTCCGGAGATGAATCCCTTCGATGCGCCTGTGTTTTGGACGTTTAGATTCTTCCGTGAGCGAACGTAAATTGTAGTCATATGTGAGAACACTTTCTGAGCAGTTGAACGATTTGCAACACCGAGGTTGGCTGCGCAATCAACGTTGAGCTTAGTCTCAGGTGACGTAGCGCGCTGTAGCAGTCACGTGAGCGCGTTTTCCTACTTTCGTCCGTGTTTCAAACTTGCATCCCTCTCCCAAGTCATTGCACAGCAGGCTGTCGACCTCGCTTATGACCCAGAACATCCGATGGTAAGACCTCAAATCCCAGTACTTCGTCCGATGCAACTACTGATCTTCATGTTCGCTCTCAAAGCAGAGCACATAATCTTGCCTAAGTTTTACTCTTCAGATAACGTTCACGGTCGCGCCGATTGTCTATTTTGACTCTTTACTAAGTCGAGTCATAGTCTCAGGCTATGGGACGGAGCACAAAAGTACATATTGGAACTAGACGATGTCCGTCTACGGCTCGGAGGGTAGCTTTAGCTCACGCAGTGTGCACAGGTGGCCTTCGTCGAGCCTGCCCTGTCTTCGGACCTGCCTATTGAACACCATATATACCAAGGCATGATAATCGTACTACTCTACACTTGCAGTTTATGAGTTGCGCTGATTATCGTGTTGGGAATGTCATAATCCGAACGCCAACATCGACCCATCGACCCATCGACCCTGGCCAGGGCTCACTCCTGTAACTCCTTCCAATGTCGTGCGAGTCTTCGCCTCATTCTTGGGGAGCGAACGCCTCCTTCACGAGTCGGCTGCCACTGGGGCCGGCTGTACTTGAAATCACTTTCATTTGCGCAATCTAATGCTCCCAAAAGCGAAGTCGCCAGAAATAAAGTTTTCGGGACCTCGCACAGGGCTGTGCAGTGCGGGATTTGCTAGTGTTCATCACGCCGGGCCGGGGGGCATAATTTATGCGTTTATTCCCTGCGTTCATCCGTGCACAGGTACGCTTCTGGATAGCTTCTGGGGGAACTTGAAGTACGAGAACCATCTGAGTGTGGTAGATGGTTTTCAGGACAAACAGCGCTCTCAGAGTGTAAGTTCACATGCAGAGGTGGCCGGGGGTTTGCCGAGTGTCGTCGCAGTCGAATCGCACGTGTGCGTGCAGAACTCATCCTTCTTCTTCACCACTTTCATCGTTGTAGATACAAGTGCACGTAGCATCCCTCGCTCTCTACATCTCTACTGCACCAATAACATCAAGTGTCACGTCCACGGGAGACCGATTCAACGAGCACTACCATGACACTGATGAGTGCGTCCGCAGCAGTCTGCATCAATCGTCCAAGAGATGTGCCCCTGGAGACAACCTGGGATGCGTAGGCTTCGGGTGTTGCACCGCTTCCTATTTACTCTTCATCTTCACCTTGCATATAATCTACATAAGTATCGGGGAGCGTCCTCTCGCGACAACATACCCCTCGTGATTTCCCCCACCCCCAGTTATTCAATCACCGTCTTTCCTCACGAACCTCGTTTAATTTTACCACACACCGTGTCACATCACCCACCTAACTTAAATTCGTCGACTCGACCTTCACGATGCGGATCGCAACTCACGCGATCTCCTCTGCCTTAGTGCTGGGCTCTAGTGGTACGTCGTCTTAAGCTTGTTACACCGTGGAACCTGGGCTCATCCACCATCGCGGACGCAGTTTCTGCTGCCTCCATGCTAAACAGATTGTACCCTGCAACACGCGGCTTTTCGACTCTCGCTAGACGTGACAACGCCATTCTAGGTAGCAGCACGTTCTCGGACGAGGTACCTCGAGCTTTATCTTCTGCGTTGAAGCTTGACGAGCTGACCGTTGCTTCACCCAGTGCGTGGATGTCTGTTTGCCTATCTGGAGGAAGTTCGAGGTGAGGACTTTCTGTCTGTGCTTAGCGGGATGCAGGCTAAATGAGGCGTCTAATGCTTCCCCAGGATTGCGCGGAAGGAGACTGGAACTGTCTATGTGCCGGTGATAACGGGGCAAAGCTTCTCCCGTGCGTCAATTGTTTCGCAAAGAAGGACCCCGCCCTGTCAGGCAGAGCTGCAGCACAGAGGTTGCTAGATTGTGAGTCCCTGCCATTGAAGCATCTAGCCTTGAATGTATCTGACACGACTGTGCGTCCATTCACAGTTTACAGTGAAGGGTGTGGCAACCCCGCGGGCGCGCTCAAGATCGCTGACTATGTCCCGGACCCAACGGCGGGCGAGGTTCCTGCCCCGTCAAAAGTCAGCAAGACGCCCGATGGCCAGAGCGCAGATGCAGCGGACGCAGAAACTGTCCGTCATCGACTACTCCTTCTTCCCGAGTACAGCATGAAACACTCTACCGACCGGAGGGGCGACCAGACAGGCCGCCGAGAACCTGACCCGGCAGAAGTGGAGGAGAGTATTCAGGACTCCATCAAGACTCGCGGAGGAGCTTTTGTATTCTCTTATCCCATGTGGAAAGATGAGCTTTTGGGGGACTTCTCGGAGTTCGAGGTACCTTCGCAGGAGAGACGAGAGCTAGACGTTCGACAGAACCGGCAAGAGGGGGAATGGGAAGTGCTTTCAGCAAGTGACCACCCAGGGATCAGATTTGGCGTTGGCTCGGGCACCACCGCATTGCATTTGACCAACTCGAACACGCTCCGAAAGAACTTTACCGACGACGTTACGATCCATTTCCATGGTGAGTTTTCGCAGTATCTGCCATTGATCCATTGACTTATCTGCGCCTTGGTCAGGTACTTCCATGGACCTGATCTCAACGAGGAACTGCACGAGGAGCTGTGCCTTCACGTACACTCTTGATGGCGGAGACGAGCAAACAGTTATGCTTGAGGCAACGTCAGGCTCAGTCGATGTCTCCTCTCTGCTGGACCTCACCGACCTGGCTGGTGCGGTACACGTCGTTCACCTCAAGAATTTTAACGCTTTCATCTCTTTGGACATTCATCACGCACTAGTTACCCCAAGTGACGACGCAGAGTTCAGCTTCGGGTTGATGTACATTGATCGGAATGACCCTGCGGCTGTGTCCAGAGGCTCTGACAACGGCTGGCCGGGGTCATTAGAAGGCTCTGAGGTCGGTCAAGGCGTGAACTTTGGGTTCTCAGGTTCGTATCCTTACACATCATCACAGCAGTGCTGTGCTAACACCCTTTCCAGGAGATAGGCTTTGGGCTCTAGGCCGATGGATCACCGACGCACCACCCTTCAGCTCATCTCTCTCTGTCGAGCTTCACAACACCGGAGACCTCTTCACCTTTCCTCTCCGTCACTTCGAAGGCGTTGTCAGATCACGCGCGCCCTTCTTCATGCCCTTCGCGGTCAACCAGCCGTCGTTCTCGTCGTTTGACGAGGAGATCACTCACAATGCGACTGTGTTGGTCGCGGAAAGTGGGATACCTAGCGAGAGCTTCGAGCTGATTGCGTTTGTATACAGAACGTCGTCTAAGGTGCTTTCCGGCGGGGGTGAGAGCTCAGCGGAAGGTGGTAGGTCTCCTGCTGCTAAGGGTGTTGTGGCGGCTGCGGTGGGACTGGCTTTGTTGTTCCTGTGAGAGGAATCTCGACGAGCGTATGGTATCTTGTGTAGTTGTAACTTATCGCCTCAACTAGTATTATAATGATCTTACTTATCTATTCCATGCGCATGTATGACCGTAGCTAAATAATGTTACACCTGTTGAACGTTCTGCTAAGGGTAAAATGAGGGCTGAACGTTGAACGAGGGTGCTCAGTAGTCTCCAATGAGCAGATCGCAGTTGATGTCGTTGTGAACTCGTCAACAGAGAGGGGCGTACGGCGATCACGCAAGCGCGCATATCACCTTCATTAGGAACTTCGTCCATCCCGTCGCCGTACGTCTCGACGCCATGACTCGTTTACCTCACCTTAATTCCACCAATGTTATGAAGGCCACACCAACACATGGAACCAACTGTCATCCAGCGATCTCCTCGACTGTGGTTCGCAGGAGGAACTTTGGTCTTTAGAGCGGAGAACACGGTCTATCGACTCCTCCCGGACATCCTGGCCGCTTGCTCTCCAGTTTTTCAGGACATGTTCAACGTTCCGCAGCCTTCTATGCAGGACTCAGACGGCTACGAAGGATTAGCCTTGATATACATGGCCGACAAGTCAGACGAGCTCACGGCGCTCTTTGAGGCGATCTTCACACCGCAGTTCTTCCAGTCAGTTCTCCACCTAATTGCTTGTCGTTCTATATTGTGCTGACCCGTTCATACTCGTCCTTACGTCTAGGGTATTTATGCCTAGAGCTAAAGCAACGCGCTCCCTTACAAAGACCCTAGCGATACTGAAGCTCAGCACCAAGTACCAAATCGACCATTTGCGCTACCAATCCCTGCGTCTCCTTCATGTCGATTACACTCCGGTCGCCCTTTACGAAATCGATTTACACGACGTCAGGGCCGACTGGAAGATGGCTTTACAGATCATTCCTACTGTTCGACAATGTAATGCTCTCTGGCTCCTCCCCTCCCTGTACTACACCGTTCGCGAGATCCCTCTCGCCAGAGGCCGATCAAGCGCGAATGGCTCCATGCGACATCGACTCTGCAGAAGCACGCCTTATTCAGCGAGGAAAACTGAAACTACTTGACATGAACAACATACGGATCTGCGCGCCGTTACGGAAGCCGTGCAGTCAAGGCGGTGCGCAATGTAACATTGAAAGAATCCTCGAGCTGGACGACTGGTTAAGCGCCAGTCCTCTGGATGAAGTCGATTGGGATAAGTACCATCAAGCTATGCGAGCCGTGCGAGGCGTCACTGGGAACGCACGAGAAAGAAGTGCGGCAATGGGTTTGGAATGAGCTCACAGCAGCCTTTCAACTACTGACTTGGGAGCAGCTCAAGCAACAGGAGGTGACCGACTTGGGTTACGACCCGGATAATGTCGGCGTCACGGTAAGTTTTCGTATTCATACTGCTCATGAACACCGCCTACTGACTCTCCTGTGTATTCCGGTCTGACACTGCTTGAACAACCCGCCGCCTCTGACGTGTGCTTGTTCCTCTTTGCACCTCATGCAGTTCGCTCTTCCCTTCTGAGCGACTGGCGGACGCGTGCCGTAGTTCCACACTATTGGCTAACGTCTCGACGAAATGTACTTTTTAAACTATTAGCACATACATCATTGTGTACCTACTTGCATCGCACATAAGGCAGAACTAGATAGCGAGGCGTAAGTTATAACAATGTTCGGCTTCACCCACCATGTAACCTTGTTCACTATTGGTATCACTTCCTTCAATCTCCCCCTAATGCACATTGCAGATGGACAACTCCGCCCCCGAGCTTGGACGCGTGCCGAATCTCTGGTTCCAGCATGGGACCTTCGTTTTCCAGGCGTAGAACAAGATCTATCGTCTATTCCCCGAGATCCTCTCAGCAAACTCCACCTTCCTCCAAGACATCTTCTCGGCGCCTCAGCCGCAGCCCACAGGACAAGATAACGGGGAGTTCTATAAAGGGCTTCCACTGATCAAGATGCCGGATGAAGCGCAGCATGTCACGGCACTCTTCGAGGCGATCTTTTCCCCGGGCACATCCCAGTGAGTAGTACCGCTTGTTCTCCTCGGGCTCTGACTGACGTTTGCAAAGGTTGTACCTTCCGGAGTCCAGGATGATACCACTCTACTTCGTGGCGGGAGCTCTGATAGTGGGCACGAAGTACGCTGTCTACCACGTCCGATTCCAATCCCTCCGTCACCTCCGAGCGCGCATTCCCATATCGATAGAGGTGTACGTGAAAAATCGCATGCATGGCCTCCTGCCACCAACAGAGTTCATCATCAACATGATACAGCCTCTACGGAGCACAAACATGACCTGGCTTTTCCCCATGATGTTCTACGCTTGTTGCTGGAAGGGAAATAACGACTGGCTGCTGGCGGTAATGCGGCAGTCTACTGGCCTGGATATTGAAGATGAGAGGAGTATTCGGGCTGGGAAGCTGAAGATTCTTGAGGCCACCAGAAAATTTTCTTTCGCTGCAGTGTTGGACCCGCAAGGCAGTTGTAGTGCTGAGCAAGGCGACGTTTGCTTGAGCTCTTGGTTGTCATGGGCGTATAACGTCCGTGATCAGCTGTACATGCCTCCCGGATGCGACTGGGATTACTTCAATTCCATGGGCTTCTGCGAGGAATGCTGCTCAACGGCGACCCAGGCTTGCAGCGATGGAAGGGACAAGTTATGCGTCCGTCATGGGCATACATCGCAGACCAACTGATGCAAATGGACTTTACTAAGGACACGGAAAGGTCGCTCGCCTACACACCACTAACAAATCCAGTCACTCAGGAATGAACGCCGCGAAACAACGGGCGACACTTACCTAATATACTTCGCAACATGCTGAAAGCCATCCACGATCACAATGTCCGACCGCGCAGCGATAGCACAGGAGACCCTGCCTTGAGGAAGATGGAACTATGGCTGCATAGAGGAACGAGAAAGGAGTTAGTTGACACGACAGCGAGAGCACAATGCCTCCAACAAAATCACAATGTACACACGGTCGAAGACGCGCAGAACACGGCTAGGCGGCTAGAGGATGACCAGCACAAGCGACGAAACTGCACCTGCACGAACTGTGCAGCGGACACAGACCTGGGCTGCGAGAAACCGCACAAATGCGCGGTTACGGCACAGAAACTGCTGAATAGATTAAACGAGACGTGGTCCTACAAGGAGGCACCAGCGGAGGAGGAAGAACCAGAGGATGACGAACAGGAGAGAGGAGCGCTTCGGCTCCCGAGCAAGCCCGAACCCATGGCCAACCGCGAAGACCTGATCCGCGCCTTCGGCAGCGCGGAACACAAGCGCACTATTAAACAGGGAGGGGTAGCGCAAAGCAGAACACCCAGGAGAAGAGTAGCGAGACTAACACAAAGAGCCAATGCGACCAGAGAACTGACAGACATCCAAGAAGAACGCCCTAACCTCTTTGAGGACCAATTGCCTAGAGATGGACAGCTTGCAAATGTATACATCTCTACGAAAACTAAAGTCGCGGGATGGACTGAGGAGAAAACGACCACGGGTCTGTGGATCTCCGAAACCGACAACCGAAACGAAACCTTCCAAACCACTGACAGGAACCAAACCAAAAACAGAGCCGAATTATTGGCGATACTTAGCGCGATGGATCAAGTTAGCGACGCATCGAACCTCATTGTACATACCAACCACAAGACCACACAACACACCCTAGGAAAACTTACAGACGATGAAGCGGATGGCTGGCAGAGTACGCACAACGCTGATGTGCTACACATGATCCAAACGGACTCGCACGCGCGAAGGTTGGGTGAAAATCAAGGTAGGCGAAAAGAGTGTGAAGGGAATAAAAAAGGCCAGAAGCCTGGCCGAACACGCCACCACGACACACCAGATCCACATACCCACTACACGGGAAGCCGAACTACACGATCTGGGCGCGATATTGTCACGTATGACTCAAGCACGGGCATACAAAGCTATCCTCCACCAGAAACACACCAAGAAAGAGAATGAGGGGCGACGAGGAATAAATACATATGTAAAAGCAATCCAAGACGGCATCAAGGCGAGCGCCGGTAGAACTCGAAACCCGAGGAAGTCTTTAACACGACAAGATATACGAAGACACATCAGAGAATTCGTCTGGAAAATAATCCATAACATCTACTGGATTGGAAAGAAGTGGGAAAATATACCGGGGGAGGAACATCGCGCTAACTGCCGAAAATGCAATGAACCAGAGGACATGGAACATATTTCATTACGTTGCCCCAGAACCAACAGGCAAAAAGTCTGGGACTTGGCGAAAGCGGTCTACGAAAAGGCAGGCCACGAGTGGCCCACCCTGAACATGGGCACAATCCTGGCAAGCCCACTGACAAAGATTATGCACTTAAGAACTACATCAGGAGGAGCGGCTAAGAGACTATATATTATCCTCTGCCCGGAGTCAGCTCACCTAATCTGGCGACTGAGGAATGAGGAAACGATTGATCAGATATACACAGACGCCGAGCGGGTATAGAGCAGATGAAAAGGAATGATCCAGGCGAGACTGCTCATTGACAAGACAGCGTGCAAGACAAGGTTCAAACTGTCCAGTAAACGGACATGGAGACTCATAGAGTCATAGACGGCCGCACTGGCCGCCCCACATAACGCAATGAGAGACGGTAGCTGGCTGACGAAAAGCGGGGTTTTAGTGGGTATTGGCTAAGTGTTCGCTCTTAGACCGGAGTCCCACACGAGGAGTGTGTAAAGGCATCTCCTCGTGGTGGCGTCAGCAGCTGAGGGCTACACCCTCAGCACACATCAGCAGAGACCAGGAACCGAGCTCGCTCGCAGACTGGAATCGTTACAAAGCTCCACCAAAAAAATAATGAATAAATAAAAGGAACAAGTTATGGCGAGATTTGCGTGCAATCCTTGACCTCCCCGCCTGGGCTGAGCTTCTCGCGCTGGAGAAGGCAGATCTTAGTTATGGATCTACGACGTCGTAGCAGAGGTGTGCATTCATTGATTTCCTCTTCGATAATTTGCTGCTGTTTTCTCGCGCTTCAGAGACATTCAATGGAAAGATTGGATTCTCATTTGTGGACCAGATTGGTTTACCGTGGATCTCTGCGCCATTCTTGCCTGTATCTAATAGACTCGTGAGCGCGTATTGCCCTATCTGACTAATCTGAGCTGTACGTTCTTCACATCGGCGTCGCGATCTTTAGCTGGCTGATTGCACCAATCCAGAAATTCGTCGAGGATCTAGCTTTACTTTTAGATATCAGACTAAAACTACGAAGTATCAAGTGCGCTATGTTAACCTACTGTATCGACATCCCTTTTCATCTGCAGAACCTCGTCCTCGAACCTTTGCTCCTCCGCCGTTGCAAGTATCAACTCACCCCAAGGTGGTAGTTCAAAGATCGCAGGAATCTCGTTCCACAACTGCTGGCACCCCACCTCCACTTTCTCCCTCATAAACTCCTTGCACGACGCGCAAACCTGACTATCAACCGGCTCTCCGTCCATTGCAACCGTCAACTCCGTCCACCTGTACCACTCCGATATACACGTCAACGGATCGTTCTGCGGCCACGCAGATACCCAGTCCGCCTACCCTATTATACTACAATCCCCAGCAACAGGTCCTCCCAGGCCATCACAATCGCGTCGTTCACTCCAAAGTCTGTTCACCCACTGCTGGTGCAGCTTCTCAATACGTGTGCGTCCAAACCAAATCCTGCGTTCCTCTGCTTGACCAAGCCACGCTGCGTTGTCCTTCATGAGGTTTATGACTCTTTCCTCCCTCGAGGCGACGAAGAGGGCACAGAGGTAATAGAGCATGGGGAGAGGACCACGGAGCTCGGCGTCGGCACCGCGAAGGATGGAGATGAGCTGGTCAGCTTCATCGGGGCGAAGCCACTGGTACAACGTCGTATTCTTGCCATGAGGAGGGGATGCAGGCGTTGATGTGGCGAAGGGCGTGGTAGAGGAGGTGCTTGACTTGGTATTCGACGCTGAGTCGAAGAATGGGGATGACGACGCTTTTGTTCGTGCCGCTGATGGCTTCAAAGCTGGTTTGGGGATAGGTGCAACGACCAAGGTAGATTCTGCGAGGAGATTTAGTCGGATGTTGCGTGTTAAATGTACTCAAAATACTCACGGCAACGTTCCAGCACGAAACACGGCTTCGAAAAAAGGCGTCACGTCCGACGCCGCATCCGGTATCTTGATCAACGGCACGCCTGCGAATGTCTCCTGAGTGCTTGGTTGAGGAATCGAGAACATATCTCGAAAAACCGTCGAGCAATCCGATAGGATTTCGGTGTAGACGAGATAAAGCTTGTCCCCAGCCTGAAAGACAACGGTGCCGTCGTTAAACCATAGCTCTGATACCCGCTGGAGTGGTTCGGTTGCTGTTGTTACGCGCATGTCCGAGTCTGGACTGCTAATGCTGTATGTAAGCAAGTGGAGCTGGAGACGTCTGGCGCAGGATGTAGATGGTGTAGAAAAATTAGGCAGTTCTGCGATGGTCGTGGTGAAAGTGAAGTACAGATTTCAAGAACGTTGTGAAAATTTATACTTTGAGTTGGGGCTGATACGAGAGGTAGCATGTCTCTTCCCATGATATGCAGGCTTTCGGCGCTTGTGCTATAATTGAAAACGTTTCGACGTTGGACTTTCTCGCAAGGCAGACACTGCAGGCTACGGTGTCATAGACCTCCGACTAAGGCTGCTAGAAATCTGCCATATGCTTGGATATATATTTAGAGGCCTTCTTATCTTCTTAAGTCTGGTAGGTTCACGAGCTGCAGAGGCACAGAGAGCCGTCACTCTGTAGGGCTTAAGAATCTGGTTTGTACTTAGAAAAACTGGAGACGCGTGGGGAACTGGGCCTCGCGTTGATAAGTGTTGACTGGGATGGTCCACCGAAGAACAGAGCTATGTGCGTAGTCGCTCTTAGAGCATCAGAGGGGGTGGATGTCAGATAGATGGGGTTAACCCGGTTCATGGGTACATACTCCGAGTCGCAAGCATTGGGATCTGCAGCGAAAGTAGCTTCGACGAACAATCTTCCCGACTCAGAGACAAAGTTGGAGATGACGGACAGCGGGCCAGTCAGACTCTTGTCGCCGCCACCACCTGCGTGTACATCTGAGGCAGGGTAGATGCAGTAACATCAGTACCGTGCCGGGCATTGTACAGCGGCGCATCTCCGTCTCTCCAGTCGCATCTATCACGTCCGGTTCAGCAGCAGAGCAAAGCAGCACAAATCAAGGCATAGATAGTTGAATAAAGGCAGTGTGATAACGATACATGGCCTGCGCAGTTGGGAGCTCGAGGCCAGGTCGTCGTGGCAAGCTCGGAGTCAGAACGTCAACGAGGACAATGCGGACATTTGAAATCCGATGATCCGCATCAGATCCTTCTGATGCAGCCAATCGGATCTCTCCGGCAAAGTAGTCATGTGCTACGATCAACAAGGTCATCCTGTGCCACCATTGTTCTTTTAAATCTTCATCTCCTCGTACCCTTGTCGCCGCTTTTCCCCCCATATCTCTACACTATCTCTGACGACGACGGAACCCTTTTCAACAACACCCACAACGACGACGGCGACGAATACGATGTCGATGACGGTCATCTCGACAACACACCATCATGGCCCACATTCGGATCGGGAAACCCGGATGGGCCTACGACGAAGTGCCACCTCGTTTTACGGCGGCACATGCAGTACCACCATGCCCACCGCATCGACGAGCAAAAGCGGTGGCCAATCAACGACGTCTTCTATGGCCAGCAGCAGCGCCCGACGAAGAACAATGCCCACATCCAATTCAGTTGATCTGGACAAGGCGACATCACGAACAGGGGCGAAAGCGACGGCTACTGTCTCGAAGCAGAGAACAATGGCAGTTGGCCACAATAGCACTGGCGTGGAAGGAGATCAGGGCCAGGGTATCGCTTCTACATCTGCCCATCGACACGAGGCCCTGGATCCGGTCATGGGGTATAAGATGGGGGAAGGGAGCGGGGCGCAGGCCGAAACGATTCTTCGTCTTGACCACAACAATTGCAACAACCACGACCACAATCAACCACGCACTACTGCGTCATCGCACAGTTTATTATCCTCTACTCCTATCACCACTACCAATAGTGATTCCCCTGCTGCGATGTCAGGACTTTCCATCACCCAATTAGCTCGATCCTTTTTCGGAGGAGGGCCACCAGCTTTATACCAACCCCACAACGTCGAAGAAGAACAAGAACAAGAGGAAGACCAAGAAATTTCCCACCAATACTCCCCAACCCCCATCATCGTCCGCGACTTTGCCACCCGTCCCCTGCCTAAGTCCTCCAAGTCCAAACCCACCCCACAACCCATTCTCTCCCCCGAGTTCTTCCACCCCTACCACGCCCTCGGCGAATACGACATGTTCATCCTCCTCTCCTCCGAACGACTCCTCACCGGCTTCCCCCTCCCCCCCAAACCCATGCGCCGCCTCCTCGACCTTAAGCTCATCCCCATCTCGGACCAGAAGAGGTGGCTGCCTATGGACATCCAGGCTTTGCACGAGTATGATTTGCAGTGCGCGAAGAATCTGAGCAGGGGGAGGGAGGTGGTGCGGAGGCAGAAGGGGTTGAAGAGGGGGTTCAGCTTTTTCGGGCTTTTCTCTTCTTCCTCTTCCGCCGAGGAGGAGGGGCAGTGGGCGACGAATCTACCTGCGTACGCGGGAGAGAAGATTATGGCGCCGGGGAAGAGGGGCGGGGCGGGGCAGTACCCTTATGTGTTCCCTGCGTGGATGGAATTTCCGGGTGGGCATCCGGCGAGTGGGAAGGGGCATTTGAGGCAGCCGAGTAGGGAGGAGAGAATGGATGCGCTGTGTGCGGCCTGGAGGGTGAAGAGGCAGAGGTGGGATTATGTGGCGAAGATTGCGGACGCGGGCGTCGAGGGGAAAGGCAAAGATAAGGCCACCTCCACCACCTCTTCCCATCCCGACTCCGACCCCTCACTCTCACTCGACGACCTCCTCTCCATCGAACTCCATCGCGTCCGCTCCCTCCCTCTCGTTTTCACACCCGCCGACGAGTTCGATAATGAGAAAGCGTGGATGCGAGCTTGGGACCTCGGCAAGCGGATCCAGCGGGCGTCGGGGTGGAGCGTTTCGTTGAGTAGGGAAGAGGATGTCTTGGCTACGCAGGCTGCTAAGTGGAGGGCCGCCGCGGTGCGAGCTAAGGCCAAGAAGGGAAAGGGGAAGAACGGTAGAGGCAAGGATCAAGTCCACCTCATACTCGCCGCCCGACTCGAAGTCATCGGCTGGGGCGAAGGGACCCGACAGGGCGAGCCGATGAGGAGTATCGCTATGCCCAAGACCTTCGGCCTCGACCAAGTCCGGGTCGCACTGGAGTTGGGAAAACTGGGCAAGGGGGGGAATGGAGGGGGTGATGCGGTGGGGGGGAAGAGGAAGGTGGAGAGGAGGAAGGTAGAGGGGGAGGAGGAGAGGGAGGCGAAGAGGGCTAGGATGAATGCGGGGTTGGAGGGGAACGAGGTTGCGAGATTTGGGTCGCCGAAGGCGTCGATTTCGAGGGCGGCGAAACGACGTACGCCTGCGCCCGAGGATGAGGTGGAGACGGATGTGGATGAGGAGGGGGATGTGAAGACGGAGCCTGCTACTTCGCCGAAGCCGGAGGTGGACCGGGAGCCGAAGAGGAAGAAGAGGAGGTTGAATGCACCGAAGGCGAGGGGGGTCGTTGGGGAGGCTAGTGAGACGACTGTTACGACGACCACCAGCACTTCGTCTGTTATTCTCGACACCACCACTTCCACCTCTACCCCTAACTCCATCGACACTTCGACATTCACCGACGCCAAAACCGAAGCCAATGCCGAGGAAGAGCAAGAACTGGAAGATATCCCCACTTCGCCCTGTACATCGCAGGGCGAGATCGCCCAGTCTCAGCCCGTTCCGTCCCCCGACCTTACATCGGCATCGGAGGTCGAGTTTGCTTCGCAGCCCCAGAAGAGGAGTCTGCATGATTCGGCGAGGCCGAGGGGGGTTGGCGGGAGGGGGATTCAGAGGACGAGGACGTTCGCTGAGATTAAGTAGTTTCCCATCCCAATTAGTGAATTTTTATCGTTCAGTTCTGGCGTTGAACGTGCAGCTGACTGCGGTTTCTTGGATAGGTTCATACGAAGGCGAGACGTACTATTGGGAGGAGTCGGGCGGGCTTCTTCCTCAGGACGATCCTACACACTCTCAGGACTGTTATCGGATCGTAGTTAGCATATCACTTTCACTTCCTCCTTCGTCGCGTTTCCTATTCCTCCTTTTCTCATTGTCTGCGTGGAATTCTTCATCTCTGGATCGTTCTCGATCCTTTCTTTTTCCTCCATCATCGTCTCTCTTCTTCCTTTCTCCCTTTTCTTTTTCTACCCCTGCAATTTGTACACCACTCCTGGTCCAACGGACTCGTCCGTGGATCTTACATCACTTTCTATCTCTCTTTCCCGTTGTTGTTTAGTGTACAATCCGATTTCCCAATCTCATGGATGTCGTGTATTGATTGGGTCCTTTGTGGCTCGTCTATTCTCTGTGTGTGTGATTCCTGTGTGTGCTCAAGATCGGACTTGGAGGCGGTTATTGCTAATGCTATCGGTGCGATGAAACGCTATCCGAGGGAGAGACGTACGTACTCGACTCATTCGCAGACTGTCGACTTGATTGCGTGCGATGTACAGTTGAAGGATCGGCCGCAGCAACGACAGCCTCTCAGAAGCTAATTGCAAGTCTGGAGACGCACGGCGAAGGATGATGGTCAAAGTTTCTGCTCTGAGAGTGGTATGTCCTTCCGGATCGTACGCCCACGGTAAGTACTCGTACTGACGAAAAGTATATGGGCACCCTAAACCTGCCTCATCTGTGGAAACTCGCAACACCATAAGCCATGAATATGCAGATAAGGTGCATACAAGTCTGATGGAGTACTCCAGTATGATTTACACCCATTTTCCTCACCTGAATGGTGTAATTTCGTACGGCATTGCACGCCGATGTGGCGGCTCACCATACCCCTCCGAAGTTTTGCCTTTGGAAACTCATAACAAGGGCATTCCAGCACATGTGCTGTTGGCATCGCGTAGATTACATCCTAGATAATGTACTAGAACCCTTACTTTGGGGGGATATATTTGAAATTCTGACTTCCCTTGTCTCTTTCCAAAAATCAGCATTTTGGGCGCACACAGAGCTTTGCTGGCGATAACGGCTCAAAAATGCCAAAATCCAATTTGGTATGCAGTGGAGCAGGTGCTTATTATTATGTTCTAACTGCCTGACATGTGTTATTCGAACTGAGATGGAGGAATGAGGCCGAAACTGGGGTGCCCATATACTTTTCGTCAGTACGAGTACATAACGTGCATGCCCGCAGCGAGGCCCTCAGCAAGACGTTCGACGTTCAACAGACCGAGCCTAACAATAATCTAAGGAGAGTCAAACATGCGCCTGGACACGAGAAGTGAAAAACTTACAAAACAAGCCTGTCGAGGCTATAAACTACAAAGAAGTCAAGCAGGGATCCGAATCGAATCCTCTCAGAGGAAGCACGGTACCTGCAGCCCTACCACAACCGCCACAACACTCCAATTAACAGGGGACTTGCTGCCTCTCGCCGAGCTTTTGTCACCGAAAATTCACTTGGACGACGCTTTATACACGAACCCAGTCAACTCGAAGCTGACCTTGGGTATCGCACTCTCCGTGATCATCACAGTGACGTTTTGTGGAACGAATGGGGAAGAAGAAACGTCAACTTGGCGGATGAAGAAAGGCATGAAGAACGGGGCGGCATTTCCGATGCTTGCATCGACGGGACGAAGTGGGTGTTGTGAAGCTTGACAGAGAGAGAGGAGGTAAGGGGGGGCGCGTCAGTCAGCCACTGCTGTGATCAGGAGATGATTACCTGAGAACGCAAAGTTGACTCCTTGGCCGACCTCAGAACCTTCCGATGACCCCGGCTAGCCGTTGTCAGAGCCCTTGGATACAACAGATGGGTCGTTGCGATCGATGAACACCCGCCCTTCTCCGAAGTAGGCGTCGTCGCCTGGAGTGATAAGGGCGTAATCGATTACGAGAGAATTGCAAGCGTCAGCTTCGAAGTCCTTTAGGTGAACGATATGGACCGTGTCAACCAGATCGGAAAGATTTAGCAGCGAGAAGACGGGGGCTGAGGCCAACGTTGCTTCGAGCGTTACTGTTTGCGCGTCTCCGCCATCGAGAGTGTAGGTGAATGCACAGCTCCTCGAGCAGTTCCTCGTCGAGACTAGGTCCACGGCAGTACCTGAACACGGCGAAATTTGCAAATGAGTCACAGATCTAGGATATTTGCAGATGCTGCTGGAATTCACCGTTAAAGTAGAGTGTGATTTCCTCGGTGAAGGTCTCTAGAGCCGCAGGGTCGTCACGGCTTATCCAGAGGTACGTACTCTCTAAGATGAGTGTGCAAATACAGACGCTGTAGAGCAGAAAAGATGTCAGAAATTGAATGTTACAGGGTAAAGATGACTTGCCTAGTTGATGCGACGATACGATCGTCACGGCTTATCGAGTGCAAAGCAGGAGTGTTCAAGCCAACGCCAAGCTCTTTTCCCAGTGGTCCGCGGTTAAATACCTCCCATTCAGCTTCCCGCTGGTCTTGTCGAACGTTCACTGGCTCTGTTGCACCAAAGCATTACTGTTCCAGACGAACGAAGGGAAAGTAACCGCTCCTTCGCGCTTCTCGATTTGGTTCTAAGCGCTCTATCTCTGCGGAGTCAAGATCGGCTGACTCAAGTGAGTGGGTTTGCAACGCTGGACGGAGCTGGTAAAGATCGCAAGGCGCGGAGGAGTACCAGGGTGGGCAAGACCATGGCGATGTAATGGCTTTGGAGAGTCAGCTGAGGCCTTATCCCATCACTCATCCGAGAGAGGACGATGCGAAATGGCACGCCAGTGCTTTGGCAAGATGGCTGAATCCGAAGCTAGAGTCCTCGGGAATCTCATGCCCAGATATAGCGCGTATTAGTATGCTATAAATTTCGCCTGTGAGAAGATCCAGATGAGGAACAGGCAAAAAGAATCCCAGAAACCCATGACTTTCACCCAACACGGTCACTGATTTTGAGCGGAGTTCCACCGAATAATGGGAAACTTTGCCCTGGTTCTGAGTGGATTTCTCTATGAATTGAGTGAAATTCGAGCGAAATAGTTCCAGTGAAAACCCCTACAAAATTGTTCCAGTCAACACACTTATGGTAAATTCACTCATTTCACACTTACTTCCCGTGTACAATGGGCAGTTATCACCCATAATGGACCGACACTCAGCAGAAGGATCCGTGATGTTTTGGGGGAAATTCCACACAATTGAGGGGAAAGGCAAGGAAATATTAAATTGGACTACATGAATCTGAACACATTCATTTAGACTACACCCAACTACATCTGGAGCTCCTCGTTGTTGTTGGACAATCCTGTGCCGTTGTCACCCTCTGGGGATGGAGACTTGCTGCCTTCTTGAAGTAGCATCATAATCTTGATATAATGCAAAACAGACGTAAGAGAATAACTGACAATGCCTGCCTGGCTCATCCCCCTTGTCATTGCTGTCACGGTGCGCCACTGTTTGCCAAAGCTTCCAACGGTGAACATGGGATCCCTCCTTGCACTTGTTTGTCTTGTAGCTGGTCCTGTTGCTGAAGGTGTCGCAACAGAGGCGCTTGATTCCCCAGCGAGCTTGAAAGACTTGGAGCTCAGGAACCTCTTCCTTGATCTGGAAGTGCAAGCTTTAATGTTTCATGAAAACATAGTTAGAAGCAAAGATGACCTGACGTACCGCCTCAAATACTCTCTTCAGCTTGTGAGGGTCTTGATGCTTCCAGGAGAGATCCTCGTTGAGATGACCTTTGTTGATACGCTTGCGGATGCCGGCTTAAGGATGTGTATCATCAGTGGTGAAAAGCAATGTGGGACAGGAAGGAAACTCACTTGAATATTTGACCGACAATCATTGTTCTCTGGCCCATCAAGGCCGACTAGCTTGCGGATCTCCTTGATGGAGGTCTGGGACAGTTGGGAGGGCAGAGCAACGGAACCTGAAGAGCCAAAAGGCAAGCTCCACCTTTTCCTGTTGAGTCGAGCTTTGAGACGCTTGTTCTGATCTAGAAGAGCAATAAGCAGTGTCAAACAGATATAAGGCAAGGCAAAAAATGATACCTTTGAGAGCTTTCATCCTAGACTTGCAGGAACAAGACGACATATGTTTTTGAGGTGCAGAAGAATGTTGCTAAGTGGCGCCAGTTAATTGTAGGAGCTCCAGACGGTGGGAAGAATGGTGTTACTTGGTGTTTGACCTCCTGTACATCCACCGCTCCACTTAGCCTCTGACCGCAATGTTGTTGGTACAACCTCCTCCTAAAATTCATCATTCTGTTTACCCATCCCCACTTCATCTGCATATCCATGCCTTGTAAGCTCTATAAGTGCCCGCACTGCAACAGAACACACAAGGCCAGGTCAACAATTAGTACACATGCACATAATCACTCAACCCATGGTGTTTGCTTGGGTTCTGGGTACAAACACGTACCCCAGTCCCTTGGACCCGCTATGCACTCTACATCCTCACCTTTGTCCTCTGGCCTGCCTGTTCTTTCAGACAACGAGGATATCTCAAATCTCTCCTCTCCTGCAGCGGCCATGGATCTCAATGAAGCCGGCACAGTGTCCGTGATCAGCACAATGCTTCCTATATCAAGGTAAGGTTCACATGTTTATACCACTTACCTTGGCTTAATCGCCACGGGTTTCATACTCCTCCTAGTTTGTTCAACAGTTTGACACACTCGCGCACTGCCCCAGTCCTTCTTGCTTTGAGGAGAGATCATGTTTTGGTAAAGTTCTCAGATTTGTCAGTGTTAAACTCTCAAACAGTGTCCACTCCAATGATGATGACGAATATGAGGAAGAATGGCATGGATGCTTGTCAGAACAGGCTGGACCAAGCTCTTGTAGCATCCTCATGGCCATTGTTCATCTGTCTAAGCCAATGCGGATCCACAGGCGGCTAAATACTGCTTATGCAAAGGGAAATGAAGCAGATTGGTGATAGATATGAGCTGCATCCATGGACTTGTGGGGAGAGTTGAAGAAAAAGGGCGTACAGTGTTTGTAAAGTGTCCCAACTCTGTAGATAGGTGCCTGGTGTGGAAGAGTACTTAGAAATGTTGCTAACGTACAAGTATATATCAATAACCAAGAATTTCCCCAAAATCTAGGGTCACCCAAACATTTGAGTGAAAGTCCAAGTAGTATTCTGAATTTCCCCGTTTGGTCAAAAACGCGGTCCATGAGAGTTGGGGAAAATCCGTATCCGCTGAGCGTTGGGTGAAAGTCACCCCAACAAGTCTTCACAGTGGTGCCAAGATGCTGTCTACGCTGGTTCAGAGCATCTGCTGAAGTTGCTGTATATCCGAGTCAAATAGAGCCTGAGAAAGCATAACCAACCAAGATACTTGGTCCAGGACAAGGTGTCAATTGTAAGAAATGTGATCTATTGATCTTACACCAGGATGCCAACACTTGACAGTACTAGTGTCTCTTCCTGTACCGTTGGACGTATCTACAACAGATGGCTTTCGGGTGCTAGGTAAAGTAGCCATTCTCGGCTTGTCCGTGTGTGGGGTAAAGAGTAAAGCCTGCACCAAGGCATGCATCTGTAGAGGATATTCTGCTGAATTGGATTTGAAGGCTAGGAAGGTAATGGAAATCGGCCTATGCAAGAAGTAACTCTTATTGCTCAAGTTCTCCAATCTGCTCAAGCTTGGGACCAATTGAATATTAAGAGTACAACAGCAAACTTGATATAGGCAGGTACACAACAAGAACAGAAAAGTGATCCAGAACATGTTACAATATCTAATTAGTGTAGAAGTAGTGAGGCGGCAGAGCTGGATGGTAGCGCAGGTTTGGTTGTGTTTGGCTCTTCAGAGAAGAGTCGACGCGATCAGGCATGGCTGCTCTCCAGATTTGTTCACTTTGTTACTAGGTACGTGAACGCGCTCAGTGCGTTCTGCTAATACTAAACTTTGTTACTAGACTACTACAAGTGCTGCCTTGCAGACCACCGTCCGAGTCTTACACTTGAACAAATCTCTAAGAAAACCAACGACCAACAGACGCCACCAACTGCTTCTCGCGCCGCGCCCATTCGCGCCGCTTGCACTAGCGCCCACTTGCGCCGCCCTCATTTGCGCTTGCTCAGTTTTGCTTGTTCCCTCATGCCGGAGATACTACTTGTGCAACAACACTTGGGCAGCACCTATGGCAACTCTAGACGGACAGCACCTATGGCAACTCTAGACGGACAGCACCAAGTCCAACCAACATGGACGCTCATGCTGATAGACGCCGCGCGCTACGGACCGAGCATGGAATTTGACGCGCTGAACGAGGACTCGCAACAAATTGCAAACACAATTGTGACTTGCGCCTTACGGGAAGTGGATGACCAGCTGGTCACACAACTCACAGTGCTATGGGCAAAGGCAGAAGAACAAGTCCTGCAGCTGGAGAGTGACGTACTCACAGCAGTAGCAATGGCGCAGGAGGCCAGGGAGCAATGTGAGCGGTTGGAACAGGTTGTGGGAAGGGGAGGTGTAGCGGGACTGGGAACTCGGAATGGTCCGCGCCCTGCGCCGCCAGAGAGGTTTGACGGCGGTTCACAAGCAAGGGCA